>CM028378.1:119666785-119727948 GCA_013146195.2 Codonopsis lanceolata
GCGAGGGTCGCCTGTGCCGAGCAAGAAATGGCCGAAGCCGAGGACCAAGATTGTTGATTTGGAAAGATTTGAAGGAGGACGCGAGGACCGCGACTTTTGAATCTTCGTAGGACCGAAGCATACAACAAGGAAATCGTCCCCTACTACGAACGAGGAGTTCGCCATATGCTTCGAGTGGCCGCTGCCTCGGGGATGAGTCTCGGCACCATAATTGAGTGGGGCAAGTTGAAAATTTCATCTCGCGAGGCCGCTCGAGGGCCACTAAATGATCCCTTCAAAAGGATGAGCCGGAGATGCGAAGGACGCCAAGTATAATTGGAAGAATGGGTGCCACCCACCCTCGGTCTCGGACGCTTGGCCCTGATGAAGGCCGTGGAACAGGGCGAGGAGGTGGATTTTGGCCTTGAGCTAAAATTGAGGAAGTTCATGGGCGAGGGTGAACATTCCAACCGTGCTGAATTTGAGAATGCGTCTATAGCCGCCGAACAACATGGTCTACCCTCTCCTGCTCGCGATGCCGAAGTGGTTGACAATGATTTGCCCGAGTAGCTTTTAGTTTATCCTCGCTGCGTCGAGTGGTATTGGGCATGTGTGCCTATGTTCTAAAACAATTTTATTGCTAGTTTTTGAAATGTAACTTAACAGTTTTAATTTTTACTGCCTTGGTTGTTTTTGCCCTTGGTTGCTTTATGGTTGGATAAATTTATACGAGTTGTTGAATGTTTTTCAAATTTTCATTTGTATACTTGTCATTTTTTTGTATTTGTAGTCATTCTCAGCATCGAGGACCAGCAATGATTTTGATATAGTTTGAATAGTCGGCTACTTTTTATCTCTTGATGGTTATCTTCTGAACTCTCCCATCTCCGCACGATTTAGGACGGACGGAATGAGCACTTGGCTCATTTATCAATTTTGATGGCCTTCCTCGTGTTCCGAGGATGAGGTCTTTCTCCCACCTCCGTACGAGGATGGGAATGAGCACTTGGCTCATTTATCAATTTTGATGGCCTTCCTCGTGTTCCGAGGATGAGGTCTTTCTCCCACCTCCGTACGAGGATGGGAATGAGCACTTGGCTCATTTATCAATTTTGATGGCCTTCCTCGTTACGAGGATAGGTTCTATTCCCATCTCCATTCGAGAATGGGAATAGGTAGGAACACTTGTTTTTGGATAAAACTTGTCATTCATTCAACTTGTGACCTTTACAAAATTTATATCAATGATAACATGCCAATGATTCTTAAAAGGTGTACCGTCTAGTTCGGCCAACCTGTAGGTTCCTTTCTTTCACAATGCTAACTACTTTGAATGGACCCTCCCAGTTTGGAGATAGCTTATTTCTTCCCATCTTTCTGCCCGTTGCTTCAATTTTCCTTAAGACCAAGTCTCCAATTAGGAAAGCTCTTGGTTTTACTCTTTTGTCGTGGTGAATCTTTGTGAGCTTTTTGTAATTGATCATTCTGAGTCGAGCCTCTAGTCACCTTTCTTCAAGGTTATCCAGATTGAGCTGTCTGGATAAGTCATTCTGTTGTTGATCAAAGAAGGTAACCCGAATGGTAGGGAGAGCTAGTTCAACTGGTGCCATTGCTTCTGAGCCATATGTTAGTGCAAACGGGGTTTCACCAGTAGATCCCCGTATTGATGTTCTGATTCCCCATAGAACAATTGGCACCGCTTCTAACCAGCCTTCCCTTTTTCTCATCTAAATTCCTTTTAAAGCATGCATGATCTTCTTATTTCCTCGCCTCCGCTCGACCATTGCCTTACGGATGGGCTACCGAGGACATCCCGTGCTTAACATTCACCTATCACAATTTGTCAGAACTTTTGGAAAACCGAGTGCCATGGCTCCGAGACGATCATCCGAGGGAGTCCTAAACCACGTAAGATCTGCTCAGGTAACCGACCGCTTGATCCTCTGTTATGCTAGCAAGTGGCTTTGCCTCTATCCATTTGGTGAAGTAATCGACTACCACAATCACATACTCGCACTCCCATGTTTTGCTTTGGGAAGTGGACCAATAAGGTCGATTCCCCACATGTCAAAGGGCCACGCTATGACTACTGGGGTTTGCAAGACCGAGGGTAGTCGTGGAATGTTCGATCTTTGGCACTTGTCACACTTCCTTACATATTCCTGGCTCTTCTCATGCTCTACCAATAATAGCCATGAAAGTTCATCTTGTCCGACAGGTCCTCTGACCGGGTGTCCACCACACTCGCCTCATGCACCTCGCCAACAGATCTTTATCGCCTCTCGGGTCGTATGCATCGAAGGAGAGGTTTGGTGTTAGATCGCTTTATACAAAGATGCCCCCGACAACCGAGTATCTCGCATGCTCTTCCCGATTATTTGGGCTTCACTTTTCCCTTCCGTAAAGTGCCTTGCTCGATGTAGTTTTATGTCGCCGATCCAACATCTTGGAGTTTCAACGACGACCATAATCTCCTCCCGGCCGATAGCCGATTTTGAGGAACATGAGTTCAATGTTAGGAGGAACTTCCTCGGCTTCCGAGGATGCGATCTTGGAGAGATAATCACCGAGAATTTCCTCTCTCAGATTTGCTCCAGCTCCCAATATTTAAAGAGGGTCAACAATTTTGTGTCAATTGTTGGTATTTGGCCAATATGGGTGATTTGCTTCAGATTCGCCCAAGATTCCGCTTTTACCACCAACCTGAGTCATCAGAATCACTATATCTTCGCCCCTAAGCTTAGTGCGAGCTCGATTCCAATGATCAAGGCCTCATACTCTACCCGATTGTTCAAGTTTTGAACTGAATCTCAAAGCCATATCCAGCCTCCCGAATCCGGATAATCAACGAGAGGCCGCCCCACTTCTTTCTCGCCTCCGCAGATCCATCCACCTAACAAGGTCCAATATGAGGGAGGTCTTGTCTTTGTTGCTCGCTAGCGACGTGGTCGCTTCGTGGTCACTGGGTGATTCCCGAGCATTTTCTTGCTCGCCTCGGGTGAACGAGGTTTCGCGATAAAATCGGCCAGACTTGTGCTCTGATCGTTTTCCTGGCTTCATAGCTGATATCATACCCGGAGAGCTCTACCGACCATTTCAGCATTCTGCCCGCCATGTCGGGTTTGTGCATGATTTTCCTTAGAGGAAAATTGGTGTACACTATAATCGAGTGTGCCTGGAAGTAAGCTTTTAACTTCCGTGCAGCGATGATCAAAGCGAGAACCAATTTTTCGACCTCCAAGTACCTCCCTTCAACGCCCGTCGCTGCATGGGAGACATAGTAGATTGGCTTCGAATGTTGCCTTCCTCTCGATCAAGACCGCAAAGAACCGAGTCCGATGCGGCCAAATAGATGTATAGCTTCTCCTCCGGTATCGGATACCGAGGAGTGGTGGTCGGCCTAAATATTCCCTGAGCTCCTCGAAAGCCTTGGTACAATCCTTTGTCCATTCAAATTTTTTGCCTCCCTTTAAGACCTTAAAGAAGGGCAAGCTTTTTTCAGCTGATTTGGCGATGAAGCGACTGAGAGCAGTGATCCGACCATTGAGCTGTTGGACATATTTGATCGAGGATGGTATGTCCATGGTTGTTAAGGCTTTTATCTTTCTCGGATTGGCCTCAATTCCTCTTTCATTCACCATGTAGCCGAGGAACTTTCCTTCTGCCACTCCGAATGCACATTTAGCCTGTTGAGCTTCATTTTGTTCTTTCAGATTCGAGAAAGTTTCTCGCAAGTCTTTGGCGTGGTCTGAGTGCTTCGTTTTGATAACCATGTCATCAATGTAAGCTTCCACATTTCGCCCAACCGTCCCCGAACACTTTATTCACCATTCTCTCGTATGTAGCCCCCGCTGCTTTGAGGCCAAAAGGCATCATTGTAGCAATACAACCCCCCGCCGCTCGAACGCATGTATCCGTCGGCCAACCACATCTTGATTTGGTGATAACCCGAATATGCATCTACAAACCGAGAATTTTGTGCCCCGATATGGAGTCCACAAGTTGGTCGATTCTCGGTAATGGATACCAATCTTTCGGCAAGCTTTATTTAGATCAAGAAAGTCCACACACATTCGCCATTTCCCGCCATTTCTTTTTTACCATGACTACATTTGCAATCCAGTTGCATACAAGACTTCTTTAATAATTTTAGCTTTCAACAATTTTGACACTTCTTCCTTGATAGTCGCTCTGCTTTTTCCGAGGAAAAATTTGTGCCTTTTGTCAGATGGGATGAAGTCCGGATCAATGCTCAACTGTGCATAGCGACGCCCCGCTAATTCCCTCCATATCCTCGATCCTCCAAGCGAACACATCCAAGCTTTCTTTTAGTAGCTTGATGATCGCCGCCGCTCCTCTTTGGGGATTTCCTTCCTACTCTGACCTTCCGCTCGGGAAAATCAAGGTTGATCACAATTTCATCTAAGTCGCCGTTAGGCTCGATGGTCGGTTGATGATCAATATCCGTGCTTTCGATAGTGATTACTTTGGTGACCCGTCCTTTTCACGCTCTACGGTAGCCAATGTGCCGATCATCGATCCTTGGTTTTCCTTTGAGCGAGTCTGCTCCCACGCTTTCTCCATTCTAGTGACGAGTCGGGCATGGGTCCTCCCAAATTTTGTACCTCTTTAGCCGGCTCCCATGCCGCTCTAATTGCTAGGCCCGAGTTGGTTCAGAAACATTGGTATTATTTCCTCTTCCGCTTCGCCTCTCTTAGTCGATCTACTAATTTCAACCACCTCTCCTTCCGGCATGGAAATTACCACCTTCTCTTTGTGAGTTTTTTCTTTATAAATATATTCCAATGTACTTGATGCACCATTCAAAACCATGCCAATCCCTTTTTCCGTAGGTATTTGACTCTCCGGTGAGCCATGGATGCGACCATTTGGAACTTCGCTTGCGAAGGTGAGCCTAGTATGGCATTGTATGGAGATGGTAGGTCGAGCACTAGGAAGTCAACCTCCTCCGCTCGAGGAGTATTGGTCTCTCGCCGAGGATCACCGAGAGTGTGATGATCCCTTTACCGCGACTTTATGTCCAAAACCTCTAATCAGACACCGCTAGGTCGAGGTGGGCATTCCCCAACCCCATTTCCTTGAAGCACATAGTACAAGATATCCCTTCTCGCCTCAGATCCAAAGCACTCGCTTCACTTGCTATTGTGAATCCTTACTCGAAGAGTCAAGGGTTGTTGGCGAGCCTCACCGGCGGCCTAGCTCGCCTCGCCGAAGTGATTCCTCCCCGCTTCATCCGATCGATCATATGAACCACATGTTTTAGGTTGTAAATCATGTGTTTCAACTGAGTCCCGCTGGGTGATGCTTCCCTGATAGTGTTGATCACGCCTCGGGCCTCCATTATCTCGGCCGAGGATTCTCGATGTCTCGGCTCTCCGGCCTTTCCTCTCGTCACTTCCTTCGCTTCAAACCTCTCGAGCTCGCCCTTTGTCAATCAACTTTTGGATGGCCCTTTTAAGTTGATACATTCCTTCGGTTGTATGCCCCTATGTCTTTGTGGTAGGCACACGCTTATTGGGGTTACGAGGGTACCGACTTTCTTCCGGCCACGGCCTATCAATCTTATCCTCGGTCGAGCAGACATTCATTATATGCTCGCTAGTCGTGAGTGGGTCCAATGACGTTGTCCCACACATTTTTCCCTCGATTATCTTCCTCCTTGTGGCCGACCCTCGTCCCCTTTGTTCGAGTGGTCCCGAGCTCGTGCCTCCTTGCTCTTCTTTTTCCCTTCTTTCTTTTCATTTCCTTCCTTCGCCTCTTCGGTATTGATTACCCGAATGGTGGGCATACATTTCTCCGACCGAAGTTTGATCGCAAGAACATCATTTCTTGCCTCATCATCCCTCGCAGAGGCCGAGATGAAGCACATCTTAATGGATTCTTCCGAAATGTACGGTATTTGGTCCACCATGGCCATGAATCCTGTCCATATAAGTTTGGTTGGACTCGTTTATTCGCCGCTGATCCCACATATCCTGCTTGTTTCTTCGGCCGAGCCCCGAGCCCCGCCGAGAGAATTGGTTGACAAACATTTGTCTCAATTCATCCCAACTCTCATCAATCCAGGAGGTCCGTATACCATTTCGAGCTTTCCCTTCAACGTTCCTCGCAAAAATCTTACCCCAAGCATCTTCGCCCCTGGGGCAACTGCATTCATCTTCACCTCAAAACTGGCCATGTGATCTACGGCATTGGTGAGGCCCTGATATGTTTCGAAGATAGGGATTTTCTTGTCGGGTAGGGGGGCTTTTCTCATTCTCTCCCGAATGGGCCATTCTTGGTCGGAGGTAACAAAGATTGGTTTTCCCTTTTCCATGGCTTCTAGACCACGGAATTTCACCCCCGCCGACAAGGAGGGCTTGTGGTCGACTTGTACCTCGGTGGTCGCGTCGACCACTCTTTAGTACCCCGCACCCTATTGTTGAGAATGGGTGCAATGTCCACATGTTCTATTTTTGATCGCCTCCGTCCTCGGCCTAGACTCCCTTCCTCGCCTCCTCGTGTTCGCCGAGAACGTTTAGATTCATTGGGAAAAGTTAGATGGCTTTGGACGCTAGGTTTGGGCGCCTGCTCGCTTGTCCTTTTTCCCAACCGGGATTTTGCACTAGGCCTGGACATGGCCTTCCCCTTCCCTTTTTCCTTTGAGGTGACCCTTTGGATAGTTGGGGCTTGCTCCTCTTGGGGTCTAGTCGTAGCTTTTATCTTTTTCTGAAGATCGAACATTTTGAGCTCAAATTTCCTTTGAATTCTGCAGGTAAGTTTTCATGCTCCCGAACTTTGCCTCTGCAAGGAGTTCGTCTTGTTCAGTGGCCTTGTTTCCCTCTGTTCGAGGTTGATCCATTTGGGCCTCCTCGTCAACATTATAGACAACGCTCGGCTGGCCTCCCATTGCCTTTGAGGTGACCGCGTCAATGTCCATACCCGTTATTTTGCTTGCTGGTGAGGGTGGTGGGATGTTTAATCCTGGTTGGCTTTGCTTTGTAGGAGTTTGCTGGTCCATCGATTATAAAATTTCACTTGTCGTTTCCCAACAACGGAACCATTTGATCATGCCACAAAGATGGGGTGACTAAGCTGGTAGTCCACGTAATGGACCGGAGCTGACGTGTCCGGCTCTTGATGGTCACGTCGGTGTAGGTGGGTACCGGAAGTACCAAGTTTGTTAGGATATCTGGGCTTTGTATTTGCTCTTGGTTGTTGGGTACCTGAAAGAAGAACTACCGTTAGGATGCTGGGGGTTTCCCAGCTACAGCCCTCCGGTGTGAGAGTCAGTAATCAGGGTATTATGTATGTGCCGGAGCTAGGCGTTCCCTTAAGCCTCCGGTCAGTATTTTGATAGTAATATTTCTGTATCTCTTGTATGCAATAGGCTCTTTTCTTAGTCTTAGAATGCAAAATAAATCTTACCTTTCTTGAAGGGAAATGTTTCCTTTTATAGTAGCTTAGATTTGGGATCATGATTGGCCTGAGGGTCCCTGATGGTGGGACTTGTTCCCTGGTCGGCTTGCTGGCAGTTCCTGAGTGGTTAACAGGTAGCGTGTGATGTGCCGATTGTAGGCGGTCTATTGAGCCGATAAGATATGGCGGCTTGCATGGCTTGCCCAACTCTTGTGGGGAAGGCATCTGGATGCTATGTACATGCTATGGGCTAAACCTATCTTGTCACAGAAGAATTGTCGGTCGAGCATAGGTGGTCCTCGTCTGTGTGGTCGGGTGTTTGTTCATGATCGCCGATGGTGGTCGGCTGATTGATGGTCGCCGATGATGATCGGCTGGTTGATGGTCCTCGGCCTTTGGTGGGACCTGCTCGAGTCTGACTGGAATCCACGTGGTCGCCCCACGTAGTGGAACCCAGGTCGGGTCCCTTCAACGGTCTTTGACCGGTGAGGGAAAATAGTGTCGGAATGTAAGAGAGTGAAAGCGCTTGGGTTTGCTTAGTGTGTAGTGTCTAGAGAGCGTAAAAAAGTAAATTGCTTAAGAGTAATGCTAGGTTTAATCGATGAGTATTTATATTTGTGTATACAATGATATCATAAAAAATATGTCATCTTATTTGATATTTCATTAATTTGATGCACAAAGTTAAGTACTCATTGAGTGACCATAACTTTATTGTCACTAATGATGAGTAATGATTGGTCGTACAATGGAGCATGACTGAACGACAGTTATCATATTACAGCTTATCGTGTACTCTCTTCGTTTCAAGATGTTTTATTTAAATAGTTTACTTTAAAAAATTAAGGCATTGTAAACACTCCAATTTCGTACCACTATCTGTAATATTCCATAAATATTAAATTCAGTCATCAGGACTGAATTTAAACTAACGAACGTTAAACTTTCAGGGGGTTCAAAACGACAAAGGAAGAAACCAAAAAGGAAAAAGACAAACATTGAATAGCAGGGGGGGGGGAATGAAAATTCCCAAAGCAGGAAACAAAAAAAGGCGCAACCCATTACAATTTTGGGCGCCGCCTATAGAAGTTTTGGGCGCTACGCCCAAAATTGTAGTGTGCAGCACCCATTTCTGTTTTCTCCGTCTAATTTTTCCTTCTTTGGTATAACCTTTTCATCATAGGGCATAACCAATTCAAGCACAAACACAAAATATGTGCTGCTTACCTTCGCGGTTAAGATTCCTCAACCTATAAATACAAGCTTCCGTCCAGTGTAAAGAAGGCAGTTTTTTTAGACAGAGAAATCAACAGAGAAAGCACTAAAAGAATTTTACTGAGAGAGTTTGCAGGGAGAAATTCACAGAGAGCTGTTAGGCTGCCAAAATCCTCTTTGCTTATACACTTATACCCACCATCCAGAGATAAACCTAGTTACCCGATTAGGTTCTCACCTTAAACCCAGTTCCAAAAAACCACAAACACGTCAGTTACTCAGCCAGATTTCAGACACAACATCAACGCAAAATCAACAAATACAAGCAGATGCTCCGCCCTGATTGAGAAGTGGAAAACAACAAACACAACAGTCACGCCGCCCACAAATCAGTGTGAAAAACAACAAATACAAACGGTTACGCTGTCCAAATTTAGACAACAACAAAAAGACTTTCTCTTTCGAGGATACGACAGAGCGAAAACACCACAAAGCCTGTCTAAGTAAAGTGGTTTCGTGTATAAACCCTCACGCTTCAAGAGGTAGGTACCCAAAAGCTATTTTTGTTTTATTTAGATTAAATAAATAAAAAGAACATATTTAGCAAAAACCCATTTGAGACCGAAATGACGAGTTGGGTCTCTAACCCCTTCCTAACTCGTAACTTAGCCTCCAAACCCTTACATTCTGATATCTTTGGGTTTTCTCTGTTTATTCCATAAAATAGAGGTGACGATTTTGTTACACATTTTTTAGTTCACAACGAGGCCGAGCGTATTCCCACACATTTTAAGTTTTGAAACTACCCACTTTTTAGTAGCGGGAAGGTGTGAAACGGGGCAATCACAGGCATGAAAGTGTCATTTTATTACTAATAGGCTACAAAAAGTGTCATTTTCTTAAAAAGTTGGAAGAAATTCGGGTCGGTCCCTTGTGATAAAATTATAACCGGAAAAGTTCATGATATTTGCTTTCAATCGCTAAAGTACACTTTTGAGGATAAAATAACGAAGATACCCTTAATGAACAACAAACGTGAGCACAAAGCCCATGCCTAAAATTGGGCATCGCAAAGCAAAAGTCGTGCGTCGCAATGGAATATTGAAGTCCCACCAAAATTGGGCGTCACTGTGAAAAATCCATGCGTCACAATGGATTGAAGTCGCACCAAAATTGGGCATCACAATGAAAAAAATGGGCGTCGCAATGGACAATTGAAGTCCACCCAAAAATATGCATCGTAATGTAAAACATTGGGTATCACAATCTCCGATGTTCGCTTCGAAAGCTTCGATTGTAGTTATGAGAAAGAGAGAAAGAAGAAAATGAAAAATGTCTCACCTATGTCACCTTATCCCAATTCATTGTTAATGAATACCAACATAGGAGCCAATGGGATCTTTTGACATATGCCTACCTGTGAGTGCCCCGAATTTTTTTGTATCTCATCCTCCATTTTTTAGGAGAAAACAAGATTCAGAAAATACAACGCTCTTTTCATTCCATCTTCCCTTGTTTAGGGGAAAACGAAATTAAAAGTGCAAAAAGAACGTTGCAAAGAGCGCATTGGAATGCGCCGGGCCTCACTGTGAACTCAAAATGTTGTAACAAAGTCGTCATCTTTATTTTAAGGAGAAATAAAGAAAAACCAAAAGTAACCATATTTTTGTAAAAGGGTTCGAAGGCTAAGTTATGAGGTGGGAAGGTGTTAGGCACACAACTCGCCCTTTCGGCCTCAAAACAAGTTTTTTGGCTAAAATATACTTTTATTATATTTATTTAACAGATAAAATAAAGCATTTAAACATATATATTTGTATCTATATTATTACAAGCTTGCCACAGTCTCCTTTCGGGAAGTATGAATACATTTATAAATATTTGGCCATAATAATGACTCTTTTTAGTGCTATTTCATACAGAAATTCGGACAGCATAATTGCTTATATTTATTATATTGGGCCGGCTTAAAATAGCACTTTTAAATAAATAAAACTTTAAATAGCCTACCTTTTGAAGCGTGGGGGCTTTTATCCCATACCAACTAACTTCTAGTAGATTTTAGGTGCGCTCACTGCGTCCTTAGGAGAGGAATCTTTTCTTGTTGCGAGGTTTGGGCAGTAGCGCTTCCGAAAGTTGCTTTCTGGCACCGGGAACTGGGTTGAACAACTGCTTGCTTTTGTGCTTATGTTTGTTTGCTGACGGCGGAAATCGGGCAGATCAACTGCTTGCTTTTTGCGGATTTGGCGTCTGGATTCGGGCAGGGCAACTACTCTTTTTGAGATTTTTGGACCGGAGGAATAGGGTGGAATCCTAGAAGGGCAACTAGGTTTCACTTTGACTGGTTGGTTTTGTGTTTGGGGGAGATTTGGCAGAGCTTTGGAGCTAGAGGAATAAATCTCTCAGCGTTCTCTCGGGAGAGCGATCACTCACTGCGCGGTGAAAGAGTGTGTAAAAATTTCGTCGTCCCAATTCCTGAAGCCAGGCCTCTTTATTTATAGCTTGAGATTAGGATTCCTTCGTCGTTAAGATTTCTCTTTCTGTGCTTCATCGGCTTGTACCGCTTGCTGAGAGAGTTGTACCGAATGCAGAACGTTACATTACAGGGGTACTATTGGGCGCCACCCTCATAGGAAGTGGGAGCGGCTCCCAGTTTGAGTATGGGTGGCGCCAAGGGGGGTCCTAGGTAATTCCATGGCTTCTCTTGTTTCGATTTTTGGCACTTTGGTCCCCTGCAATTCACTATTCATGCATCCTTTCATTTCTTTTGCATTTTTTGCAATCTAAACCCTGTAACTAGATATTTGTTAGTGTTTAACAGGTCTTGATATCTCATGTCAAGATTACATATTAGAGGTACGAAATTGGGGTGTCTTCACTACCATGAAAGAAATGATAATGAATCTTTCCTCTGTGTGCTAGTGCGTGTTTGTGTGTGAGAGAAATGAAGGATGAGTAAACTGTAAACGTATCTAAGGTGGAGCATTTAGTTTCATAAAACTGCCTGGTATTCCAACAAGTGAGCCACTTCCTTCTTACAGGAGACCACGCGGGGGTTGGGCGTGTGATGTTATTTGTTCCAAATAAAGCTGAAATAAAAAATTTTCTGCAACTGAATCATGTCTTCAGGATGCTATGAAAATTGCTTATAAGTCATATTTTGTAGATTCATCGTCTCAAGTGATGGCATTAGCAATAAAGAAACCAAGATTGAGCATTCTTACACTTGTTAGCAAGCGGTGTTAAACAATACATGGTCTAACAACAATGCATATATAAATGAATGGATGAGAGTATCTTGGGGAAGTAAACGATTTCCAGAAGGCTCGTTTTAATTTTCAGGTAAGTTTCATCCTTGGAAAGAGAAAGGCTCGTTTAAAGGAAGATGGACGGACGCCTTCGGAAGGAAAATGGCAAAACATTAACTACCTCATTGGAAAGAGAAATTGACACATTAATCAAAGCAGATCGTATAACGTGAAAATAGTCTCAATTTTTCAAGACAGATGGACAAGTTTGAAGCTAGACCAAGTTTCAAGGTAGAGTCATTTATCCTTGCGATACTCAATTTTTGCATTGCGATGTCCAAATTTGGGAGATGATTGCATTGCGATGCCCAAATTTGGGCAGCCTTTAATTGTGCATTGCGATGCTCAAATTTGGGCGAGGATTTTTGAATTGCGATGCCCAAATTTGAACAGACTTCAATTGTGAATTGCGATGCCAAATTTGGGCAGGAGTTTTGTCTGCGCGCCTTTTTCTTCATTAAGGATATTTTCGTCTTTTCTCCCAAAAAGTGTATTTTAGCGGTTTAAAACAAATATATGAGACCTAAGCGGTTATAATTTCACCAAAAAGGTATCGACTCGTAATTATTCCTACAAAATTTGACTTTCAAACGGGGACTTGTAGCCCAAAATGGAGGGAGTACACCAGTAATGGTCAACTATCGTGGTCAATAAAACATCAACCTTGATTGATTGGTTGTATACATTGGAGCATGATCGAATGGTGGACTAGCTAACCAAGACCAGGTCGGGATAAGAAACTAGTAGGGCCGAGCTAGTTGAGCTTTGGTTGGTCCCGGATTGGGGCCCCAATCTGGGTTACCTATCCCCCCTGGAAGATGTCATATATATATATATATATAACTAGATTTTGTACCCATGCCTATGGCATGGTATCAGTATGAGACGTGATCAGTGTGTAGAGTATGATGTGAATAAATTAATATATGCTCAGGATTTTGTAGGGGGTCAGATCAATTTATACAATATGAAGAAAAAAAATCCCAAAACTAACAAAATAACACATTTTATTGGACCTAAAATTTTGTAATTCATCCAAAAAGAGTATAATTAAACATCCAAAAACATTCTTTCTCACACACACCAACGCAGTACCTATTAAATGAAATAAACTCAAAAATAAAAATCTCAGCAAACAAAAACCATAAAATAAATTGAATGAGAAGAGTGAACTAACAAAAGACTATAAAAAATCTCAAATCACAAAGATTTCAGACTAACAAGGGAAACTTAGCACAAATTTAAAAAATTGAAATACAAATACTTAAAATTACAAAAAATTAAGAATTTTTTAAAATAATAAATTTGACAAAAATTAAATTGAGATTCAATTGATTACGATAAAAATCAATTAACAACCTATAAACTAAATATTCGTAAAACAGTAAATCCTAGTAAAAAAATTAAAAACTAAATCAGTAAATTCTATTAAAAACTAAATCAGTAAAAGAATTTGTAATAAACAGTAAATCAGTAAAAAGTAAATCCGTAAATCATATTAAAATAAATTGTCTTTGCTAAAAATCAATTCAGGTCAGTAGTTAGCTTTTACTAATTGACTGAGCTCTTTTATAATATAAATATCGAAAAATATGTTGTGTCCGGTTGTCGTTAGAAAAAGTTACGAAAAATGATCACTTGACTATCACATAGTCATTAAAATGACAAGCATGACCCTTTGTGACACATTGACCAAATTGCCCATGTTTTGCATATTTTAAAATTCTTAAAAAATATACTCTTAAATTGTTAAAAATGCATATTTTATAAATGGATATTCTATAATTTACTAATATGTCTTTTTTACATTCTCAGTTCCCACGCAACGGCAACCACTACCGATGTAGTTATTAGGGTGAAATTCGGGTCAGTCAACTTTGGACAATTTTCAACCGTTGTAGTACCCTATGTTTTTTTTAACCGAAAAAGGCACTTTTGGGGCAAAATGACGACGATACCTTTAATGAACCGAAGGCGCGCTACGAATCACTTACTCGATAAATCACACCACATTAATTTGTGCATTGTGATGTGTAAAATTCATTTGTAATGCAAGATTTTGATGAATGCTTATGTGCATCGTGATGCACAAATTGATGCAATACGATGCACAAAATCATGCATCAATATCTCCCATTTCATAACGATGCATCGGATCTCCAAATCGATGAATCGCGATTGAAATTTGATGCATCGTGATGCAAACTAGTTTCGGCTACATCTCTTCCATCTTTTTCTTCTTCTTCATCCTCCTCCTCCGTTGTAAGCCATCTCTTCTTCCTCCTCCGTCTTCATCCCTACACAAAAAATCCTCCAACCTAACACATGTCTATTCCATTATCGTCTTTAATTAATCAGAAACATAATTTACCTTTCCAGACCGTTGTCACCAAACCCCCACGATGGAGTGCAACCCAGATCGATCCTCGTTTCGTTGCTACAATAATTGCAATTTTCGAATGATTTAGGAAGAATACGTTGGAGTTGTGGAAAAAATATTGATAAAAGATGTGGATGAAGACGATCTGGCATTTTACAAACAATATTTTGAAAGTAAACTTTAGCAGTTGAGAAAAAAAAGGATACTATAGCAATTAAGATATTAAAAAAAGGGAATAATTACTGGCCGGTCCCCTTTTTAGAAATTGTAACCGCTCCACTATCCGATTTTTTTCCCAACCACATAAGTCTATTTTCGTTAATTTCTTCCTAAAATTCCCATCAAGTCATCGTCTTCTCTCTTCTACGTCCACTGAACGAAACCTATAGACTTAGAAAAGTGGACGAGCAACTGTCACCATTAACTAAACCTGCTCGTGAAGGAAGACTAAAGAGAAAATCGATAAAAGTTATAATATAGTGGATAATAATTATAATAGAGAAAATAAATCTTATGAAATATTTCATCTTATGGTTTGATGTAAATTATAGCTTCTTCGCTTCTAGAAGCCTTTTTCCAATCCTCATTCTTAATCTGTCAATAAAGGAAAATGAAAAATTGCCAAAGGCAATAGCGAGTCAGGATGAAACTAATTACAAAATAACAATAACAAAGTTAGGATTCTCTAACAAATACCTGGTATGTTTTACTGATCATCAGATAAAACTTAAAGCCAAAGGAATCACATAACTTCTCTGTTGGCTTCCAAAACAAGAGCGGAGACAAAATTAATAAATAAATAAACAATAATTACAAATCAACTCCAATAGAATGTGAAGAAAGACAACACGTTCACTGTCGCCTGAAGAACTAAGGACGGAAATACTAGTGAAACTCACACATCCTATCGATTTGCATAGCTATATTCGAGCGTCGGAACTTACCACGTGGGGGGTGTCAGATGTTTTGATGTGGGTATTTTCACGCATCAGAGGAAGGTGAAAAGTATTAGCTTGCCATGATTGGCACGAGCAGTTGGGGTTGGAAAAACAAGATATAGAAAGTGTGTTGCAAGCTTAGTTTATCGATTTCCTCGTTATAGAATCATTCATCTCTTCTGTGATTTAGCAAGTCACAACAACAAAGAGCTTAGATAGATAATAGATCTCAAAGGGAGTGGAGGAAGGGAATAGCTTACTCGATAGAGGACGAACTAATGGTTCATTATCTAATGTAACTACTTAGGTATTTGATAGAAGGGGAAAGGATACAGACGCATGAAAGAAGGTAGAAAGGCAAGGAAAGTGAGAGAGAAAGGTACATAGACATTAATGAGGAGAAAGAAATGATGAGAGAGAAACAATGAAAGGCAAGGAGAGAGAGAGAGAAAAAAAGTTTCAAAGACATTAATAAGGAGAGAGAATTAACGCATTTCTAACATTTAACTTTGTACATCGCGATGTATGGTTTTGGCATTGCGATGCCCAACTTTTGCATTGTGATGCCCAACTTTTATATTGCGATGCCCAAATTTTGCATTGCGATACTCAATTTTGGGCGGGGGCTTTGTGTGTATGTCTTTTATTCATTAAAGGTATTTTCATCATTTTATCTCAAAAAGTGTACTTTACCGGTTGAATAAAAAAAAGGGGAATGGAGAGGTTATAGTATTTCCAAAAGGTACCGACCCGGTTATCACCCTAAAAAAAAGACCAACCTACAATTTTGGGTAAAATTCTGGCCGGTCCTTTTTTCAAAGTTTATAACCGCAAAAGTCCACTGTTATTTTTTTCAATCGCAAAAGAGCACTTTTCGAAATATTGTTCCAAAAATGTCATCGTCTCCTTCAACAGCTTCGACAACACACTTTGGATTCGAAAATCACCATTGTTGGGCAACGAAACGCCCTCAAATATTTGATTCATAATGTACGAAACTGTAATGGATCTGTACTGGGTTGAAGGATTTTTCAGTAGGACGAAGGCGGAGGAGGAGGGAGAAGAAGAAGACTTACGATGGAGGAGATGGAAGAAGAAGGTGGAGGACATGGTCTGGTTCATTATCATTTTGTATCGCGGTGCAAAAAATGTATTAGATAATATTTTATGTATTGCATTTTAAAAATTAATTCATCGCGGTATATAAAAGTTAGTACTACGGTGTAAAAATTAATGCAACAAAATTGATGAATCACGGTGCAATTAGACTAGGCAAATTAATCTATTGAACTGCGGTGCAAAAATTAATGTAATAAAATTGATGAATCGCGGTTTAATAGTCAATGCACCGCGATTAATTATTTCTGTAACGTGCCTCATGCTTATTAAGGGCATCGTAATCTTTTGGTTTAAATATCAATTTGGTCATCCTACTTTCGGCCAAAATTCATTAAGCTCACTCTACTTTTTTTCCTCAATTTAATCATTCTACTTTCACATAATTAGCACGTTCATCACTCCATCCATATATTTGGATGGAAAGTTTAATTTTTTTAGGAAAATTCAAAAATACCCTTACTAAGGCCATTTTATCCCTGTCCAACCCTGTCATGCACATTTCGAGGTTCACCATACCGCAAGATCGATTGCCTTGACGCACATGCGAGAACCGACGTCAATTCGGAAGGAGAATGCCTCGGCTATGATGATGGAGGTCGATGATGAAAAAGACGACGTCGTCATCGAGAGTCGAGTTGGGAACAAGTTAGGGCACAAAGCCCCAACCCGTTTGGATCTATAAAAGGGGATGATTCAAAGAAGGAGATTACGAATGAAACGTCGACGCTAGTGAGAAGGCTCGTGAAAGTAGCAATGGGTCGGACTTGCATTTCCAAAGCAGCGATGTAATCTGTCGTGTCTTCTAGAAGGTTAGGAAACGTGAGTTTCCAGCAACTGGGAACTAGATTGCCAAGAAGGTGCAACACCTTCTGCAAAAACGATAACTTTTTCTTCGGCAAAGAATCGCACGGATCCATCGAGTCCTTCCCTTGACGGCGACGGCGAGGACTCAATCGACGGTCTCACGGTCAGAGCGACCACTAGACGGAGAGGCTGAGTTGCGGCAGACTTGGTGGAGTGCATCGATGAGCTTTGAGGACTAGATCTGTTGTTCGGTTAAGGGTATGCGTTTGATTCTTGGAATGAGGAATCCATCGCGACTTCAACGGGTGTTCTTCCTCTTGGAATGGGATTATGAGTAATGGCGGCAATGTTGTTGGGGGTGGTTCTTGACAACCTGGCATTATCAGCATATGTCGATTTGACTGAATTTTCAAACCTCACAATGCTTGTGAAGCTCTCAATATCGAACAATTCGATAACTGGGGAATTTCCTAGAAATATTGGTGACTTCAAAAGTCTTGAATTTATTAAAAAAAAAACGATTGAATGTGTTTTAGGAACCAAATTGAAGGTCTGATCATGGGCGACTACGCTTGAATTTGTCAGGGCATTATTGTCTTTTCAAAGATTTCCATCCAACTTAACTAACAGAAATGACTCTAGTGACCTTATTGACTTTTTAAGCCAAGTAGAGTGATTAAATTGAGGGAAAAAAAGTAGAGTGAGCTTAATGAATTTTGGTCGAAAGTAGGGTACCAAATTGAGATTTAAACCTAATATTTTTAACCTCAAAAATGTTCTTTTCTAGTTAAAAAAAATATGGGACTGTTGCGATTAGAAACTTTGAAAAGTGGTCCGACTCGCAATTTTTTCTACAATTTTCTCTAGATATTAAGTCTGGAAGTGTGGTCCATTACCCATAAGCCCACCTACCCACCTGACTAGGTCTGACAATTACAACTCAAAAACCGTAAATCCACTCAACTCGATTTGAAAATTACCCAGCTCATTCGTCTCGTTAATTTGTTTGGGTCGAAATGAGTAACCCGTTTTAATTAAAAAAAAATCAACGGGTCAATTTGGATCGGGTTAAAATGAGTCGAATCCGTTATTTTTTTGCTATATAAATGTAGATTTTCTATGGAAAATATGTGCTAAAACAGGTCGACCTGTTACCCACTTCGACCAAACCCGAATCGATCCGTTTAATTTTGGGTTATAACAGATCACGACGTGTTTCCACCTAATTCATACCCGATCGAACCCACCTAATCGTCGGCCCTACACCTGACACGCCTATATGAGGCCATCCAAATCACTGAAGAGTGAAGACCAACAAAAGAATCTCCAATAAATCTAGTTTAGGCATTTACAGCAGCTTCACAATCTAGTTTAGGTATTTTAATTACCACCTTAAATTTATTATTAACTTTGACATATAGCCCCCTGTTTTAGAAATGTAGATATCAATATCTGTACTTTTCATAAGGGCATTTAGTATTTTACAAACTTCCATCACACAAAACTCACGGAATTTAGTTGTACTAACTTTTTCAAGCTACAAGGAGGGGAGGCTGCATTAAAAAAAAAAAAAAAACTAGGAAAAATCCAAAATCAAATAAACCAGAGTCGTTCGGTAACCAGGATTCATGACGGATATGATTAGTAAGCCACATTTACAGGTGTGTGATACCAAATAAACAGTCTGGATTAATAATTCATATTATCCGGATAAGACCCTTATCCATTCACTAATTATATAAAGGGAGAGAGTAGTATTATTCGCATCCTCATTAAAAATAACAGGGGACTAAAAATTTTAATTTCAAAACTACCCCTGATATATTGTATAAGGATTAATAGTAAGGACATTAATAGTGCCAAGATTAATAATATTGCTTATTCATACATGACTACCAAACAAGCTCTCAGAGTAGGACCATGAGGCCAAATTGTCACAAGTTAATTCTCAAGTTGATTTTTTTTTCTCCTAGGTTTTGAATTTTGACTTTTTTTTTACCGAGTCTCCTGTAACACCGTCTTACGGAATTTAAATCGTAAGACGAATCATCATTCTCTCACAACGCAACCCACAAACACACGATAAGTCAGATCAATGAGAGTTGTTTTACATAAAATACCCGTAAGATCGTATTTCTTAAGTTTTTGTTGACTCTTTTTCCCTTGTGCTCATTCAACACACTAGGGCATTTTTGGAAATGCAGTTCATTTTGTGATTTTTGGATTTTTCTTCTTTTTCTTCTTGATTTTGTAATGATGAGATGACTGATGATAAAGTACAAAAAAAAAATAGAGGGAGAAAATAAGAGAATGATGAGAGAGAAAGTGAAAACCACGAAAACATGGCCTAGAATGTCATTTCCTGTTTACACTATTTAATTCCATTCGTTTCAGATAAAGAGTTTTCGTTTGAAAGTCAATTTTTTTTTTAAAAAAATGACATTTTAATAGCTCAATAGTAATAAAATAATATTTTTATCCCTTAATTTTTGCAAAATAGATTTTTTAAGTGAAATATCTTAAAATGAAATAATGGACTCTTTACCAGGAACGGAGGGAATAACTATATAATAAAACTTATACTAAAATGATATTGAAATAAAATGAGTCTTGCGTAAGACACTCTTATACTTTATTAACTAATTGTAATTTACCTCATACTATGTAATGAAACTTATAGGTGACGAGTTCGATCCCGGTTTATATCTTTCTCCTCTGAAAAATTGTCTATTTTCTAATTTATATATATTTTTAAAAAAATTACTTTTGTCATGTTACCGTGGATTTGATTCCAATTTTCAACTTTCATTGATGGCCCTATAGATGGATATCCTTTAAAAATACTCATTATTATAATATCATAACAAAATTAATTATCTTTTTTTAAGCAATATATCGGGTCAAAAATGACAATTTTTTTAGAACAGAGTGAGTATATAAACATGGCAATGGATTCTCTTAGGATTTGAATAATCAAAGGGAGCGCTATTTGGACCACCAAATTCTTTAAATGTAACCCTTTTAAAATATTGTTTATGACAAAAATACCCCTAACCAAAAAGACTCTCACTCCACACCTCCCAAATAAACATATACTCTCTTTTCTTCCCTACACAATTTCATTGTCATTTGCATGCTTCTTTGAGACACTTCCAACCTAAAATCCTTCACCGTAAGGTTGAAAATCAAATATTAAGTGGGTCCAATGTGACAATTGACTAAAAGGACTACTGTTATGATCATTAATTATCTGGAGTAAAAAAATATTTCATCCGTTCCTTATTACCCCCTCCGTCCCTAAATTATTGTCCTGGTTGACCCGACACACAGATTAAGAAAAAACAATTGACTTGATTATTTATATTGGTTTAATGTGTAGTTTCCTTTAAAGTCCATGTGTATGTGGCTCATAATTAAAGTAAGGTGAAAAAGTAAGGGTAAAGTGGTAAAAATGATGTTCTAAAAAGGTAAGTTTCAAAACGGACAATTATTTTGAGACGGACGAAAAATGAACGGAGAACGATAATTTAGGGACGGATGGAGTACTATAATTGGTTTTTTTTATCTGTTTTAAAATAATTGTCTTATTTTAAATTTTTTTTAGGAAAATACTTTTTATCACTTTACTTTTATTTTTTCTAATTATTTTAATTATGACCATAAGTTCTAAGGCATTTAAGAAAATTACATATTACACCAATATTTATAATATAATCAATTATTTTTTTAAATCGTATATCATGTCAAAAAAAGATAATTATTTAAAAATGAAGGGAGTAAAAAGGGAACCCTCCCTCCAATCATCGTGAATTGCAAATTAGGTCATTGCCATCCCAAATTTGTGTCATACTATCTTGGCTTTTATAAGAGATCGACCTTTAGTATGGATGTATGATTGGATATTGGATATTAAATGGTGTTACGTTTAGGGATTTTGGTGTTACATTTAGGGTCACTCTTAATAAATTAAAAATATATAAATCCCATATGTTGATATATACTCCTTCGGTTTCACTTATGTTTAAAAAGTTTAATAATTAAATAGATATATTCTTACTGTTTCACCAAAAAAGTTCTTATCTAAAAAGTCTAATTATTAAGAAGATAGACTAATGTCATTGGAGCTATTCATAATTACAAAATTATTTAAACACAAGCAAAATGTTTACAGTATAAGTGGATGGTAAAGATGAAATGTTATAAAAATGATAATCATAATTTTTTGAAGTGAACTCTTAACGTGAAACATTTCAAAATAATATACTGAACTCTTTCTCTGGAACATTGAGAGTATATGTTAATGTCATTGGAGATGGTTAAAATTACAAAAACACTTAATCACAACCAAAAATAAAAATAGAAAGGTACGGAAAATATTGTAACTATAATTATTTTTGAAATTGGACTTTTTATATGAAATATCCAAAAATATATAATATAGTGCACTCTTTGTTTGGAGCGAAATATATAAATATATTTATATTTATATTTATTTATTTCTTTATTTATTAGATGAATGCGTACTTGGGTAATCTGAAAAGTCAGCATTAAGAGCAATCTGTGCATATAACATATGTAAAATCAATATGTTCCAACCAAAATTAATAATTAATTTTAGCTTATTCATTATTTAATTATTTTATCTTCCACCAATAACATTCAATAAATCCAAAAAAATATAACTCAAAACAACAATATAAATAAGGAGAGTTCTTCCAGTTAATATGGATATAATTGACAATTTTTTAAAAAATTTCTAAAAAATTAAATGAGACACTTATTTTAAAACATCTCCGAAAAAAGAATAGTGAACATTTAATTTGGAACATAGAAATCATCTCAAAATGGAATAACATACTACTCCTTAGAACGTACTTGAAATATTTATATAAAATCTTTCAACGACTGTATACTTTTTTTAAAGATGTATGATATTACGAATTCAAACTTATTGTATTATTATAATTTTTTTTAAAAGAGTTTATGATATTATGATCTTGAGCTTGTGATATTACTACAATATGTAGAGTTTGTATCGTTAGATCAAATATACTTTTTTTAAAGTAATGATATAGACATTTCAAATTATCACCAACTTAATTATCCAACAACTCTAACACTAAAACTCGTAATAATATCACAAATTCTAACTTATAATATCATTTAATTACCTTTTAAAAATAGAGGGAGTAACATTTTATTACTAATGATACTAAAAGTATAATTTTCTTTTAAAAAAAATGACTTTTAAACGTAAACTCTTTATCCGAAACGGATGAATTATCATTTTACCCTTAGTATCGTACTTGGACTCGGACGTGAGTTTCAAATGAAAATTCATACTAACATTCTAATACTCTCTATGTTCCAAACAAATAGGTCACTTAAAAAAACTTACGCTAACAATTTGCATAATCTTTTATATAATTTACCCTCCATTAACGTTATAAGCATGTTAATCGTGCTTAATTATTTTTGTAATGACGACTAACTCAAACGACATTAATATATATCTTTTAATTAATAAATTTTTAAACGTAAATCCTTTCCTTGGAATTGATGAAATATTTCTAAGAGAGCCAATTGATTTTTTCTAAACATTTATGTCGAGTCAAATAAAACACTTATTTAAAAACCGAGTTGGCCAGTGCTAGTGACATATACTCTCTCCGTTTAAGGCAAAGAGTCTACGTTTGAAAGTCAAACTTTTTAACAAAATGATATTTTTAGTAGTTTATTAGTAATAAAATAACACTTTAATGTCTTAATTTTTGAAAGTTAAAGGGGTACGTAACATTATTTAGTTACAAAATCATTCTTTTTTATTTTCCCTTAACAATAATTAGTGGGTTTAGACCAACAATTAATACGCGAGGTCTTAACTAGAGAAACCAAGTAAACCCTAGCTATTGTTATTTTAAGAAGGAAAAACACACTTTAACCCATCTTTGGTGGTCTGCGCCTGGAAAGCGACAAACCCTAAATTTGTCAATAAGTGAGATTATCGTAAATGTTTTAGCACAAAAAACAGTTTGCACATAACATTGAAATTAAGTATTCTTTCCGTCTCCAAATAAATATAATCTCGACAGACTTTATATGAGTTTTAATAAAATGAATGATTTTATTTATGTACTAACGAGCTCTAATTCAACTGGTACTGCTCACTTCTCGTAACAGGGAGGTCGAGTGTTCAAGTCTCACTAGAGACACCCTAGACTGGTAGGGCACCCTGGTAATTCACAACTCTCAACCGAGAGGTCGGGTGTTCAAAACCTTACCAGAGACCACTATTCTCAACCAAGAGGTTGGGTGGCTTCACCAGAGGCCACTACTCTCAACCGATCGAGAGATCGGGTGTTCAAAGTCTCACCAAAGGTACCATTTGTTCGAGCCACACCAAAGACACACACACACACACACATATTTATATATATATAAATATAGGCTTTCAATGTATTAAAAATAATAAAAAAAATAAGAATTGAGGTACGGTATATATCCCCTCCAATTTTTTTAAAAATGATTTTATTTATGTAATAATTTTTATTTTTATAACAAAAGCTAAGGTATACTTTAGGGGTAGATGTTAAGTAAAGACCTAATTATAGTAGTACTACCTTCGTTACTAAACTATCCTCATGCTTTCACTTTTTTAAAACGTTTTACATATAAAAATTTATTGTATATTTAAAATAGAATGTATCTCTAGGGTATACATTAATTAAAGACCTTATTATTGTAATTTTGTTCTTAAATTATCGTCATAATTTGACTTTTTGAGTCAAATTGAATGTTTTTCAAGTAAATATTTGACATATATATATTTTTTATCTTTTTTTCAATCAAAATCATAAAACATATATTAAAAACGTATAATTTGACTTAAATAATCAAGTCAAGACGATAATTTAGGAACGGATGTGGATATGTTTTATATGGACGAAACCTACTTTAGTAATATTGAAACCTGTTCATGGTGGTTTTTGAGCGATTATTCTTTTAAAATGTGTCCTAAGGCACATTTTAGTCTATTTTAATTTTCTTTAATACCCTCAAAGTATTTTTTCAAGGCAAAAAAATTGAGAAAGACCGTCTTATAGACATTTTCTGTACGTAAAAACGAATTGAATCTTCCTGACCCGCAATCAACCGTGTGTATGTTAATGTTAGTGAGCTAAGCTATGCAACAATAAATTAAGCTATATCGATCTGTAAGACGATCTTACAGACTTATTTTTTTAAAATTATGTCAAATCAATGGAATCATCGTCTTTCTAAAAACAAAAAGAAAATTAGTACTTACAAGTTTGAAACTTTTCAAAATAGAATATTACTGTTGTGAGACGTAGCAAGCAATATAAATGGTTGGTATTATAAGGAAATAAATAGATAGAGAAAGGGGCATTTTAGTCCGAATAGTAGTGTCAACTTTTGCTGTTTTTGGTGGGAATTTAACCTGCAAAGCATTTGAGATTAGCCAACGTCGCGTATATCAAATATGGCAAAGAAAAACCATTTCCAGGTCATTTTCTTCACAAGCTCACTCTCTCTCTCTAAAGAGATAGAAATAGGGTTGGAGTGAGAGTAATTAGGAAGGGGAAGAAGAGAGCATTTTGGGAGGGCTTCCTTGGAATGCGAGTTTCCTTTCCGAAGGTCTGAAATCGCCGGAAAATAGTAATTTTCCGAACACGGTAACTAGGTCTGATTGCTCTGTCTGTATATTAAATTTTTATTATAATCTCTTCCTCTCCCAAATACAGTTTCCTTTTTTTTTTTAGTTTTTTTTTTTGATGTGTGTGTGTGTGTGGGTTTTTAAAAGCTTAGTTAGATCTGTTGCCAAAACTAAGATTTTTTTATATTTTTAGCAGTATGATCATCTCCAAACATATGCTCCGAATGAGGTTGAAAAAATAATTTCGATTCATATTTGTAACTTTAAAATCTCAGAAGCTCATGAAATATGGAGGTGGATATGATGTTATGTAAATGTATTTCACTATGTGTGTGTGTTATACAATGATTTACTATGTGTGTGTTTTATTTTTTACTTTTGCAGTTCTTGTTCTATCGCGATTGCTCCGATCAAAGGTTTTGAACTCGATCAGAACTTCTGGTTCAGATTTTGAGTTGTGTTTGTAAAAAATAAATTGTGTTTAATAGTTGTAAACCTTTGATCTGAGAAACCACGTACGATAGATCAAGAACTGAAAAAAATTATATAAAAAAATATCCACTCCTCAAAATGTAAATTTAATGTATAACACATTGTTTATGTAATTCTAGTAAAGTTAATATGAAAGGTTTGTTTTCATCTCCAATTTCCAGATCTGTAAGTTTTGCAGATCAAAACCCTTGTTCAAAGTTGATTTTAGGGCTTGTAAGAGTACTCATGATCATAAGATCTTGCAGATCCATTGACCCAGCTAGCTAGAATATATATGAACATAGTTACATAGACATAGTCAACTATTAGTCCAAAACCTTCTTCTTTTTTTTCTCTCTCTCTAGCTATATAGCTTGCTAGGATACTTGATATTAATTAGGGCTTGTTAATTTTTCTGCAGCAGGAGGATTGTGAAATGGGTCGAGGAAAGATCGAGATCAAGAGGATCGAGAACAACACGAATCGGCAGGTGACTTTCTGCAAGAGGAGAAATGGATTGCTTAAGAAAGCTTACGAGTTGTCGGTGCTTTGCGATGCCGAAATAGCGCTCATTGTCTTCTCCAGTCGCGGCCGTGTCTATGAGTATGCTAATAACAGGTAGTTCATCAAATTTATTTAACTCTTCATTACATGTTTGTTGGAATGAATTTATATCGGTAGTTTAATTTTACTTAATAAATAATGATCTAAATCGGTTCCATTCAAAGAGTTTTTCGGTTGAAAAATCATATAGTACTCCCTCCGTTCCTAAATATCGTCCTATTTTTGAATTTTGATTGTTTTTAGACGAAAATTTGACGTATAATTTTTTTTTCAAAATCATAACGCTTTTTTATGTTTTGAAAAATATAAGAAAGATGCATGTAAAAAATTCATTTGGAATTGAGAAAAAACAATCCGTTTGACCTTAAAAAGTCAAAACCGACCAATTATTTAGGAATCACACTTTGAAATTATCATTATAACATTCTTTATTTAATTTTTAACTTGTTAAATTTCATAAGTAAGGAGTAAAGATAGAAATTCATTGAGACCTCTGAGCTTCATTTTTCTAATTGAAACTCTAGAATAAAGCATTCCGAACCACAAAAAAGAAAAAAAAATAAAAATAAAAATGGTGTATCTTGTTTATATATAACAATGACATTTTTTTACAACCTTCATACCTCTCATCTAAAATTAAAATATAAATTTCAATGTTTTTCTTGTTTTTTTTTTTTTACTTTCTCGTTCATTGTTCTAACCATTTCTCTCTTTACAAAGTTTTTTAAAACTACAAATCCGAAAGTTAAATAAATAAAAACCACGAAACAAAACGCCCACAAAATTTCTACTTTTATTTCAAAAACAAGATTGTACTTTCATGGTAGCGCAAATTAAAAGATGTATATGCAAGTAAAAAGGCATTAATCGTATGTTTGACTTTCGAAACATAAGTTTTTCTTGGGACGGAGGTAGTACTAATTGTGTTTACGTTTATTTTAAAATTGTTTCAAGAGAATAAGAGATGATGTTTCAATTTAATTTTTGTTCTTGTTTATTTAAAGGTTATGTGGCTCCTTAATTTCTTTCTGTTTGCTCTCCTTGGCCTTCATGTTTTACACATTTTATGACCATGCATTAATTTATCTTCTTTTGCATAGTTAAGTGCCTTTGATTCACTTCAACTTTTGCTCGGAATGTTTCCAAATTCTGAAATTGGTTTATGAGTTCTAGTTAGGCTTGACAATTATGTGGATTGGGTCGAGTAGGGATGGATAATGAGTCAAAACGTATTGAAACCCATTAGAATTCAAATATCAAACGGGTCGAAACGGGTAAATATTAATAGGTTTAGTTGGATTGAGTGAGTTAAAAGGTTCGGGTTATAATTAATTGTTAGACCTAGTTTCCGTGTTTGAACTTTGAAGTCTTCTCATCTTTAAAATCGTAGTCTTGTCTATTCTGACATTTCACTGTTATGTTGGTAGGGCCAATTTATAAAACAACACACACTCACTGTTTGTGTGTGTGTGTGTGTGAGTAGGTGTGTGTAGCATAAAAAACAGCATAATCTTTGAGAAGCAAAGATATAGTGATGAGGGTGTCCAGTTTCCATTTTAGAGTCAAAAGAGTTAAGAAAACTTGCAGTTGCACCCAAGACAAAAAACCAGAAAAGGAAGAGTTAAAAGCAATAGGTACGTCCTGACAATCTGACGACCCTTTGCCACAATTCTAATGTTGTTTGTCAATACCAATGTTGTTTGTCTTGTGTTTCCTGCTTTAGCTTTAGGAAAGATGTCTTCATGACAACTTAATCTTGTTTGTCTCTTCCTATGATGTTTAAACTGAAAGTGGGTCATTGTCACACACCAAAACTAAACAAAACAAATCTCGGAAAAGCAGTTTTTTAAGATTTGACATTCAATGATATGATGAATAGTAGCTAGCCAGCAGATAATCTGATCTGGTCTTTTAATTTCATCTCATCATTCCATTTGACCAACAAAGATATCTTTCTACTTCTACTTTCCTCCATGGAAATTGTAGATGCCATATTGGTGATCCCTTCCACTTTTTGCTCCTGGTGTCTCCATTAATAGAAGGAACGACTGAAATATTTCTTGGAACATGGAGCCTCTCTCTCTCTCTCATATACTTGAAACTATATCATATTGTACAACATGAAGTGATTTCGATCATAGTAATTAAATATTGAAAGGGTGTAATCTTTGATTAGCATAATTATCGCGGATATTGATTTATTTCCTTCTAGTACAAGCCTAGAAGGAGATTCAGCAACCACGGTCTGGGGTCGACCTTTCTCTCCCGTCAAGTTCAAGGCTATTAGCGAACGCGGCCGGCCCTGATAACTGCATCATTGTGTGCCTGGCAGTCGAGGACTAACTACCTTCCTCGGGAGAGGCAGGAAAAAATTAATGAACACCAACACTTATAACTTTGGATATTGAGTTTCCTTCTTTCACATTACAAAATATAAGCTTTAGGCACCATTAATATTTCAGGTACTTTTACCTGTAGAAAGGATTAAAGTCAAAGACAGTAAACCATATCAAGTTCATAACGCATGTTTAAGTTGGAATTTAGTGTAAACCCCGCAAGCACAAGCCATTTTAATCTTCAATTTGGCTATCTCCTTCTGTATAATGCTTGCTATTAATAGAATAAGGTGGCATCGTACTAATTGATGACGCAGTTTTCTCACTTTCTCTGTGAAGGGATCAATGCTTTTATATAGGTGTTGTACATAATTATGTCACGTGGATCTTCTAGAAGGTTAATCTGTCCTGTTAAGGTGGACAAAAAACACGTGATAAAGACTATGGGCGTTCTGTTAATAGCAGACGGACAAATATAATCTCTGAGGCCTCTAATAGCGGATAAATAGGCATGGTCCGCCATAGTGCATGTGAGTTTTAAATTAACCATGAGTCCCATTGTTCTGAGCTATTGAGCAAACATTTTTACCCATCTATAGAATTATGGGCGGCTCACTAATTACTCTTTTCATTCCGGGTAAAGATTTATCATACTATTTTGAGATGTTTCACTTTAAGAATCAACTTTAAAACATTATATTTACAATTTGTATAGTATTTCATTATTACCATGTACTTGTGTTGTAAACACTTTACTTGTGTTTAATTATTTTTGTAATTATGATTAACTTCAATGAGATTAATATATCTCCTTATATAATAATTAGACTTTTCAAATAAGGATTTTTTAGACGGAACGGAGGGAGTAATATACAAGTTATTACCTTCTTAGTACATCCCAAACAGATTACTCTCTCTGTTCCGATTAAAGAGTCCACCATATTATTTTGAGATGCTTCATTTTAAGGGTTCAAAAAAAAAAAGATGTTTATTTATTTCATAACATTTCAACATTACCCTAACATGTGTTGTTAACATATTGGTTATACTCGAGCATTGTTCTAATTATGAACAACTTTAATGCTAATTATATATACCTTAATTAAACTTTTCAATCATAAACGATGGGAGTACTTTGCAAAAGTAGGTGTACTAAACATATATTTGAACCCAACTCACACTAACTTGTCAAATATTGTCAATAATTTTATGCACAGCATCAGAACAACTATCGACAGGTACAAGAAGGCAACTACGGATACATCGAACACATGCTCAACTCAAGAGATCAATGCTCAAGTAAGAAAAAAATTCATGACCACTCATCCAAATAACTCTATATGTTGATCTATATTTTGTTCTAATTCAAATCCATGATGTTTATAAAGAGATTGCTTCTGAGTTATGCAGTTATAGTACACATATATACATCTCTTCCTCCTGTACTTATGTCCTAAAATAGGTATTCGAATATATAGCTTTGCCGAGTTTTAATTACTTAATTACTCGTAACTATGGTTATTTACAAATTCTATAACGTTCGAAGCTTACGAGTGTTTAGAATGTTAATTAGGGCCTATATACGATATGTTGAAAAGATTTTCTGATTTTCCGTTGTTTGGTTTGCATGAATATAATGCAGTTTTATCAACAAGAGTCGAAGAAGCTGAGAAACCAGATACAAATGATGCAAAGTTCTAACAGGTGACCTATCTATGTTCAATTTGCTGTTAGATTTATAACTGATGAAATCCAAAGGGGAGATGTGATTTGGACTTATTTGCATTTCAAATTAAACTAATATGACAAATGATTCATTGTACTACTTTATTGTGTAATTTGGATTAATTAATAGCACCTAATATTTAGTATTACCTTAGTGTGTTTGGACTGGACTCTAAGGCCTCATTTGGTGCAGCGTTTTGAAAACGCTACTTTTTCATTACGCAACGTTTTCAAAACGCAGTTTTTTTCTTGTAAACACGTCTGAGGAACTATTTCAAAACGTTATTTTCATAAATAAGTTAGTTGTAAACGCAATATATATTTTTTAAACGCTGTATATTTTTAAAATGATGTATTGAAACACTATAAAAAAGAAAACACTTCATTTTTTGTCAGCGTTTTAGTCAAAACCCTCCACCAAACAAGCATGGACTTGTTATATCACGTGGATGGGAGTCGATCTTGCTTCACATATTAGTGTTCTTCTTCTTCCTTCTTTTATTGTTTAGAGTGTTATCTTTACTCTGTGTTGCTGCTCCTGTTCTATCATTAATTACAGTTATAATTCTTTGGAGCTAAACAAAATAACATACTATGACCACAAGAACAATTCAACTTAGCCTTATCTTAATCACTTTTGTCGTTGGCTTGGCTGCATGAATCCTTCTCCACCGCTCAAATTTACGCAAAAATATTTCGGATTCATGTTCATAAGTATAGTTGTCATGAATCTAAGCGAGAAACGGGCGAAGTTAAATATAACCCTTTGAAAAGTGAAAATAATTTTTGTTTTGGAAACATGGTGATACTAGATTCTGAGTATCTTTAACTTAATTGGTTAGGGATATAATCTTCAGCTCAGCTTTCTTGTGTTTGTGAAGCAAGTTTTACTTATGAATCTAATACAATTAACTAAATTTTGTTGACTTGAAAATGCAGGCATCTAATGGGTGAAGGATTGAGTTCTTTAAACATAAAAGAGCTGAAGCAGTTGGAGAACAGGCTTGAACGTGGAATTGCTAGGATCAGGTCCAAAAAGGTAATATCTCAACATCCATCATGTAATTTGGGGACTTATTTGTGTTTATATATATATATATATATATATATATATATATATATATATATATAAGAAATCATGGTCGTGTATTTTTGACATCCCACATCGGATAATAAAACACCATGGTCGTGTGTTTTTTGACATGGTGATTTAGTGACTCGGTTTTGAGCTTTTAGATTTTTGAAGTTCAAAACTACAAACGAAGTCACTAAATCGGGCCGGGAGAGGAGAATGGCTCCTCTCCCTGATGTGTTTCATATACAAAATCATAGGGTGTACATGGTTTTTTTCTTTTTTATTATCGAGAAAATTAAAGAGCTAGGTTAGATGCATGAGATTTATTTACCCGTTTGAATGTTTCATGAGTATATAGCATGATCCCTTATTCCCAATTTGCCCTCATCTCATTTGTGTGATTCTACTTGAACAACAGCATGAGATGATACTCGCTGAAACTGAAAGTTTGCAGAAAAGGGTAATTACACCAACCTTAACACTTATTCTTAGTACTTTTGTTCTATAAATAACTCGATCAATCCAGACCAGACCACCTCTGCTGTATATATATATATATATTTCAAATGTGTTACTACGTGCAGGAAATCGAACTGGAACACCACAACTCGTGCCTACGAGCAAAGGTATATATCGTATGAGCAAATATCAATCGTAAGAACTTCGTTGAACTATCTTTGACGCATAAATAAATAAATTTTGCGTACAGATTGCAGAGAACGAGAGGGTGCAGCAGCTAAGCATGCAGGTAGCAGGAGGCGGGCAAGATTATAACGCGATCCAGGCATACCTTGCTACTGGGAATGTTCTTCAACTCAATATAATGGACAATCATCATCAGACATCCTACTCTCTTCACGACAAGAAGTCTCTTCATCTTGGGTAAATTACGGAGACATAACTTCATTTTCTTTTTTAGAAGCAAAGATCATTACGATGAACTAAAACAGTTACAAGATCACCCAAAAAAAAGGGGGGAATAACAGACCAAACAGTAGGACTAGCGTGGAAACGAGATTTCCTAGAGCAACTTCGTTTGCTTGTCTACGAATAAGGGAAACTGAGAAATCTAAAACGCTCAAAATAAGAACGACACCTTAGAATAAAAATACCATTACATGTTATTGTTAGTATTTAATAATTTTGATATTTGTTTTCAGGTGAGATTATTGATGGGAGAAGATATATATGGAGGATCTTTTGGGTAACAGCTAGAACTATCGAAAATAATTCATGGAAATAATCCATATTTGTGGTACCTAGTTTTCTAGTATGGGATTATACTTCTGTTTGTTTAAGATCAGTGATTTGTGTGAAACTGAATTCGATGTTTATGAGAATTTAATTAATATGACTGCAAAACTGAAACTACTTTTATTATTTTAACATGTCTGCGCGTATTCGTAGTATATATATATACAATACATGAAGGTGGAAGCTAACCAAGTAACCATACCCCAAAATTCATTCTCAACACCATATTTTCTGCATTAAGGTATTGTACATTGAAGTAAATGGGGTGTATAGAATGAGTTTTGGAGGTGTGATTAGCCCCACCCATATATTAATACCCTTGGGCTCAATTTGAATGTCAGGAAATTTATGTGAAAAATTAATTCTCTAAAGTCACTTTTTTTAATGTGGTTGGTTAACATGAAAGCTAAACATAATAATTGTTCTAAATGTCGTTTGGATGCATCGATTATAAATTTGCAGGATGTAATTTCTGGGTAAGTTATCCCTGCAAGAAAATGGTAATGGTGGTCACCAAATTCAAAGACTAATTCTCCGAGTCGGGTTGAACCACAAGGACAGTAAAGCTTTCTTAACAAGATTTTTATGCAGTTATGTTCCTATATAGGTCTCGGGCCATAAACTTATGGTTAAGTTGGAACAACTCATTAATCACGCACTTGATCTACGTGCTAGCTAGCTTGGGTTGTCAAATTGCTAGAAACCAAAAGATGGATTAGATAGAGCAGGAATGAAGGAAAGCCAAAAAAAAAAAAAAGTGATTCCCAGTAGTTCCTTCCTCTCAAAACAAAATGAGTAAGTCTCATGTAAGACGGTCTTACGGATCTTAATTTATAAAGGAATATTCTAGAATCACAACAATCACTCACATTTTGATAGAATAATTGTAATTATATAGTTTCCATAAATTATAGCCTAATTGTAGGACATTTACTTGATTTTAGGATCTTGATTGGTTAGGGACTGTATATATATTTCCCTTATGTTATGTAAACAATCTTGAATTGCATTCTAAATTGTCATTTTATGGTATCGAGCAAGGTTCTAATATCCTTCTCCAATCACCTTCAATGGCAAACACTACTTCTAACAATTCCAATGAGAATTCGGCATCAGTTGCTAACACACAAAATATAGTGATTGATACCAAATCTCCATACTATGTGCATCCCTCAGATCATACGGGGTTGATCTTCGTCACACAATCCTTGACAGAAAGTGGGGATAACTATTTCACATGGAGGAGCAATTTCATCAATGCTCTGCAATCCAAGAACAAGGCGGGGTTTATTGATGGTTCAATTACGATACCCGATGGTAATTCGGGAATTCCAATTATGGATCCATGTAACGCACTTGTCAAATCATGGTTGATGAATTCGATTTGCAAAGAATTGCAAGCCGGAGCAACCCACGTAGCACCGCTGCAGAAATATGGAGCGACTTTGAAGAGCGATTCACTCAAGGAATCGCACTCGAGTCTACGAGTGAAGAGATCGATGGCGTTGCGGCAGGAAAGATCGGCGATCTCAATGTACTATGGAAGGATGAAAGGCATATGGAGTGAGCTGCAGAAATTTGAGACCGGTACTGTGCACTGTGGGCTGGAAAGAAAATGCAGGAACTTCATGAAGAGGAGAAGGTATTCGACTTCTTAATGGGTCTTGACGAATCATACCGCACGGTATGCTCTCGGATCTTAAGTACCGAGCCTTTGCCAGAATAGGAAAGGCATATGCAATGGCTGCCCAAGATGAGAAGCGGCCAGCGTGACAGCAACTAGAGCCCTTCCATTGAAGCTACTACTCTACTCGCTAAGGCCTCATCAATGCGAGAACAAAGGCGTGATCGAGGTTAGATCGACGTAGCGAGCAAGGGGAGACACATCGGGCGAAGACCTCTATGCGCATTGTGACAAACCCTGGGCACTTGAAGGAGAAATGCTTTGAGTTGGTTGGATACCCAGCAGGATGGCGAAAAACAAATCGGCGAGGGGGCGAGCAACCACGATCAAGGACAACGAACATACCAGCGGCAATATCTTTTCTGCAACTTCGAATCTTACGGTTCCAACACATCTCAAGGCATGGCTTTTCGGGACCTTACTCTGGACAAATTCAACAACTAATGGCCCTTTTGGGTCATCGGTCCGAGTCCAAGTTGGGTCTTCAACATCGGCAGGACCTACGCAAACATGGCATCACATGAGTCCTCACGGTAAGGCGGATTGGATTATTGACACGACGGGGCAACGGACCACATAGCATGTAATATTGATTTCATGGTGATGTCAGAGCAAATCCGCTTGTTCCACCAGTTCAAATACCTAATGGGGATAGTGTTCGGTTGAGGCGTGGGTCAAGTGAAACTCAATCAAAACTTGACTCTTGAACAAGTTTTGGGAGTACCCAAATTTAATTTTAATTTACTTTCGGTCGATAAATTAACTCGGGATTTAAATTGTGTTCTAATATTTGGATCGGACTTTTGTGTGATACAGGGACTTACCCTCGAGGAAGCCGATTGGAATGGGTAGGATGCGAAATGGCCTATATCATTTGGAACCGATTGAGATGGGGAAGGTGTTTTTGACGAGGAAGACGAGTTCGGCGACAAATTTATGGCATTCTCGGTTAGGGCATCTACCGATAAGCAATTCCTTTAGTTAAAGAATTATCTATCATGCATGATTCATCAAAACCTTTCTTTTGTGATGCTTGTCTTAGAGCAAAACAAACAAGGTTGCCTTTTCCTATTCATTCAAATAAATCAATGCAAAAGTTTGAATTAGTCCATTGTGATATTTGGGGAGCATATCGTACTCCGTCACATTCGGTGCAAAATATTTTCTTACTTTGGTTGATGACTACAGTCGAACGTGGGTTTTCTAATGAAACATAAGTCGAGATACCAAACATTATCTCATGGCCTTTTTAATTGGGTTCAAACACAATTCAATGTCAAGATTAAAATATTTCGGACGAGATAATGGTCTAGAATTTAATCATGTGGAGTTCTGCATTATTACTTTGAGCACGGAATGGATAGGCAAACAAGTTGTGCGGACACACCACAACAAAATGGGGTGGTAGAGCAGCACATACATATTTTAGAGGTGGCTAGAGCTTTGCGTTTTCAAGCAAGTCTACCAATTCGTTTTTGGGGTGAGTGCGTATTAGCGGTGCTTATCGATCAATCGCATGCCACTTTCGGTTTTGCAAGACAAATCACCATATGAATTTTTGTTTGGAAAGTCACCAACTTATGATCACTGCGAAATTTTGGGTGTCTCTGTTATGGTCATGTCAATAGCAAGCCTCGTGATAAATTTGCAGCTCGAAGTAAGCTTGGGATTTTTGTTGGGTATCCACATGGGCAAAAGGGTTATCGAATATACGACTTGGAGAGTAAAATTATCTATGTGTCTCGGGATGTTCATTTTTTGAACACATCTTTCCTTTTGCTTTCACATCGGTGATCTTTGAAACAAAATTAACATCGATAAAGTTGCCTGTTTTTCATCCTATTGATCTTTGAAGTTCCTGTAGCTATTCCTCAAAATCGTGAAAATGATGAGACAAGCTTCTTGGATCAGCCATCTAGTGACTTCAGTTCAGCTGGTTCTTCATCAATTGATCCACATATTGATGCGAAATTAGAACCACTCGATCTTGATTCCGGACCGAGAAATAACGGCGTCACCATCGCCACTTTTGGAGGGACATCGAGACCATTTCGAGACAAGCGACCCACCGGATCTACCCTCACTCGAGCTCGTCAAGTGTCCAAGAAGTTATCGGGTTTTGATTATGTGCTACCACCTTCCCTACTCCCAAGTTCTAATGACTCGCCATCCATCCCTCCTTCGGTTAACTCGACGGTACACCCTTTATCTCACAATATTTCTTATTCCAAATTTTCTAGAACTCATAATGCTTTCTTTGGCGGCCATCTCCTCTACTAGATGAGCCGAAAACATTTTCAGTCATTAAACATGCTCATTGGAGAGAGGCCATGGCCAAGAAATTTTGGCATTAGAAGCAAATAACACTTGGAAGCTTGTTTCATTGCCACGGAAAGCGAGCAATTGATTCCAAGTGGGTTTACAAAGTCAAGTTCCATCTGATGGCACCATTGAGCGATACAAAGCCCGGCCCGGTTGCTAAGGGATACACACAAATTGAAGGAGTTGATTTTCATGAAACTTTTGCCCGATTGCAAAGCTTGTCACGATTCGTTGCCTTCTAGCTTCTATTCGCAATTGGGAAATTCATCAATTAGGCGTTAATAACGCCTTCTTGCATGGTGATCTTGGCGAAGAAGTGTACATGAAAGTTCCCCAGGCTTTGCCAAACAGGGGAGCAACGCGTTTGCCGACTTCTAAAGTCACTTTATGGGCTTAAGCAGGCCTCTCGTAATTGGTACCAAAAGTTCACTCAATCTTTGGTCAAGGTCGGCTTTCATCGATCGACTTCGATCACTCTCTATTTACTTACCGTCAACATGAATGCTTTGTTGTTGTTCTTATTTATGTTGATGATGTGATTATTACGGTGATTCCTCGAAAATTTCTTGGCTCAGCGCTACCTAGATGATTTGTTTCATATAAAAGATCTTGGTAAGTGAAGTATTTCTTAGGCCTCGAAGTGGCTCGTTCACCGGCATTTTTCTAAATCAACGGAAATATGTACTTGACATTTTGCTTGAGTGCGGTCTTCTGGGTTGTAAACCGGCCTCATCTCCTATGGATCCGCATATCAATTTGGACCACGATTCTAGTCAGCGTATAGTGATCCAAGTCGATGCAGGCGTCTTGTTGGTCGACTACTCTATTGCGATTACTCGGCCGGATATTAGTCATCTTGTGCATATATTGAGTCAGTTCATGAATCAACCATGTCAATCTCATTATGAGGCGACCATACGCGTCCTTCATTACCTCAAAGTGCACCGGGCGGGGTATCTTCTTTCCTCCAACAACACTATTTCTTTACGTAGATGCTTGTGGCCTTGATTGGGCGGGTTGTCGCCTTACCCGCCGCTCTACTCTGGATACATTATTTTTCTTGGGCAATCCCCATTTCATGGCGTCGAAGAAGCAATCGAAGAAGCAATGGTGGTTTCTCGTTCCTCGGTTTGAGTACCGAGCTATGGCAACCACTGCAAGTGAAATTGTTTGGTTGGTTCGTTTATTTTCCGACTTAGGCGTCTCTCATTCCAATCGGTTCCATTGTTTTGTGACAACCGCGCACTACACATTGCAAATCCGTCTTCCATGGCGCACTAAACACATTGAAATTATTGCCATTTTATTCGACAACATATTCGATCCAACATCCTCGTACCTCGTCCCATTTCTTCTCAATCTCAATTGGTGACATCTTTACAAAGGCACTTGGTCAGGATCGTTTTCATGTTTTGCTTTCCAAGTTGGGCATTTCGAATCTACATGCACCAACTTGAGGGGGAGTAAAGGAATATTCTAGAATCACAACAATCACTCACATTTTGATAGAATAATTGTAATTATATAGTTTCCATAAATTATAGCCTAATTGTAGGACATTTACTTGATTTTAGGATCTTGATTGGTTAGGGACTGTATATATATTTCCCTTATGTTATGTAAACAGATACTGAATTGCATTCTAAATTGTCATTTTAATTTATAAGACAGAGTCTCACTCTCTCACAGCTCAATTCACCAATACGTGATGGATCGGGTAAGGAGGATCCGTCTTACAAAAAATGACCATAAGATCGTCTGACCTAAGTTTTTGCCAAACAAAATTACTTTTTTAAATTAGAAAGTTAATTTAGGATAGTATCAAATAATTATATCATATACTCCACATTTATGTTTAGGCAATATTATTGAAATAATATTATTTATATATTATTAATAATAATATATAGAATTTCATAATAGTAAGTAAATCCTTATAAATTTCTATCAAGCGGACCAATAAAAGTCAAAAATAAAATTGCTATGTATTAACTCAAACTCACAAAAACCAAATCTTCAACACTAATTCAAATGACCAAACTGCACCTGCACCATTATTGAAGAGTTTTAATGTATGTCAGTTATTGTTTCATTTTATTTTCTTGATTTGAAAGCTAATTTAATTTTGCTCAATAATAGAGGTGATGGAAGGAGAATGGTACGTGGAGGTGAAAGAATTACATGCATTTATATTTATAGTTATATCTACCCTGTCGTTTTGGTAGGAAAGCTGGATTATAACACTAATTCATATCAATAAAATTATTTTTAGAGTTATCTGATCGTTCGGTAAATCATGGATAAAATTAATTTACGTGATATTTTTGTAAATATTGTTAGATTGAGTTATGTTAAATATGATTTCATCTTGTTTTACTCATTGAGTTTTCCCCATAATACTATCGTTCCGTTCTAAGATTTAAGAGTAAAAGCTTAGGATCACACGATCATCATAAGCATTGTTTCTCGCAATATCATGATATATTTCATCTATAAAAAAACAAATTATATATTCTTATTTGAAAGTTACGAGCTATCAATAATCTAAAGGCCACACAAAAGCTCTAAATTTGAAAAAAAGACTTTAGCTTCCAAGAGACTTTAGAGATGTTACTTTCCTCTAAATTGCTTACATGGTTGTTGCTCGTTTAAACCCCAAGAATTTGTATTTATTTTACGTATAGTCTACACACATATAATTGTGGATTTCAGTGATAGTTAGAGCTGTCAAATTGAACTGCCCGTCACCTAATTGAGGGGCGGGTTGGACCGATGAAATAGAGGACCGTTTGGATGCAGGTTTCACGGACTTTGCCTGCACTGGTTAGCGGTGTGGGGACAGGGACAAGTTACCCGCACTTTCTTAGACCCATTCCCTTCATAAGTTAGCGGCCCAACCAATTCATATTAGGTTAGGTTAGGTTTCAAAACTAAAATATCACTCACTCTCGTTCTCTCTCCAGCAACTGCGTAGTTTCCTTTTTATGTCTTGTCGTCTTCGTGTCCACTCTCTGGTGATTGCGGCAACGCCTTCGACTCTGCGCCTCTCTTTCTTAGTCTGGCGCGCACTCTCTCTCCCATCCTGTTTCCAGTTCTAGAACTAGCACCACACAGCAGCTCCGCCTCGCTGTAACAGTTATAGTCTCACCATCGGGCTCACAACCTCACTGTCGTCCGCCTCTCCCACCTTCGCATCTACATATAACACACGTACACACACACATCTTTCCCTTTTTCCCTCCCCCCCGTCTCTCTTCTCTGTGTAACTCCTAGCAGTTACTCATTCACTAATACATGTGTTGGTGTCTGAATCTCTATTCGTGTAACATGAAAATTAATATTTTATTGGCCATATTTGCTTTGAAATTTGAATACTTAGAAATTTTCAATTGATTTTGAATCTTTTCTTTCATCGGTCTTTTTGCCCCCATTCTTTATCATCCAAAAGAAAAAAAAACAACCCCCAAGTCTGTGTTTAATAATTGATAACACATAAATTGAATAATTGATAATATATAAAAAAAAATTAAATAAATTTAAATCGTTTTGACTGCTGCCCTATGCGGGTTGGGATGTGCCAAGATTTTTAGGGACCGTTATGTTTATGGGCTTTATCGTCCCGCAAGCCTGTTTTAACAGCTCTAATGATAGTTGAGTTCTAGTTTTTATCATTATGTTTGTTTTTCTTCAATATGTGAATGAGAAAAGTAGTCTCTTTTTACAATCTGAGATTAAATAATGATTAGGGATTAAGTATTATTTATTCCTAATGAGGGGATTAGTTGAATATACGAATAATCTTATCTGACATACAAAAGTTATACCAAACATTGACACAAATAAAATAACGTTATTCATCTATTTATTCGACTACCAAACGACCCTTTTGTGCACTAAAAATGTACACTAAATTGTGTACCAGATTTCTAATTAATTAACATTTTTGGGTTAGTTAGGTAATTTGTGAGTCATATCACTAAATAATGTTATAACTAACCAGAATACGGCGATAATGACTTTTTGTGCAAGTTTATTATTATCATTATTATTATTATCTGCGATAGTTTGCTTTTACTCTTTGAGTTTTTAAGTTTTAATTAATCACTTGGACTCCTTATTGCGTTGGAGTATAATTTTTCCGCACAAAATCAATCATTTCTTTTATTTAACATAAAAGACAAAAATTGTAATAATACTGTTTTATAAGGATTTTTTGTAATACTGATTTTTGACCCGATCTGTCATGTGTAGGTGTGCTGAATTGAGAGAGTCAAGCTCCGTCAACGAATTATGCTTCGTAAGAGGGTCTTACGGGAGACCTACTCCTCAAAATTAGTTTTATTTTCTCTGCCAAACTTTTTAAAATTATAAGTTTACATTTATACCATCACAAAAAATGTATATTACTCTCTTCGAACCTATATATAAGCAAAAAATTTCAAATTTTGGTGGACTTAAATATAAGCAAAAATCACCATATTAAACTCTACTCACAACTTGCAAAAAGTTTGGTACCAAAAATACCCCTTATTAATTCTTTTGTTTTTCAAGATGTGTGCATATTCCCTATACACAAAGAGCCACTAATTATAAAATGAGTTATAATAAATTGATGACAATGAGTTAATATTGCATTAATTATCATCAGTTTTGAGTGGGATACTTAAGGGTATTTTAGTAAGTATACTTTTGTTTTGTATAAAATCAAGACAATTTAACTAATTTAACTTATTTTCTTAATCTGTGTGAAATCGATTAGTTTTGCTTATATATATGTCCGGAGTAGTACTGTAGAATGAATGGATAGATTCTGAAATATTTCAAGAAAGATGACCCTATTAGACTCTTAAATGACTGCATCTCCAATGAAAATGATCTTAAAGCTTTATACAAAGCCTTCAAATGGTTTATGACCATAGTAAAAAGTCAAGTCACCACTTGATGGTTAAGTTGTAGAATATCAACCGATTTATGTATTTCATGCCGGATTTTATTTAAAAAAAAATTTGACAAAAGGTAGATCGAGAAAAGGTTTAGTAGTGGGTCCTAGCTATAAATGTTTTGTAGGTTTATGAATAATTGAGAAAAAATATATAGAGAAAAGAATTATAAAGTAATATTGATGTCACATGGTGGATAAACTTTTTGAAGGTTTATTGTTGGAGATCCTCTAAGAGCATATACAACAGGATATCAATTAGGAGCAAATGAGGGGATCATCAATACAATGGATATATCAACCGGTAGCTAAATTAGGAAAAAGGGGTTTGAGCCCTCACGAGGCTTCGTTGGTTAAGTAGTAGATTTGGAGTGAGGACCAGGATCAAGTCTAACCGCGGTGTGGGGGTTTCATCCTCTTGTGGGGTGGCTCCTTGTAGGTACTAGACACTGGTCCTCCTAGCTACTTAATCGCTGAATTACCGTGATTTTCCCTCTCACATTCTCATGGGGCTGGGGTGTGGGAGCTCTCGGGGGGAGAGTTTCCCCTTTTTGGATACAGGAAAAAGGGGTTTGAGTTGCTTTACATGCTTTGGAAGCCAAGGGGATCAACACATCAAAACGACATGGGAATAGCCAAAACGACATCACAAACATTAATTGGGGATAAGGGTGGCCGGCAACCCTTCCAACAACCTTTTCACGCGGCGCAATTTGAGTGGTCCAACAGATTTTTCTTTTTATCCCGCTTTTAGCCTTTTCTTCACCCCGAAAATTATTATTTTTCAATGTCGTTTTTAAAAAATCTACACAATTTAATATATAAATAGAGATTTGGTTTGCTGCATTTGGATATCAACTCGATTTTCTAAATTTTTTTTTTTGAATTTTCCATCATTTTCTTTCTCTTCCTCCCAAAATTTGATATTTTTAATTAACTATATTTAGTTATTTCAAGAAATATTTTAAACTATATTTAATACTAATATTTGGAGACTTTTTGGTAACGAGTATGTTGATGTTTGAAAAATCACCGCTTTTATTGTCATTGTACATTCCATATTTTTCATTACGATGGTTCTATTGTTGGCGAATTTTCCGATTGAATGGTTGTATTTCTATTTAATGTTTGAATTATTATAGTAATTTTTATATAACAAATAAATAATATTTGAATTATAGTTAAGTAATTAACAATATTAATTTAATACATTAATTTCCTAATTAATAATCACTAATTAATATATGTAATATAAAATTAACTATAATAACATTGGATCAACACAATTTATTTAGTATTAATAATAATGAATATTGATATTTGAAAAATAGTATTATTACAAATTAAATTAATTTTGAATATAGTAATTTATGCAATATAAATTTTATATTGCATAAACAAAATTATTTACTAATATATAATATATATAAAGATATAATATAATTGAAATAAAGATGATGGATATGTAAAGTTATTGGAGTTTGTGTCATCGTTGGAAGAAATTTTTTTATTAAGTAGTTTAAAATAGCTTTAAAATATTTTTTATTTATTTTTAATTTTTAATGATGCTTGAAGGAGTAATATTTACTCCCCTACTGTACATGCTTTTAGATTCCTCTCCTTCCCAAGCTTTTTATCCTTCTTTTAATTTCTAAATAGTAAATACACCTAATTTTCACCAGTAATTCTTTTAAAAAATAATTATTTAATTAATCATATGTTTGACACTGAGTTAAAATGAAAATTTTGTATAAATAAAAACAAAACTAGTCATTTTACTTGCAGAGAAGAGGAGCAACCAAACAAGACAAGGGCAGAGTCATCATTATCCGAAAGTTTTGACTTTTGACTTCTGTATTGGTGGAAGTCCGCGCATGATCTGGAAATTGGAATTAGCCTTTAGCTTTTGAGCAGGCGCCCGAAGAGGCAATACGCCGCGGGCCCAAAATTCTAGAGGGCTTAATTTTAAAAAAATGTAGGTCAGGTTTTAAAAGTATATTATTTACCATATAACTTAAATGCATAATTGTATTTTTGGCTCAATGGTAATTATTGGGTAATGTGAATACGTAGGGTCATGAGTTCAAGTTTTAGTTAAGTCTTCTATTTTATTCATTTTATTTATGTCTACTCTCTTCTTTGCCAAGCTAATTTCCTCCCATCCATCTCTCATAGCCTAATTATTACATTTCAAGTAAAAATCAAGTTTTTTTCTTATTGATATTTGACTCATTTTTGTTGCTTATGTTTCTTTAGTTCTTAACTTTATTAGTGATTGTGTCTTTTTTATTCATTTTAGGTCTACTCTCTTCTTTGCCAAACTAATTTCATCTCATCCATCTCCCATAGCCTAATTATTACATTTCAAGCAAAAATCAAGTTTTTTTCTTGTTGCTATTTGACTTATTTTTGTTGCTTATGTTTCTTTAGTTCTTAACTTTATTAGTGATTTTGTCTTTTTTTTTTTTTAACTTGAATTTTTAGTACAAACATGTTATCAAGAATATATCTATCCAGAAGTCAAAAAAGAAAAAGATTGATGGGGTATATCATTTTTGTCATAAATTGTTTAAATCGATGCAAAATAGTAGTTTTCAATAAAATTTTAATACTTATTTTTCTTATACATTTATAGGTGTTGTACATTTTCAATACTATGAACGATAAAAAGTCAAAAAAAAATTATTCGTTTAAAAATTACATTTTTATATATTTTTAGCGGGCCTTTTCTTTTATTTTCGTCTAGGGCCCCCAAAAGTTCAAGACCGGCCTGCTTTTGAGTTCAAGGATAATATAGAATAAGTGGTCAATGGTTGGAACCAAAAAATGGTTTTTTATTTGGAATAATTGTGGTCGATTTCTTTTTTTTAGTTTTTAATAGCCGCAATCCATCATTTTTTTTAAAACCCAATAAAAAAATAATTTTGATGATTAAAAACCAACGATATTTTTAATGAGTTTGAGGGGTATTACGGATCAATCGCTCAAAAGCATCGTACTGTATCAATTTTTACACTGCGATGCATAAATTTTATTGTATCATTTTTTGCATTATGATACATCAGTTTAATTATCTAATCTAATTTTGCACTACAATATATCAAATTTTACATCGCGATGCATCAATTTAATCTTTCATCATATTTTTGCACCGTAATGCAAAATCGTAATGAACCAGACCATGTTTTCTACATTTTTATTCTCCATGCTCTGTCGTAAGCCTTCTTATTTCTCCTCATTTGCCTACGTTACGCAACAATCGTAATTTTCAAACTTAAAAGTGTTGGCCGGGACGATTTGGGTATTTTAGGAATAATATTTCAAAAAATAGATTTTAGCGGTTGAAAAATAAATTCAGGACTGGATGGGTTATAAACTTTGCGAAAAAGATCGGCCATAATTTTCACCATTTTTTGTTTGGGTAAAATTATGGCCGGTCCATTTTCGAAAGTTTCTAACTCCTCTAGTACTCAGTTATTTTTTTTCAACTGCAAAAGATTATTTTTCGAAATATTGTTCCAAAAATGTCATCGTTTTCTTCAACAGCTACGGTAATACACTTTGGATTCGAAAATCACCATTGTTGGACAACGAAAGGAGGATCGACCTGCCTGATTAGGTCGCAGGGGTCGAGGGAGCAGTGCCCCTTCGTGGGTACGAAACTGTAATGGATCAATGCTGGGTTGAAGGATTTTTCAGTAGGACGAAGGTGGAGGTGGAAGTAGGAAGAAGAAAGCTTACAATGGAGGAAATAGAAGAAGAATGTGGATGACATGATCTGGTTCATTATCATTTTGTAACACAGTAGAAAAATTGATTAAATAATATTTTATGTATCGCGGTTCAAAAATTAATTCATCGCGGTACATAAAAGTTGATATCGCAGTGCAACTTGGATTAGGTATACGTATCACAGTTCAAAACTTAATTCATCGCGGTACATAAAAGTTGGTACTGCGGTGCAATTAGACTAGGCAGTTAAACTATTGAACCGTGGTACAAAAATTAATGCAATAAAAATGATGAATCGCGGTACAATAGGACTAGGAAATTAAATTATTGAACCGCGATATAAAAATTAATGCAATTGTAGATACCCCAATTTCGTACCCCTGGTACGTAACATTGACATGCGACACTATACAGACCTGTTTCGGCTGAGTCATGCAGAATGTTCATCAAAAACCTCCAGCCCATTTACCTAGAGCACATGCGATATCTCTCATATAACAATTTCAAAGAAATAGTGGAAATAGGAGTCCGTATTGATGAAGATATATGCAAAGGATCCCTAGAAATTCATACACCTCCAAGTTCGTTCTGCTATTCTGGATCAGAGGAAAAATCTACGGAAGAAGCTAATATTGTAGAAAGAACCCCAGATGAAAAATACAGTAGTATGCCATGGTCATATAGGACAAACAAGTCTGTCAATTCTGTTGAAGGAAGCAATAATACCAACAAGAGTCTCGTAGGACCTTACAAAGGAAACAGAAGGCACTTCGATGAATTGAATGCCCCAATGTCACAGATACTACAAGGGTTAATAGCACAAGAAGTCCTTAAGCCCCTTGAAAACTACAAACCTCCAAACTCATTGCCTGCCAAATGGAGCCGCAACAAGTATTGTGAATACCACCAATCCAGTGGTCATATCACCGATAAGTGTTTCTCACTCAGGAATGATATCCAAGACCTTATCGATGATAAAATCATTGAGAAGCCGCACCCATAATTGTTACTAATCAAGCATAGCCCAAGGAACAACATTGAGAAAAAATTCGAATTGGGTAGAACTCAGTACAAGAAGTTGTTGGCCACTCAGGGAAGGATAAGGAAAAGCCATTGAGACTCGTCAAACCCTAGAATACCCTTGTGTATATGCCTCCAAAACCCCTTTTTACCTTTGAATGTCCTTTTGTCAAATAAAATCTCCAAGAAGCAACTTTTTTTCAACTCAATGTCAGTTTTCATAGATATTCGGATCTTTGTTGTTTTTTTGTACCACTAACAATTTTGTAGGGGCTGAAAAATAAAAAGTTTGACTACTATCATTTATTCTCCTGAAAAGATTGTCCAGAGGTACGTAATCATCACATCTCATTTCAAGGATCCCAAACAAAAAAAGAAAAAAGAAGAAGAGGGTTTTTCAAAAAGAAAATCGTGTGAAATATCTAATTATCTTTTCCTTTCAAAAAAATAAAAAATTGTTTACTCTTAAAAAAAAAGAAGAAGATATTTTTTATGTGTTTTCTTTTGTTTTCCAAAACATGAAAAGGCAGGAAATCCCCTCACCATTATTCTTAATCTACAAATTCATCTTCCCCCTTAACCTCTCATAAATGTATCACCAGTTGATTAGTGCATCGTTTGCCCTCGATTTCAAAAAAAAAAAAAATTCCAGCAAGTCCTACTTCGAGATGGCAAGGTCTACCACTTCAAAAAAAAAATGAAAAAAAGAGAGAGAGAGAAAACATGAAAAAAAAAAAAAAAGTACAAAAAGCAAAAGAAAAAAAAAGAAGACTGATAGGGAGCCAGGGAAGAAAGGAAAACTCAGAAAGTGTTGAATCTTGCTTATTCTTGCATATAATTAAATTTGCTTAAAATCATTCCACTTGATTGTCAGCCAAGAACTTAAAATTATTTTAGTCAGTTTGAAATTATTTGTCGGTCATTCATTTAAACTGACCATAGCGTTTTTAGTGTCAGCTTGCTTTCCTTATTTGATTGATCAAATACTTGTACTGACACTTTCTTACTTGTATGTTTTTGGTAGATATTCTGCTAGATATTCCTTCACAGGATCTTTTGTGATCTTGTATCTGTCAAACACATTTTCAAATTCAAAATGTGTTCCTAACGGGTTACTCTTGAAATTCATCTATAAATACCCACTGGAAGCATTCTTGAAGATACAGATATACACAGAAGTCTGAAGCCTCATACTTTCAAGAAATTCACTGCGTTTTAGTCTTCTTAAAAACCATAGCTAGATAATCTTTCTTGTATACATCTTTCTAGTTATTGTTTAGGCAAACACTGAGTGATTACTTTTCATATCTTTTGAATTCAGTCAGTTTGTCTCACGAGTTTGATTGATTCTCAATCATTCTCCACAAACACCGGTCTTTTGTTGTACACTGATCCATTAGAGATCAAATAGATTTTTAATAAAATTAGTGCACTTCAAAAATCCAAGCCTGACCAGCTTGGTAGTGGACGTAGCAGTTTATATATGAACCACTTCAACTGATTTGTCAGCCATTTTTTCATATTCTTGTAAACTGACATAACACTTAAGAAGTTTTACAACTTGTTAAGTGGTAGCCTGTAACGCCCCAAACTCGGTACCGACACCGCGGTCCCACAATTTGACCACGTCACTTACAATAACATCTTAAAGTCATAAATATTCCCAACTCAAAATAAATAAACCTTAAATCATCTTCAAATAAAGTCAAATAACCCAAATAAACTTTACTACAAACTTGATGCTAAATAAAAGTAAATCATTCTTAATAAGTCATCATTTATTTAAATAATGTCTAGATCCAAAATCCCTCGGAACTGTCATCATGGTTTGTCCGAGTTAAGTCTTCTCATGATTCCTACTCATTACCTGAAGAAGGAGAATTTGAAAAAGAAGGGGTGAGCGAACAATGCTCAGCAAGATCATATACAACCCCTCCGGTTACTAAGGAGGAGTTGACCAGAATAAATCAAAGAGGAATAAATTTCAATATTCAAAGTTTACAATTTAAGTATCGATAAGCGGAAGCAATTTATCAAATTTTTAACTCAAAATAAAAAAAGGAAATCAAATGAAAATTTAACAACAAAAACGACTCGAGTGATCAACCGTCACCAACCGTCCCATACCGATTAGAGACAGTAAAGTACTCACAGAATCCCATGATCATAAAACAATTTTTAAATATTTACTCCGAAGAGTATCGATAAGCAGTTCAATAATTACTCCGAAGAGTATCGATAATTCGATCATGTTTGGTATATCCGGATAACCATATACCACTAGCTAGGTGGTATTCGATAAGTTCGATCATTCAATAATTATGCTCACATTTTATGTGACATTTGATAGTCATAAAAATCATTTAAATGATCATGGCAGAGTTTCAAGGAAACGATAGTCAAATTTTACTACAAGGGTCATGCATCACAAAAATTATGCATCATCGCAACAATCATATATTTCATGTAGGAAGAATAACTAACATGAAATTCAATAATTAAGTGAATTCAAACGTGAATCAATTCATGATTTTCGAAGAAGTACAATCGACGGAATTTAAATCAATTACCGACTCAAGTCGGCGTACGTTTCAAAAGAATATCGATGTCAATAAATAAATTGGAAGTCTAACGGAGGATAAACAAAAATAGAGACTACAAGAGGTATAATCCCTTACCTGAAAAAATAAGCCCACGAATTTCTAGGTCCACCGAAACGCAACTAAATGCTACTCTTCTTGTCCAAATCTAAAATTCAAGAGACATCAATCAAATTACTAAAATATTTATACTGCAACAGTTTAACCAATCTAATTTAATCTAAAAGTTACTAATTACTAAAATCATTCTTAAAAATATTTCTATAGTGTTATTTTAAAATACACTATTTTAATACATACATTAATTTATTGTCGAGTTTAGGAAACTAATCCTAAATACCAAAGTAGCAGTTACAGTTCATGCCTTCTTTCTTTTTTAAAAAAAAAAATTCGGAAGTCAACCTACCTAACCCAATAATTTGACCCATCAAACAAGGAATAATAAAATAATAAAAGTTTCTATAATTAACTAACAAATTTCTTTCCAGCACAACCACCCAATTCTGTTCATCATTTTGCTTTGTAAAAATTTTGGAAGTTCACCAAAGTAGTTGTCTCCTGTACAAACCTTTACTTTCAGTTTATCATTTGCTTTTGTAACAATGAGTCTACTAAACTCCACTCCAGTGCTAATCTTCTGCGAATTTTCTACTACTCTTCACTAGTCTTATTTCCAAGTTCCTCCTACAGAATATACAGGCAGCACGGATCCCTTCAAACTAATCCTTCGGATTCTTACTCGGCATTACACCAGTTAATTCCAACGGAACATTTAACTCCTCAACCCATATTTCTCCCATTTTCCCAGGTAGTTCCTCCATTCTTTACAACACATACATTGATTTAAATTGCTAAAAGAGAAACATTAAACCCAAAAAAAAAAACAGAGGGACAAACTTCTCACTTTTACTGCCCAGTAAATTTCACTACACTCTTCCATGGAAAACCCAATTTCCATTCTCGATAAATTCATTCTCTAACAATTCGAGTCATAATTTTTAAACTTCCAACCCGTATCCTAGATCTTCTTTCATTTCAGTCTATGATTTACAGATATACATACCCACCAAAGGAAATCCTATTGCTAAAAATTGGGAACTAAAGAAATTGAAAGAAGAAAGAAGTGAAGAGCAAAGTTTACCTCCACCGAAACGATCTCGGGCAGTAACGGAAATTCACCGTCTTCTACTTTGCTTCCTCCCACTCTAGATCTCTCTCTAAATGCTTTGCTTGGAACAAAAAATATTTCTTTTGATTTTTCAAGGGAAGAGGTTATCTATGGGTTGGCGATTGATGGCCTTAACATAACGACGACTCCCTGTTTCTTCTTCTGGTGTATGCCTCCGACTCTGTCTCTTCCTCTCCTTTTCTTTTCTTTTTTTATTTTTATTTTTATTTTTATTTTTATTTTTCACTTAACTAATATTGCTAATGGGCCATGCTCTAATTAAAAGAGTCCACTTGATCAAACCCAAACAAAATAGAATAGATCCAACTTAGAATCCATTGTACAACCAAAAAGCCCAATTTACAATATTGATTTATATAATTAATATATATTTATTAGTATTATTATTATTAGTATTTTTATTATTATTATCATTAAGTTATAATTATAATTATTATAAATTAAAGAGACTTAAATTTGATGGGCCCAGCCCAACCTTAAAATATTCTAAGTAATGTACACCTAGCCCACTAAAATTTAATAAAATTATTTTATTTTAATATAGAAAGATTTGGGGTATTACACTCTCACCCCCTTAAAAGAAGTTTAGTCCTCTAAACTTAGCGTACCTCATTAGTCGAAGAGATTTGTGTACTTTCTTCGCATATCTTCCTCAAGTTCCCAAGTTGCCTCCCTCTCTGTATGATTAGTCCACTGCACTTTCACATATGGAATAGTTCGTCTTCTTAGCACTTGATCCTTTCGATCCACTATACGAATTGGTTGCTCGTCGTAACACAAATCTTCTCGTAGTTGTAAGGGTTCAAAAGCAATCATGTGACTTGGATCTGGGACATACTTTCTCAACATCGACACATGAAACACGTTGTGGACCCCGGATAATGTTGGTGGTAATGCAAGCCTATAAGCAACTTCTCCTACCCGGTCTAAAATTTCAAAAGGCCCTACAAATCTTGGACTGAGTTTCCCTTTAACGCCGAATCTCATAACTCCCCTGGTCGGTGAAACTTTAAGAAAGACATGATCTCCTACTTCAAATTCAAGCTCACGACGACGCTTATCTGCATATGATTTACCGACTCGTGCCATAAGAAGTTTCTTCTTGATCAAGCTGCACTTTATCGGCGTAATCATACTAGTTCGGTCCCAAAGTTTTCGCTCGCCCACTTCATCCCAACACGTAGGCAATCTACACTTTCTTCCATATAATGCTTCGTACGGTGCCATATCAATACTCGCATGAAAACTATTATTATATGTAAACTCAATTAATGGCAGATGATCATCCCAATTCCCTTGCAAATCTAAGGTACAGGATCTCAGCATGTCTTCTAATGTCTGTATGGTTCGTTCGGATTGACCGTCAGTCTGTGGGTGGAACGCCGTACTCATACTCAAATTCGTGCCCAAAGCCTTACGTAAGCCGCCCCAAAACTTTGAAGTAAACGGGCATCGCGATCGACACTATGGAAGCTGGAATCCCATGTAACCTGATAATTTCATCAATATACAACTTTGCTAACTTCTCCAAGGAGTCAGTGATCTTAAAGGCAAGGAAGTGAGCTGACTTGGTCAATCGGTCTACAATAACCCAAATTGCGTTGTGCCCGTTTTGCGTTCTAGGTAATCCCACTACAAAATCCATCGTGATATGTTCCCACTTCCATTCGAATCGGCATTGGCGTAACATTCCCAGTCGTTGATGTTCACTCTTGACCTGTTGACAAACTAAACACTTAGAGACAAATTCGCGATTTCTCTTTCATATTCTCCCACCAAAAGCGTCTCTTTCACATCTCGATACATTTTGTACTCCCGGATGTACCGCAAACCTTGAATTATGAGCCTCTTCTAACACCTCTCTTTTCAACTCCGGGTCGATGGAACACAAATTCTTCTTCAAAGCGTAGATACCATCCTCCAAGTCGAAAATTTATCCGAGCTCCCATCTCTACTCCTTGAAATTTTTACTAACGCCGGGTCAACTTTAAGGCTATCTTAATCCTTTCTAGTAAGGCGGTTGTAGGCTCAAACGTGCCAAATATCCTTTTCCTCCTCTTACTCGTACTTCTAAACCCAAGTTCTTGATATCTTCGAGAATACCCTTCTCTCTAGTCAGCATCTTTGCCAACTTTCCTCTGCTCTTACGACTCAAGGCATCGGCCACCACGTTGGCTTTGCCTGGATGATACAAAATGGTGCAGTCATAATCCTTTAACAATTCTAACCACCTTCTCGCCTCATGTTCGGCTCTTTTTGGGTAAAATGTACTTAAGACTCTTGTGATCTGTAGATCTCGCACGTCACGCCATACAAGTAATGTCTCCAAATCTTCAATGCAAATACCACAGCAGCTAGTTCTAGATCGTGGGTAGGGTAATTTTTCTCAAAATTCTTCAACTGCCGCGATGCATAAGCGATCACCTTCCCATTTTGCATTAGGACACACCCCAACCCTTTTAAGGAAGCATCACTATAGATTACAAATCCATCTGTGCCCGACGGTACGGTGAGAATTGGTGCCGAAACCAATCTTTTCTTTAATTCTTGGAAGCTGGACTCACAGTCATCTGTCCACACGAACTTTACATTCTTCTGAGTTAACTTAGTCAAAGGCGTTGCTATTTTCGAAAATCCTTCCACAAATCGGCGATAATATCCTGCCAAACCCAAGAAACTCCTTACTTCTGTTGCGGTCGTTGGTCTTTCCCAACTCATTACTGCTTCAATCTTGGCCGGGTCCACCGAAATGCCGCCCTTTGACACTACATGACCCAAGAAAGTTACTTCCTCCATCCAAAACTCACATTTCTTAAATTTGGCATACATCTTCTCTTCCCTCAAGATTTGGAGCATGACCTTAAGTGTCGCTCTCGTGCCTTTCACGGTCTTCGAGTAAATCAAGATATCATCTATAAATACGATCACACAATGGTCCAAGAATCTCCTGAAAATCCTATTCATAAGATCCATGAAAGCAGCTGGGGCATTCGTAAGTCCAAAAGGCATCACCAGAAATTCATAATGTCCATAGCGAGTCCGAAAGGCAGTCTTCGGGATATCCTCCTTCCTGACTCTCAGCTGATGGTATCCCGAGCGAAGATCAATCTTTGAGAAATAGCACGCCCGCAACCGATCAAACAAGTCATCAATTCTAGGTAGCGGTATTTATTCCTTATCGTGAACCCGATTGAGTTCACCGGTAATCAATACATAGTCTCATACTTCCATCCTTCTTCTTCACGAATAGAACCGAACACCCCAAGGTGAAACGCTGGCCTAATCGATCTTTTTCTAACAACTCCCAGGTTGTTCCTTTAACTCCTTAAGTTCACTTGGCGCCATTCTATATGGTGCTTTTAGAAATAGGCGCCGGTCCCCTGTGCGCTAAATCAATTCCAAACTCTACTTCGCTCGGAATACCGGGCAAGTCTTCAGAAATACATCTTTAAACTCCTTAACTATCAAGCGAGCGACTCTAGTGTGACCCCTTCCTTTCGATTATCAATAATGGAGGCCAAGCCTTGACAACCCTTCCTTAGAAGTCTTCTTGCTTCGGAGAAGAAATAAGACTGTATAAAACCGCTTTGCTTAGATCCTTTAAAACGAAATTTGCCTCACTTGGTATGCAAAATACCACTTCTTCTCGAACAAATAACCTTAGATGAAAGCGCCGACAACCAATCCATGCCTAAAAATTAAATCGAAGTCCTCGGATATCTAAAGGTAGTAAGTCAATAGGCATCTCTCTATCTTCTAGCATCAAAGAACACGACTTATATATTTCAATTGACATGGATGGATTCCTTAAGTAGGCGTATCTATCACTAAATCCACTTCCAAGCTTTGGGAAGACAGTTCCATACGACATGCAAGTGAGGTACTTATTATCGAGTGTGTGGCACCAGGATCGATTAATGCATAAACTTCACGAGAGTAAATTCGAACGGTACCTGTCACCACGTCATTTGTTGCTCTGGCGTCTCTGGCTATCATAGCAAAAATTCTTCCTTGTCCCTTGGCCCTTATCCTCCCCATTTGCTCCTTGGTTATTACCTTTCGATGGTTACGAAGCCTTCTAGATTTATGTCCTACCTTTCCACGCTTGAAACATGCCCCTTAGTCCAAAAACATGACTCGGATTACGTGTTTTCCCCACATCTCGCTACAAGCTTGATTATTGTTCTGGTTGGTATTCCGATCCGAATTACGCCACTGATTCTGGTTTTGACCTTGATTCTGGTTATGCCACTGGTGCTGGTTTGGACCTTGATTTTGCCTACCCCACCGATTCTGCTGATTATTTTGATTAAAGTTCCGATTCGTCTGGTTGAACCTCCTGTTGTTGTTGCTCTCTATGTTCTTCCTTTTATTCTCATTATTACTTCCTCGTGGCCCGATCGATCCCGAGAGCTATTTCCAATACTCTCAAAATTCTCTTCTTCTCATCCTTCTTTTTTCTCGATAGTCTTTGATAATCGCCCAATATCCTAGCACGGTCCACGACTTCAACAGACGATCTGCAACAGTAAGGCGATCAACCGATGGCTAATTCCTCCACAGGCCTCTCGAACATTCTCGGCCTTTTGCTTGTCATTCTCGGCGAGCCTTGGGCGTGCATTTTGACAACTCTCGTGAACTTCATGGCATACTCATCTACTCTGTCATCTTCCCTTGCTCCGCATTGAGGAATTCTATCAAGTTATTATCCCAAGACGCTCCCGGAAATACTTCTTATTAAAGACCTCAAGAAATTTTCCCAAGTGTATTCTCCTAGCCCATTTGCTTCAAGAATCCTTAATTCTGATTCCCACCATTGATTAGCTTCTCCCTCGAATTTGAACGTTGCGAGAGTAACTTTCTGCTCACTTGTGAGAGTCATAGTCCTAAAAATCTTGTTCATGCTTTCAATCCATAACTCCGGCTTAATGGTTCCTTGTGCGATAAAGCAACCTCCTGTCTTGGTAAAAGGTCATCTTCGACCCATTGCGACCGAGCTATTAAATAACACACTAGGGGCTTCCAACCATACACCAAACCTCTTTCAAATACCTGAACAAATCCACCACATACCAAAACCTAACCATCTCTGTAAGGGTAAAATAGGCATAGCCTATTTTATCTTGTTTTCACCTTTCTTGGTCAAAGAAGAATTTTAATTTAGTCAAAGGTTATTTAGGTGTTAGAATACTTTTGGTAGATTGGTTTGTTGTTGGTAGGAAAATCTTTCAAAGGATCTCAACAATATAATTTTGGTATTTAAATTTCTGCAGGAAATTTAGTTATTCCAAGTATCATGGTTTTATTAGGAAACATAATCTTGCCTATTTAATTGCTAATCTCTTTCCTAGTAGGAGTATGTCTCTTGTGTGTGCTTACAGGAGATGGTTGCCTATATATGGAGGTTGAAATTCGTGGCCTAGTGATTGCGCTGAGCGTGAGGAGCTTGAACGGGTGAAGATCAAAAGCTATAAACTGAGAGTAATCTTGCTGTAGTTCTGAAGCAGTTCTTCCTCTTGAACAGCAGCCGTTTGAAGCTTCTGATGATGCAATATCGACAGCTTCATTGAACCCTGAAGAACTGTTTTTGTGTGCTTCCTTTTTCTGTTATCAGGAAGTTGAATTTGTTCTTTCTTCCCACGTTTGGTTTAGTAGTTTATGTGGGATTTTTGGTTCTCCAAGATACTATATCTTGTGAGAATTTTTGTTAGTTATTAGTGGTAAAACATTATTGGTTTTAATAAAATTTGTGTGGTCTTGAGGCTAGATCTACAAGTACTAAACTTGTAGATTGTTTTTGGTTAAAACCTGTTTACAAATTTGTGTTTGAAAGCTGTGTTTTACAAATCTTCCGCTGCTACTGTTTGTTTAGTATTTGTTGTTCTCATTGTGTCTGCCATTGTTGCAACAATCACTGCAACATTGGTATACACATTGACATTTATTGAGAATCTGTGTTATCACGTTCTTTCAATTGGTATCAGAGCCTTCTCTTGATATCACTAAGAGTCGATTCTGTTTAAAGTCGTGATGGATTCTCAGTATGAGAACGTGGTTCGCCCTCCTACTCTTACTAATGCAAATTATTCTATTTGGAAAGTCAAGATGCGCATCTTCATCAAATTCATTGATGAAAGAGCGTGGCTTGCTGTTTTAAATAGTTGGAGTCCTCCCAAAACTGTAGATTCGGATGGTGATGTCAAGATCACAAAAGAATCTGAGTGGACCAATGATGATATGAACACTACTTCTTTTAACTCAAAAGCCTTGTCTGCTATTTATAAAGCCTTAGATGCTAATACTTTTAGGGTAATAGCCAATTATGAATCTGCCAAAGATGTGTGGGAGGCCCTTCAAACCTTATGTGAAGGACCTGCCAGTGTTCGTGATTCTAAGTTAAGAATGCTCACCACTCAATTTGAAAACACTAGGATGCATGAGTCTGAGGATATAATGACATATTATGGAAGACTTCTTGATTTATCAAATTCTGCTCTTGCTTTAGGAGATCCTATTACTAATGAGCGTCTTGTCAGCAAGATGATGAGAACTTTGCCCGAAAGGTTCAATGTCAAGATATGTGCAATTGAAGAAGCACATGATATTGACAAGATGAGTTTTGAAAGACTGGCTGGAATTCTTCAAAACTTTGAACTGAACCTAAACGATCAAATAAAACATAAAGGCAAAGGAATTTCATCATCTTCTAGTCTTCTACACCCATTGTGAAAAATATTGCTATGCTTGTCCCGATTGATCTCTCATGTGATTTGCTTGAAATTCAAAAGGATATTGATGAGTCTGATTTTGGAGAAGAATCTATTGCTCTATTGACTACAAAATTCAAAAAAAAATTTGAAAAATAAGAGTCAAAATAGAACTCCATCATCAAGCTCGAAAAATAATTTCAAACCTGATTCTGGAAAATTTGTTCCCAAAGAAAATTCTTTCCAAACTCCAGAAAAACCCTTCACAAATCCATTTGCATCAAAATCATCCTACAATGGTAAGAACATTGATTCTATACAATGTAGAGAATGTCAAGGTTATGGCCACTATGCTAACCAATGTGCAAACACTTTAAGAAAAAAAGACTTGAATTTCTCAGCAACCTTGAGTGATAGTGATGGAGAAGATCCAGGTGATCTTATCACTCTGAATGCTGTTTATGATTCCGATTCTGAAATTGCAGATAGGCAAGAATGTATCACCCAATGCAGCAACATCAGGAGCAACATTGGGAGATACATTGAGAAGAAACAGAACAATTCTCTCGCTTTTAATTCCACAATTGCAGAAGATGATGGAGACACGTAATCGCACTTTGTTGGAAGGGTACAAGGAGCTGTATAAGGATTGGGAGAAGAGAGCTCATCAAGTTACATTACTTGGGAAGGCAAATGAGCTGTTAAAAAAAGGCAAATGAGGATAAAAAAGAATGCATAGTAAGGTCGAGAGTGTGCTAAGCGTAAAGGATGTGGAGATTGAGCGGTTGAAGGAGCACTTACTCAAGCAAAAGAGACCATGACCAAGTGGAATTCTAGCAAACAAAAGGTTGATGATCTCATGCGGAATTCTCGTAATACATCTGTGTCGTATTGGTTTTGTCCCTAAGGTATTTGTGAAAGAAGGAGAAGGAACATCTCGAACCAAATGCATCGATGAAAGTTTTCTGAAACTGCTTTTCGTGAAAAACCGAGAGTAAGAAAGAAAAATTATGTTTGTCACTTCGCCATAAGCTCGGTCACATACAACCTTTTTGTTTTCGAAAAAGGCTATGTATGAGAATGAAATAAGGCAAGATTTCTTTGGAAAAGCTCATAGGCGTAACAGTATGAAGCGCACCAATGCAAGGCAACATTGGCGGACACATTGAAACCTCATTCGAAGACAAATCAAAATTTTTTCAAAATCACCAACCCAAAACCAAACAAATGTGGGTTCCCAAAACTTGTGATGATAAGTGTAGAGCAAATATTGTGAGCCTTTTGATATATGTCCCGGTGCTACAATGTCACATGATGAAGTGTGCAATGTTACTTTCACTTCATTAAAATCTCATGTTGCTGGATCTTGGTATTTTGACAGTGGTTGTTCTAGACATATGACAGGTTCAGCTGAGAATTTGAAAGAATATGTGAGTATCAATGGTGGATCAGTGACATATGGAGGTGGTGCCAAAGGGAAAATTGTTGGCAAAGGAACACTGAACGTTGAAGGCCTTCCAAATCTCACAAATGTTTACCATGTGGAAGGACTTAAGACAAACCTGATCAGTATAAGTCAGTTGTGTGATGATGATCTTCGTGTAAGGTTTGATAAAAATTCTTGTGAAGTTCTTGATCATAATAACAAATGTCTTCTGAGAGGTATAAGATCGTCTGATAATTGTTACTTGTTCAACAACACCCATTCTTGTCAAAAAGCAAGTCTTGATGTAACAGATCTTTGGCCTCAAAAACTTGGTCACATGAGTTTTCGAAAGCTCGATGAGCTTGTGAGACATGATGTTGTTAAAGGATTGCCAAATTTGGAAAGGAATTATTCAAAGGTATGTGGCTCTTGCCAAAAAGGTAAACAAACCAAGGTTTCACATCTTCCCATAACACAATGCACCACATGAAGATGCCTAGAGATGATACACACTGACCTTATGGGTCCCATTGAGGTAGAGAGCCTAGGTAGAAAAAAATATACTTTTGTTTGTGTGGATGACTTCTCTAGATACACTTGGGTGATATTTTTAAGAGAGAAGTCTGAAACTTTTGAGGCTTTCAAAATTTGGTACACCCGTGTAATGAACTTGTATGATCTAAAACTTATTAGAATTAGATCAGATCATGGCACGGAATATGAAAACACATCCTTTTCTAATTATTGTGCCTCCAATGGTATTTCACATGAATTCTCTGCTCCTAAAACTCCACAACAAAATGGAGTGGTTGAGAGAAAGAACAGGACATTACAAGAGATGGCTAGGGTTATGTTAAACTCAAAAAATTTGGCTAAACGATTTTGGGCTGAAGCATTAAATACTGCGTGTCACATTGGAAATAGAGTCTTCTTAAGACCAGGTAGCACAATGACCCCTTACGAAATCTTTCTTGGCAAAAAACCAACCTTGAAGTACTTTCATGTGTTTGGGTGCGTATTCTATCTTCTCAATGACAGAGACCAACTTTCCAAATTTGACTCTAAGAGTGATAAGTGTGTTTTCATGGGATATTCCACAAATAGTCGTACTTATAGAGTTTTTAATCTACGAACTAAGACTATTATGGAATCCATGAACATTGTGTTTGATGATCTAACCGATCTTGGTCACAAAACTTCTGAAGAAGATGTTTCAGGAATTTTAGATTTTGGAGATTTTGTTCCAAAAACGTGTGAATACAAAGAATCCAAATGAAGGTGCGCATGTATACAATGATTCTGGTGGTTCAGTGAAGAAATTCAGATGTGTCACCCAATGTGCTTCCGAATGCAAAGAACATCGGAAGACACATTGAATGAGAACTGGCGAAGATGAAGTCGCCGGATCCGATTCAAATCAGAAAATAGTCACCTGTGTCGATCGAACAGAAATTGACATTCCAAGCAAGATCCGTAAGAACCATCCTCTCACTCAAATTATAGGTAATGCATGTGATGGTGTGTCAACAAGGAAGAAAGGTAAAGTGGATTACAAGAAACTTGCATGCATGTCCACACTTGAATTTGATGAAATACATGCTTCATGTTTTGTTTCCATTGTTGAACCTAAAAATGTGCAAGAGGCTCTCAAGGATGAAAGTTGGATAAATGCCATGCAAGAGGAACTAGATCAATTCACAAAAAATGATGTTTGGTATCTAGTTCCACTCCACTTCAATAAATGTTATTGGAACTAATTAAATGAATTTTCAAAACAAAACAAATGAAGTGGGAGAAATAATAAGAAATAAAGCTAGACTAGTGCTCAAGGTATACATGTGTCGAGGGGTGGATTTTGATGAAACCTTTGCTACCAGAGTCTCGCATTGAGTCTATTCGTCTGCTTCTTGCAATTGTTTTCTTGACATAACTCTTCAACACATGGATGTGAAGAGTGCATTCTTAAATGAAATTCTTGAAGAAGAAGTTTCATGAACAACCAAAAGGATTTGAGGACCCCATAAACCCAATCATGTGTTTAAATTGAAAAAGGCTTTGTATGGCCTCAAACAAGCTCCTAGAGCTTGGTATGGTAGGCTTACGCATCACCTTTTACAAAGTGGGTTTAGAAGGAGAGGTGGATAAAACACTGTTTATTCAAAAACAAGATAAACATATTTTGATTGCTCAAATTTATGTTGATGATATTGTGTTTGGATCCACCTCCAAATCCTTGAAAAAGAGTTTGTAAATTGCATGACTTCCACTTTGAAATGAGCATGGTAGGGAGTTGACCTATTTTTAGAATCAGATCAAACAATCACATGAAGGGATGTTCATTTCTCAAGCCAAGTATTCTCTCGAACTTGGTGAAGAAATTCGATCTTGAGAATGGAAAACATAAGAAAACCCCTATGGGTACATCCAATAAACTTAATAGAGATGAAAATCTGAAAGTGTCAATTCTACCTTATATAGAAGTATGATTGGAAGTTTGCTTGATTTAATCGCCACCCGCCCGATATCATGTACATGTGTGTTTGTGTGCTAGGTATCAAGCAAACCCCAAAGTTTCTCACTGAAAGCAGAAAAGAATAATTCGATATGTTGGTGAGACCTTGGTATGGGTTTGTGGTATACTAAACACACAAACACCAATCTTGTTGGATTTAGTGATGCTGACCGGGCTGGCAAAGTGTTGATGACATGAGAAGCATTCCGTGGATGTTTTTATCTAGAAACAACTGATTTCATGGTTTAGCAAGAAACAAAATTGTGTAGCCCTATCAACACGAATCTGAATATATAGCCGCCTGGTAATGGATGTACACAACTTTGTGGATGAAACAAATGATCAAAGATTATGGTTTGCACAAAGGATATCTTAACCATGTATTGTGACAACATAGTGCGATAAGCATTGCTAAAAAATCATGTTCAACACTCAAGAACAAAGCACATAGATATAAGACACCATTTTATTAGAGACTTAGTTGAACAAGACATTGTTTGCATTGAACATGTTGGGAACAGAAAACCAATTGGTGATATTTTACTAAGAGTCTAGATTTTGAGAGATTCATAAATCTTAGAAATCTCTCTCGGCATGTGTGCCATGTAATTCCCTACCTCTTTAAAAAAAAAAATTAGGCATATTGCATTGTACTTTAGGGGGCACTCTAGTTTCACTCTGTATGTTTTAGTACCCTTGTTTGTTTGTCTTGGTGATACATTCAAGAATGCTGTGATCTTATTGCTCAAATTCTTTTCACCCCTCCCAAT
>CM028378.1:119728048-119841719 GCA_013146195.2 Codonopsis lanceolata
TTCGAGGAAGGCTGTGGGAAAACGGTATGGCTAAAGAAGTTTCTTTCGATTTGGAAGTTGTTCCAAATATGGATGAGCCAGCTTACTTTGTTTTTGTGACAATAGTGGGGAGTTATTGCCGTCCCAGGAACCTCGTAGTCACTGAGGTCAAAACATATAGAGCGGTAGTACCATTTTGATTCGGGGAGAATGTAGTCTGAGGCGGCGATCAATTCTCAAATTGCTACAATGGCGATCCGTTCACGAAACTTTGTGTGAAAGTGTTTGACACACATGTCGTAATCTTGAAATTTGAGAGACATGTCTCATTTGCTTTAGGCCAGTGGGAGATTGTTAGTGATAGTGCCTTAAAGCAATTTTGAATTGTTTTTTTGGACTATTTATAAAGCGACATTTGTTATGAACACTTGTGCTTATTGTATGCATTTTATTAAACATCATAGAAATCTCTAGTTTATTTTTGTAGCCATAATCTTAGTATATGAGTGTTATATACAAGAGGATTAAGATTGTGGATAATAAACATAAAATTAAGTCATCAGGATGATATTAATTAAAGTATGAGATCTTTAATTAAAACATCACTAACGCTGGAACAAAACTTTATTTTGAATGTGACCGTCTTATCCAGGACCGGCCGATGTAGAGACATCTAAGTGGGGGCATTTATATATGATTTGATCATATAGGACTTGGACCGATTTAATTTGTAATTTTCCTATAAACTTCGTTATAGAAATGGAAAATCAAATTAAATCTCTAGATGATCATATATAGACGGATCTTAATCCTCAGTGGTTATAAACTCCTATTTATTTCAGGGTGTTTCTTGATTTGCTCGTCTAAGTTTGTCTTTCGATGACATTCCCAAAGACTTGCATTTTAGATTCACATTTGAATTAGATGGTGGGAGAATATGAATTCTGATACTTTTAATCCATTCCTTCTTACGAGAAGTAGAAAGGTGATTCTCTCATTCGCTAATTCTGGAACTGAGTGGTTTGAGATCTCTAATTTATAATATAATTATAAATTAATCATTCGCTAGTGAATTAATGGTAAATGAGGAAAAGATGTAATTGAAGAGGTTAACGAATATTACCTAGCTTCAATTACGAATTGTCTATGGAGGATTAATCTATATGTAATGATTAAATCAATGATATATATTTCGAGAGTAAGATTTTCTATATGTATAAGAGTGCAATTCGAATTTATAGTGGAGTAATATCAGAATTAATAAGTCGAATAAATTACTTAAAGAGTTTAATAATTTATTCAATTTATTTGAACTTATTATTATAGGTCCATGGTCCTCGATTCGCCTTCCCTATTTAAACATATTAGAAGTAATATTTATGTTCCTAAAGGCTTACGAAAATTGTTTTCCGGTTAATATATAAATATCCCTTAATTCCGAGAATATCGGGTAACATACAATTTCGATTGTATTAAGAATTAAATAAGAATGTGATATTCATGACATTTATATATTTACTAATTGATAATTATATTGGATAATTATTAAGTAGTATGAAACTATTTGGATAATTGGGATTGAGTTTAAGATGGACGATGCTACCAAAACAAGGACCACATCTCACTTGAATATGGACACAAAACCGTACAAAGGGAAATAGTTTCCCATTAAGATCAGATGTATCATGGCGGAAAGAAAGAGTTGTTGAGCAATTTGTATTGCTCACCAAATGTCTTTCCTTTTGAACATGACTCTTCCCTTTATGAATATGTTCGATGCTGCTACTAACAGTTGGACTGAACAGGAGCATCCGAAAAAAAAAAAAAAGGGAAGGTGACCAACAGTGAGAATATTAAAAAAAAAAAAAGGTTTTTCTTTATTGTGGTTAAGCTTTGTTAGAAAGTTAAAATCTTCGTCCATATTAAATCAAGGAACATATTAGTATTATCGGAGTCCCCACACACTACTTTTAATCGGAAGGAACGAATCGGAAGATCGTGGTGTCTACGAGATTTCAAGATTCGAAAGTTACGATCAAAGTTACAAGAAATTGTCGTAAGAGGTATTCTCCTTTTTCCTTCCGTTGATCAAATAAATTTAATACACATAATTTTTTATGTTCTTATATCGTTTTATAGATTTTGAAATCCATCGCTTCCGCTTCCGTTCGATTTGATCGAAAAGACAGATCTTATTCGACCCGTATTCGATATGGGACCCGAATAATTTCCAACACCCCCTTACCCTAACAGACAGCCTCTGTCCCTTGCCACTTTTCTCATTTTCCTATGTAAATAAGAACTTCCTATTTTGGAAGTTGGCTTGGTTCTCTCTCCTACATGGAGAATAAGAATTGAACAATGGAGAGTGATTTGGGAAATTCTTAATAAGAATTTGATTAAGAATTTACAATGGAGATGCTCTGAAGATGATCTTAAAGCTTTATACAAAGCCTTCAAAAGGTTTATGACCATAGTAAAGAGTCAAGTCACCACTTGATGGTTCGGTTGTAGAATATCAATCGATTTATGTATGTCATGCTGGATTTTATTTTTAAAAAAGGTTAGACAAAAGGTAGATCGAGAAAAGGTTTAGTAGTGGGTCCTAGCTATAAATGTTTTGTAGGTTTATGAATAATTGAGAAAAAAATTATAGAGAAAAGAATTACTCCCTTCGTCCCTAAATAATCATCCTAGTTGACCCGGCGCACAGTTTAAGAAAAAATAATTGACTTGATTATTTATATTGGTTTAATGTGTAGTTTCCTTTAAAGCCCTGTGTGTGTGGTCCATAATTAAAGTAGAGTAAAAAAGTAAGGGTAAAGTAGTAAAAGTGATGTTTTAAAAAGGTAAGTTTCAAATTGGATAATTATTTTGGAACGGACGAAAAAGGAAAGGAGGACGATAATTTAAGGACGGAGGGAGTATAAAGTAATGATGTCACATGGTGGATAAACTTTTTAAAGGTTTATTGTTGGAGATCTTCTAAAAGCAGATACAACGGGATATCAACTGGGAGCAAATGAGGGGATCATCAATACAATGGACAAATCAATCTGTAGCTAAATTAGGAAAAGGGGGTTTGAGTTGCTTTACATGCTCTGGAAGCCGAGGGGATCAACACATCAAAACGACATGGGAATAGCCAAAACGACATCACAAACATTAATTGGGGATAAGGGTGGCCGGCAACCCTTCCAACAACCTTTTCACGTGGCACAATTTGAGTGGTCCAACAGATTTTTCTTTATATCCCGCTTTTAGCCTTTTCTTCACCCCGAAAATTATTATTTTTCAATGTCGTTTTAAAAAAAATCTACACAATTTAATATATAAGTAGAGACTTGGTTTGCTGCATTTGTATATCAACTCGATTTTCTTTTTTTCTTTTTTGAAATTTTCGTCATTTTCTTTCTCTCCATCCCAAAATTTGATATTTTTAATTAACTATATTTAGTTATTTCAAGAAAAATTTTAAACTATATTTAATACTAATATTTGTAGACTTTTTGGTAATGAGTATGTTGGTGTTTGAAAAATCACCGCTTTTATTGTCATTGTACATTCAATATTTTTCATTACGATGGTTCTATTGTTGGCGAATTTTCTAATTGAATGGTTGTATTTCTATTTAATGCTTGAATTAATGTAGTAATTTTTATATAACAGATAAATAATATTTGAATTATAGTTAAGTAATTAACAATATTAATTTAATAGATTAATTTCCTAATTAATAATCACTAATTAATATATTTAATATAAAATTAACTATAATGATGCATCCAAAATCCTCTTAGACGCACTGGGCTTCGCTAATTGGATACCTGACTTTCAATATATCCTTAATTTTCAAGGCCCAACTCTGCAAGCAAATAAGAAGAACCGTTAACTAGGCAGGGGCACTCCCTGCAAAAGCCCTCCGGCATAAGAATTAGCACAATAGTTCACTAAGTTAACAATTTATCAGAGTTTAGGCTAGTAATTAGAATCACGTCCCTCCCTCCTTAATTTGGAGGGGTTTTTATAGCTAGTGCCAGAGGGTAACTGCCCATTAATGATCATGGCGTGAATGGCGGGCATATTAACTGCCCCATTAACTGTCTCATTTACCACAACGGCAACATTATGATAATGGTGGAAAATTCCCCAGAAGTAACTGTCTATATCCAAGACAACTGTTTTCTTTGATAAACGAGCATGGCAAGCTCCCGCCACAAGCAAGACCGCCGCCCACCGGTTAAGCCCCAGCTGCCGCCTTGCCCGTTGGAGGCTAAGCCCCCCAGCTCGCAATATATTAATGGTCGCTGCCCATTTCTCTGTGCCTTAAACCTTGGAATGCACGTGCTCTGCCCGTGAGCAATGAAGATGTGCCAGGAACGTCACCTATGTCTTGGGCATATTGGGCCGGGCAGCTCAGTAGCCCCCTACTCCTTGTCTATTGAGTATTTATGCTCGGAGCGAGGAGAAGAACTTTGAATCCCCAGGCCAAATCGTTCTGAAAAATGTAGCTTCTTATGAATGCATTGAGTTGCCCACAATCAGATTTACAAATGGATGCCAACCCAAAAGGTTTTGAAAAGACGAGCCGTCATCCGCCGCCTTTTTGCCCTCACACGGGTTCGTTTCCCAACGAGGCATTAAATGCTGCCTCGACTCCCGAGCCCTAATGATGAGTAACCCCAAACGGAGGCTTCTCCCGATATAAAAGTTCGAGTTCCTCCACATTTTGAATCTTTACTGTTTCAAGAATTTCAAACCAGAAGAAACTTTTACTTCTGAACTTGGAGATCCCACCGGTGCCAATCCTACTTGCTTCAGTGCTCTATCCAAAAGAAAACTTCTAAGATCTTCAGCCTTCACTCTTCTACATCAACAGGTACTTCTGTTAATCTTTGTTGCCATTTTTGTCCATGCTTTTAATGTTATAATCCCAAATTAGGGCTCACTAGTGCCATTTATCCATATACGATCTCTACTACAATTAATCTGTTGAAGATTTAAGCTTATATTATAATCTGCCAGAATGTAAGCTTTTCGATTCCTATTTCTTCTTTTCATCTTGTCCCCCTTTCTGTCACCAAACCATTCCAGTCCAAGTAAGGGAATCGAGGAATACTTGACCGGTGCCCCGTTCACCGATCTTAGGATAGGCTCTTGCCATGGGTTTTACTTGATCTATTCTTGCCTAACTACCCGAGCAAGATTTAACATGTATTCCTCGATTCCTGTTTCCTGTACGATGTCCAGCGACGAAACCCACTCATAAATCGAAGGCCGTAGCTACGACCATGGTGTTCCCACTGAAACCGAGGAGAGCTCAGTATTTTCCAGTTTCAGTTCCGAAGAGAGCGAGCTGGAAGAAATCTCCTTAATTCACTGAAAACGAAAACCCTAGTACCTTGTAGAACAACCGGAGACGAGCAGAGACAAACAAAGCGCTTTCGAGGATGCACGAACTGAAAACCTCCCCAGCTCGGGCAACCCCCAATCTGAACAAAACAAGGACACACTAAAAGGCAAACAAAACAACTCCGTTTCCCCCTCACTCAAATGGGATGACTTGAAATGCGAGGACGACGTCGGCACCTGGTTCTACTCCTTGGGTATGGACCCCCAGAACTATCAGATAAAATCTTTTAATCTCAACCTCGACGAAAATGGGCACAACTATCAAGGGGATCGAATGGTATTCTACTTCGTCTTCTTCGTCGTAGGACTTCGCCTTCCTTTAGATCCATTCATCGTAGAATTTCTCAACATAACCAACGCCCTCCCCTGCGACCTGACTCTTACAACAGTAAGGTTTTTGGTCGCATACACCGTTGCGTGCAGGCTACTCGGGTTCGAACCCGAGATGACTCTATTTAGGAATTTTTCCTATTTTCCTTGGGTAAAAAATCATGTCGTATCACAGGGCGCTCCAACCCGAATTATTTCAAGTTGCTTTCCGACGGCCCTAACAAGGTTGATTCCTGGGATGGAAAAGCCCTGTTGATTAAATCAAGAATAGGTTTGCCGTTTGCTCCTTACTTGCATGACTTTGGGCTCCCCGACTACGACAAGACTGCCTTCCGAGCTAGTGAACCCCAAATAGCCAGAGCCTTCAGATCGCTGCTCGGAGTAAAAGATGGGCGAGCTGGACAAGACTGGGTACTTGACTGGCGGGTCCCCACATCTGATTCTACTCTTCTTCGTCTGGCCGGCATCATAAGTTGGCCCGTGGAGGGAGTCGAGCCTCGAGTTAACATTGACCCCGAACAACCACATCCCTACTGGGAAAAATGTCACGGAAAGAAATTTCCCAGTGAATGCCCTGATTGTGCACGAACTGAATCCAACTGCACACCCGCCTTTTCGATTATCGGTCTGACTTTAAACTCTGCTCTCGATTTAAAACTTGTAAACCCATTATTTACTGAATTTTTCTTATATCTTTGCCCTGGCACTTGCAGATATGAAGCAATTAAATGATGCGAACAAGTTCCTTCAGGCCGCCAAGAAATGAGCGACCAAAAGAGGCAAGCATCTTTCCACTCAAACTCCTGCCGCTCTTCCAACTATTCCGACCACCACAACCGGGCGAGGTACAAAACGGAGTCAACCAGAGCCGAGCCAACCTAGCACACTTGCACCCACGATGCCCGCTGTCCAAAGAGCTAATCCTATTACCGTCAGCACCCATCCTACGACCAGTGCAGTCACCCCAAGCAAAAGTCCCCAAAAAGAAAAAAGAGCAGGCACCGAGCAAAGAAAGTCGTGCTTGGAGATGCTAGCCCACCCACTCCCTCATGGCATAAAGATAACTTCTTCATGCCTGAGGATCGGGAGAAAGCTGGAGCCCTTATCGTCGAGATAGCCAACATGCCCGACCTGGATAAGATCAACATCTTCAAACACAGTGGCTTCCCCGCTACTGTGGGACTAGGCTTAGTAAGAATGCTGCGACATGGCGGGGTTCGGAAGAAAAGCGCAGAGCACGCAAGCTCAGTACTTATCGGTGAAGTGGGAATGTGCCTAACCGAGGTAACTTTTCTTTCTATTCTCGTAATTTGTTTCCTTTTAATATGCCGTAAACGCTGACTATGTTCTGTTTTGCAGATTGCCACGAAAACAGAGCTGATGTATGACCGCCTTATCGACAACATCACTTCCAATGTTGCAATGGTGAAGGATAAAAACCAGCTGGAGGAAACCGTTAACACTCTTTGGGCCGAGCTCAAAGCGATCGAGGAGACTCTCATTGCTAAAGTGACTGAGCTCTCCAAGGTCGAAAAAGAAAAGAAAGCTTTGGAATCCCACCTGGATTTTTCCAAAAAGTCTGAAGAAACGGCTTTGAAAAACATTTCCTCGGTTAGGAAAGAGCTCCAAGCTACCTGCATAGCAATAGGCTTCAAGACATAGGTCACGTCTCGCACATCTTCATCGCTCACGAGGCGAGCACGACCAGGTTCAAAGGCCGATTGCTGGGGCTTACCTTCACGGCGGCACGCCGAAGGGGCTTAACAAAAGGCAGCATCGAGGGGCTTGCCATGCTCGTTTATCAAAAAGATTGTCTTGATACGCATTGCGATTTCTCCAACATTATCACGTTGCAGTGAATGCAGAGACGGGCAGTTAATATGCCATTCACGCCATTCACGGATTCGCACCAGCTATAAAAACCCTCCAAATTAAGGAGGCTTGTGACCGTTGTGCTAATTCTTACGCCGGGCTTTGCAGGGAATGCCTCGCTTGGCTGCTTATTTTGCCAGAGTTGGGCCTGAAGATTAAGGATATATTGAAAGCGCCTGAGCGTCTAAGAGGATTTTGGACGCATCAGTTGGTTCCATTGTCGTCCAGCGATTAGGATATCTGGCTTTCACCCAGGAGACCCGGTTCGATTCCCGGCAATGGAACCAACTGATGTGTCCAAAATCATCTTAGACGCACTGAGCTTCACTAATTGGATACATGGCTTTCAATATATCCTTAATCTTCAAGGCCCAACTCTGCAAGAAAATAAGAAGAACCGTTAACTAGGCAGGGGCACTCCCTACAAAAGCCCTCCATCGTAAGAATTAGCACAACAGTTCACTAAGTCAACAATTTGGCAGAGTTTAGGCTAGTAATTAGAATCACGTCCCTCCCTCCTTAATTTTGAGAGGTTTTTATAGCTAGTGCCAGAGGGTAACTGCCCATTAATGATCATGGCGTGAATGGCGGGCATATTAACTGCCCCATCAACTGTCCCATTCACCACAACGGTAACATTATGATAATGGTGGAGAATTCCCCGGAAGTAACTGTTTATATCCAAGACAACCGTTTTCTTTAATAAACGAGCATGGAAAGCCCTGCTCGCTGCGCACTGGTTAAGCCCCCAGCTCGTTGTGCCCTTGCCCGCTGGAGGCTAAGCCCCCCAGCTCGCAATATATTAATGGTCGCTGCCCATTTCTCCGTGCCTTGAACCTTGGAATGCACGTGCTCTGCCCGTGAGCGATGAAGATGTGTCAGGCACATGACCTATGTCTTGGGCCTATTGGACCGGACAGCTCATATAATAACATTGGATCAACACAATTTATTTAGTATTAATAATAATGAATATTGATATTTGAAAAATATTATTATTACAAATTAAATTAATTTTGAATTTAGTAATTTATGCATTATAAAATTTATATTGCATAAACAAAATTATTTACTAATATATAATATATAAAGATATAATATAATTGAAATAAAGATAATGGATATGTAAAATTATTGAAATTTGTGTCACCATTGGAAGAAAATTTTTTGTTAAGCAATTTAAAGTAGCTTAAAAATATTTTTTATTTATTTTTAATAATGCGTGAAGGAGTAACATTTACTCCCCTATTGTACATGCTTTTAGATTCCTTTCCTTCCCAAGCTTTTTATCATTCCTTTAATTTCTAAATAGTAAATACACCTAATTTTCACCAGTAATTCTTTTTAAAAAATACTCCCTCCGTTCCTAAATAATCGTCCTAGTTGAACCGGTGCATAGTTTAAGAAAAAACAATTGACTTGATTATTTATATTTGTTTAATGTGTAGTTTCCTTTAATGTTCATATGTATGTGACCCATAATTAAAGTAGAGTGAAAAAGTAAGGATAAAATGATAAAAGTGATGTTCTAAAATGGTAAGTTTCAAAGTGAACAATTATTTTGGAACGAACGAAAAAAAAAAAAGGACGATAATTTAGGGACGGATGGAGTAATTATTTAATTAATCATATGTTTGTAGAAAGAAAAACAAAACTAATCATTTTACTTGCAGAGAAAAGGAGCAACCAAACAAAACAAGGGCAGAGTCATCATTATCTGAAAGTTTTGACTTTTGAGTTATGTATTGGTGGAAGTTAGCGCATGAAATTGGAATTAGCTTTTAGCTTTTGAGTACAAAGATAATATATGGTTGGAATAAGTGGCTTTTCTTTTGATGGTTCAAAGATAATATAGAATAATGGAATCAATGGTTCATTTTTTGGAATAATTGGGGGCCGATTTTTTTCTAAAGTTTTTAATAGCCTCAATCCATCATTTTTTTGAAAACTGAAAAAAAAAAATTTGAGGGCGGAAAAATAACGATATCTTTAATGAGTTTGAGGTACGCTACGGATCAATCCCTCAAAAACATCGCACTGCATCAATTTTTACACTGTAATGTATAAATTTTATTGCATTATTTTCTGCACCATGATACATTAGTTTAATCGTCTAATCTAATTTTGTACCACAATGTATCAATTTTTACACTGCGATGCATCAATTTAATATTTCATCACATTTTTGCATCGTGATGCAAAATCGTAATGAACCAGACCATGACTTCTACCTTTTTCTTCCCTCTGCTCTGTCGTAAGCCTTCTTGTTTCTCCTCATTTGTCTTCGTTACGCAACAATCGTGATTTTCGAACTCCAAAGTGTTGGCTGAGACGATTTGGGCATTTTAGGAACAATATTTTAAAAAATAGATTTCAGCGGTTGAAAAATAAATGCAGGACTTGATGGGTTATAAACTTTGTGAAAAAGATCGACCATAATTTCACTATTTTTTGTTTGGGTAAAATTTTGGCCGGTCCATTTTCCAAAGTTTCTAATCCCTCCAGTAGCCCATTCTTTTTTTCAACCTCAAAAGATCATTTTTCAAAATATTGTTCAAAAAATGTCATAGTTTTCTTCAACAGCTACGACAATACATTTTGGATTCGAAAATCACAATTATTGGGCAACGAAACGGGGATCGACCTGCCCGATCAGGTCGCAGGGGTCAAGGGAGCTGCGCCCCTTCGTTTGTACGAAACTGTAATGGATCTGTGCTGGGTTGAATGATTTTGCAGTAGGACGAATGTGGATAAGAAAGGGGGAAGAAGAAGGCTTATGATAGGGAAATGAAAGAAGGAGGTGGATGACATGGTCTGATTCATTATCATTTTGTATCACAATGGAAAAATGGATTAGATGATATTTTATATATCGCGGTTCAAAAATTAATTTATCGTAGTACATAAAAGTTGATATCGCAGTGCAACTTGGATTAGATATACGTATCGTAGTTCAAAAATTAATTCATCGCGGTACATAAAAGTTGGTATTGCGGTGCAATTAGACTAGACAATTAAATTATTGAATCGCGGTGAAAAAATTAATGCAATAAAAATGATAAATCGCGATGCAATAGGACCAGACAATTAAATTATTGAACTGCGATGCAAAAATAAATACAATAAAATTGATGAATTGCAGTTCAATAGTCAATGCACCACGATTCAATTCTGTAACGCGCATCATGCTCATTAACGGCATTGTAGTCTTTTTGACATCAAAAGTGTCATTTTCTGGTTTGAAAAAAAAAATGAAACTGTAGCAATTAGAAACTTTGAAAAATGGCTCGGCCCGTATTTTTTTTCCGTACATAAAGAAATAAAGTTCCACTATTACTACAAAAAAAAAAAGATAAAATATACATAGGAATACCCATTTATAAACTTAAAAATAACAAGATTACAAGAACCTTAGAAGAAATTGAAATAAATTTGATAAAATATGGAGAAAAAAAATACTTATTGGGATTCCCGAGTTGGGTGACTGGTTGAATAGGTGATTGAATTTATAAGTTGGGGCCTTCAAATATAAGAAGTTATATAAATTGGGGTGAAATTCTTGGTACTTTTTTCTCAAAGTTTTCAATTGTTACAGTTTATCGTTTTTTTTTTAAAACTTGAGAAAGTTATTTTTGAGGACGAAAAGACAACGATACTATTAATGAGTTTGAGACACATTACTGATAACACACACAAATTCATCGTGTTGCATAAATGTTTGCATCGCGATGTATCAATTTAAAATACATCAATTATTGCATCGCGATACATCAATTTAATTACCTAATCCAATTTTGCATCGCGCTGCACCAAAATTATACACCGCGATACATCTATTAAAATTACCTAATAAAATTTCAAATTACTTAATATAAATTTGCACCGCGATGAAAAATGATGATGCATCGGGATGTAAAATCATAATGAACCAGATTTCATGTCATCCACTTTCTTCTTCCATTTCCTCCGTCGTTAGCTTTCTTCCTCTTCCTCTATCTTCGCCCCTACTGTGAAAATCCTCCAACCCAACATAGTTTCATTAAAGTTTCGTACTTTATGAATCAAAGTGTTGACCGAAGCTGTGAAAAAAATGATCTTGGTATTTTAGAAACGATATTTCGAAAATAAAAGTTAGCGGTTGAAAAAAAACCGCTAGACTAGAGCGAAAAAAAAAACTTTGAAAAAAGGTACCGACCTACAATTTCCACTCTAAGTTTTGGGTCCTAAAAATCGCACATTTTTAAGGGCCCCATGCGCTAGGCGTTACTAGCGCTTGTGTTGGGCCAACCCGACTATACTTTGTAAATACAACTAATTTATTTTCATACAACAAGTTTATTTATGATTTGAATTAATATATTGCATAATGAAAGAAATTACTTCTCAAAAAAAATTAAAATGATTTTTCTAAAAAAAACTTACGTAAAAAAAGAAACCAATGAAAGAAAAACAACAAATAAATGGTAAAAAGAAGAAAAAGGAAAAGAAAACAAACCACTAAAAAAGGAAAAAGGAAAAGAAAACAAAAAGAAAAAGCAACAAAACAGACTTTGGCATCAAAAAACAACTTAAAAAACTGGGAACCAAATACGAGGAACCAAAGTTTTGGGAATACACCTGTCAATGAATCGGATATGTATCTAATATAGAAAAATCTGAATTCGATTCGAAATTCTATATCATCGATCCGATCTGATCCGATGATCCAACAGATCAACTGTATGTCAATTCATATCCGAATCCTTTACCCGTTAACATATCCAATTAAATATCCGATCCGATCCGAAATATAAATATATGAATAAAAAACAATTAGAATATGAAAGGGAGGAAGATCAAAAGACAACATGCATATATAATTGTTTATATTATGTATATGTATAATAAGAAATATGTTATTTTCGGATCGGATCGAATCCTTAACGGATCGGATATAGCTAAATCCATATTCGATCCGTTAATAAATTAATTATCGGATTCGGGTTATTGGACTATTATACAAATCCATATCTGAAATTTTGAATCAGATTCAGACCAAAATCCTATCCATTGACAGGCCTATTTGGGAACCCTCCACTATGGCTAGTTGAGAATCAAATTTGGTGGTTAATAACCATTTAGTAACCACCAATTGAGAGCTTTAAGTAGCGGTACCTTGGTGACAATTATGTCTTTAAGATGTACAGGCGCTTCAAGACGGTGTTTATCAGGATCGTAGCCATGGTGGTAACTTTAACATTATTGTTAAAAAGATATATAAGTATTATTAAACTTAATTATAATTACAAAACTATTTGAACATAATCAATAAACTTACATAACATGTGAATGTTAAAAGTTGAAAGGTTAAGGAAATTGTAGACCGAATAATTGAAAGCAGATATAACATCTCAAAATATAATAATAGAGTCTTTGCATGAAACAAAATGAGTAAATAAAAAAGTAAGACTCATATGAGACCGTCTTACGGATCGTAACGGAGCCTCACTCTCTCACAACTCGATTCATAAACACACGGTGGTCAGGTCAGAAAGTTATGTTTTATAAAAAAATACCCGTTAGACATTATTTTCTAAGTTTTTGTCATAATAAAATAGGATAAAGGGGGTGCAAAGTGATAGTTTAAAAATTCGGATTCTAATAGTAGGAATCAAAAGTTTAGGATTTATGCGTGTGGTGCAATTGTCATTACGATATTATGAAAACTTAGTCGGAGTACAATGAAAATCACTAGGTTGATCCAAAATGATACGATCTAGAAGACCTATATTCTACGGTAATGATGTTAAAATGGTCGACCTTGTTAAACCGTAATAAAAAAAGATTAGAGTCGATAAAATATAATCCTATTAAATTTAGAGCTAACAGGGCTGAGGGTCAAAACCCTAAAGGGTCGGCCATATAGGGTTAGGGTCAGAGTTAACCTTAGTAAAATCAAGGGGCAATCCTATTAAACTGTTATCGAAAAGGGTTAGAGTCAAGAAAATATAACTCTATTAAATTCAGGGTTAACAGAGCTGACCTTATTAGGGTCACAACGCTAAGTGTTGATCATGTAGGGATAGGGTCGACCTGATTAACATATCTATTCTACACCCATATGAACCACCCTCTTAGAAAAACATTTTCTACATACTTTAATTGCCATTTTTCAAAACTTTTTTTTTTAGGAAAACATTTTTATCACTTTACACTTACTTTTTTTACATACTTTAATTATGAGCACATACATAAGAGTATTAAAGAAAACTACACATTACATCAGTATTTATAAGACAAAAATTTAGGTAAGACCGTCTTATGTGTATTTTTATGTAAGACAAATCCTATTGTCTTGACTCATCGTATGTTGGTGGATTGAATTGTGAGAGAGTAAAATTTCGTCTTATTAATTAATATACGTAAAACAGTATTACAATAAACGTATTTTATTTATAATACAGTCAATTTTATTTTTAAATAACGTCTCGATCAAAAAAGACAATAATTTAGAAACGGGTTGAGTAGTAACTTAGTGTAAAATATCCGAAACTAAAGTAGTTTAAATCATTGAGTAATTATAGCTTTTCGGAGGACCAAGATATCTCCAACTCTTCCTTCTCAGGTCTCCCCCTCGTCTCCTCCACCTCCTCCATTCCTCTTCCTTCTACTCAAGTAAGGTTTATCTTCTACTCTTTGTTCTTATTAAGTTTTAATTCTCTTCTGATTATTTAATTCTTTGTTAATTGAAAGTATAGTTACTCAACCCCTAATTTTTCAGTTTCCGTTCATAGTTATGATCATATCTACAAGTCATTTTGATCGTAAAATCAATCTGTGTTTAATTCCGATGATTAATTCTATGTACTACTCTCTCTCTCTATCTTCTGATCAAAGAGTTCACTCGAGGAAATTTCCAATAATTAAATGATATATTGTCTAGTTTGGAGTTGGTTATATTGTAGTTACAAAAGTGTTTGAACATACGCAAGATGTTTAGATCACATACGGAGGGAATAATGTAAAGTTGAAAGCAGTGGCGGATCTAGAAATTAATGTTTGAGTTGCATAATTGGCTAAGAGAATACTGCAAAAAAAATCAAAAAAATCAAAAACTTGTAGCAGAATTTATTATGAATATTTCAGTGAAAATATATGTTTCTTGAGAAGTTTAAAGACCTATTTTGATTGATGTATAGAGAAAATTAAAGATAAGAAATGTTAAATATATTATATTACTTATCAAAAAAAGGAAAGTTAAATATATCATTTTGATGGGGCCAAACTGCTTAGTATTCCGATAAAAATTTATAAATAATCACAGCTAAAATGTGCATTTTTTATGCTTTGGGAGGGCCGTGGCCTTCCTCGGCCCCCCTTTAATTCCCCCAGATTGAAAGGTTATGGAAATTGAGGGCATCATTTTTCAAAGTGGATTCTTTACGTGGACCGGAGGGAGTACTTAATAATCGATTGATAATTGTCGGATTTTCCTGATTGTTTGTCTATTCCCCTTTAATACAGTTGAAATACATTCTTTTCCAATGAAATATAACTCTCAGAGGAATGATATTTGTTTTCTCTAAATAGGAATCATTTTACACTTTCTTACCTGTTAATAGTTACTAGTGTAATTTATGTTCTTAATCTTTTACTTTTGGATGTGGAGGATTTCAGTGACCTATTATTTGAGGGGATACATGATGAAACCTATGATAATTTTGCCTTGGCGAACAATTCATATTCTTAACCAATTTTGTTGCACGACCTTTTGCTTGAGATTTGTCTCTCGAGTCTCTGGTTGATTACTCTCCAGGACATATTTCAAAGCGCTGACTCTTTACAAACACTTTGCAGCCTCATTGCCCCTTCTATCCTCTCTCACTGGTCACAGTTAAAACCTACTGAGTGACAACCTTATAGTTCTCCAACTAGTCTTTTTGTAGCTGGTTTGGGAACTTGTGCTATTGTCTGCTTTGTTGAAGGGAATCTGGATGTTGTCGGACATTATTATATATGTGCATTGTAATGTGAAGTGTTTTAGAGAGATACCTTGAAGACTTTTAATCTTGACAATTAGCTTACCTCATGTTATTAAAATGACACTAATTGCATTGTATGCCAAATAACACATGGTTTTAGAAAGTATTGCAAGCTGTTAATTTTGTTTTCCTGAGCAGAAATACTATGGTCGTACAAGCCAATTAATGCATAAATTTGCGATAATTTGTTCTGGTGAAGTTTAGAGGGACGGCCTGAATGTAGACCATGATATAATTGTTGGTCCCTTAATAAATGCTTGAGCTTCATTTGAGTTGGTGATGTGGCTTGGTATTAAAGATCCGTACCGGCATGTGTTCATGTTCAAATCTTCCCATTTTATGTGTTCCTGCATACGTTCATTTCTCCATTGACTATTCAGCTTGTTTGCAAAATGCATCTTGAATGTTTCTCTTTAAGTGTGGCTGCGCTAAGGGGAGTTAGAACATGTGCATATACATACATAGATACATACATGATTTATATATGTGTTTGTGTGTGTGTATTGAAAGAGACATGCACGCACACACTCATGAGATGATATATCCCATTGTCCATGAAGCTCCATTTTTTCTTATTTTGACAGCAGTTGCGAACGAGTATTGATTTCTAATTGATTGTCTGACTTCCATACCTCTGTTTCTGTTGTGGCAAATACTTCTTTGCATGATTATTGTAACTTTGTAAATTTTGTTTAATGATGGCCATGTATGCTTTTAGTTGGAAACATATTGTTCAAACATGTGTTCATATTTTTCTTGTAGATATTTTATTTCATAGCATGGGTGGAAGTTCTATCGATGATGATTGGGAGATCACTTCCCCTGCAAATGCACTTCGAACTATAGTTTTGGTTGGACGCACAGGCAATGGCAAAAGTGCAACAGGCAATAGCATCCTTGGAAAGAAGGCTTTCATATCAAGGGCTAGCTCTGCTGGTGTTACGAGTACTTGTGAGTTGCAGATGACTGCCCTGAAAGATGGCCAGATTATTAATGTGATTGATACTCCTGGTATGGGTATAGGCTGGAAGCTATTTGGTTTAAAGTCATTATAGTTGTTGTATATAAGGTTAAAAGGCTGGTTCATGTACCTTGGATGTTGCTTGTGGTTTTAAAAGATATCACAATTGAAATTGAACTATTATCCTAGTGCACAAATCACTAAGAAAGTAAGAATATATAAATAATTTTCTTCCAAGAACTTCTAAAAAAAATTAAATGCCACAGGATTGTCATTTGTCCACGTCTTTTATGATTATTATTTTGTTTGTGGAATACAGTTTACTTCAGAATTGCTGACATTTATTCAATGGCAGGTTTATTTGATTTTTCTTCCGAATCTGAATTTATTGGCAAAGAAATTGTCAAATGCATCAATCTGGCCAAGGATGGTATCCATGCAATTCTTCTTGTTCTCTCAGTCAGGAACCGCTTTTCAAAAGAGGAAGAAGCTGCGATTAATAGTTTGAGTACTTTATTTGGAAGCAAAATTTATAACTACATGATTATTGTTTTTACTGGAGGGGATGAACTTGAAGCAAATGATGAGACTTTGGAAGATTTTTAGGATATGAATGTCCTGAGCCTTTGAAGGTAAAGCAGGCCAGTGGGTGGGTTACTTGTATTAGTTTATGATTTAGTATCTTTTTTTCTGGTCAGTAGCTTTATTGTCATGTGAATGGTAGATGGACCTACGTAGTTTAAGTTTCATTTTTTCACTTGGAAGTGCCTCAACTTGATTTCCCTAGGTGTCCACTTCATTGGCTTAATGGATTAAAATGTGCATTATAATATAACTTCCATGCATTGGTTAAAAAGGGCTTACTAGTTGATTCCCATTTGCTGCTTAGCTTGTGATATCTTAACCTGTTCTTTGTTAGCTTTAGTCAAGAATGTTTAGATTTTCATGAAAATTCTTTCTCGGTTGTTGCAATACCTTGTAATGATATTTGTAAATGCACCAGAGAAGAAAAATCCAAAAAGGAAATCTGGACTTCAGTGGTGTAAAATTAAGATCATATTTGAGCTATTACTCGTGGATTCCCTATAACCTTCTCTGGTATTACTTGGTTCTGACCCATTTCAGTCTTGCTTAACATTGTTCACATTATTTGCTAGATAGTTATGTGCCTTAGTTTTTAGTTTTTCTTTTTTCCTTTTAAGTTGTCCACATTGGCTTCAAAGTTACGTCATCTTGTTATTGGAATGCTCATAGATGACAAACACCCTGTTTGGATAGCGTAGTTTGTATTGTATCCTGCATTATGCAGATATTTGTGTGTTCATATTTTGTATTCAAGCTCATGTTCCTTGTTTGGTTAAGATATTTTGTAATTTCATTAAGTACAAATTTAGAGGTTCACTGTGTGGATATATGTTTGTGTATCATCTCAATTACTATTTTTTTGATGAGATTTTGCTTGCACATGGTGTTCTCCTCTTGATTCCAGTGAATGTAGGCAACCATATTCGTACCGTATTCAAGTTTTAATTTTGAAAGATTATTTGAATTAAATTCCTGTAATTCTAGCTGTATTATATTTTGTCATCATGTGAGAATGAAGCAAAATTAGGTTTAACCAATTTGTAGTTGGAATCTTGCAAAATGTAACAGAATTCAACTGAGATATGGATACCAATGCAAAGACAAGATTCTTGAATTTAAGACAAATTGCATGAAGCCTAAGATCTTTTGCTTCCATCATTGTTTTGTACATTGACATTTAATTCCACTTTTATCCCTGGGAAGTTTGATATTCTTAGCTTGTCTCTGTATTACTTATTCAAGTGGACAGGATTAAGCTCCATCTAGAAGTTATGCGTGGCATGCTGCATCTTAAATTGTTACTGAATGTTTTGTTTATGATAAATTTCTGTGGCTTTACAAACCCTGCCCTTTGATTATATTGGTTCTGTTCTTGATCTACCAGCATCATGATTGGATTATCTCAGATGCTTATTCCATCTCTTATTTGGCATTTGTTGATCTTGATGCTTTATATTTTCTGCACTTTAATCCCCTTAATAACTACTCAATGAATTTTACCTCCCCTGTCTTCCCTTAACATCTGTTCTCAATAACATTTATTTCCTTGGTGAAAGTTGAGCTGCCTTTTGTCAACACTGCCACTTCTATGATATATGGTAAAACAACAGTGGGAAAAAATTAATTAAAAATTTGGGAATCAATGCAGTAGCTTTTTTTTGCTGCTGTTGCCGAAGAACTTTATTATTAGGTCTCTGGAGGAGATACTTGCAAGAAACTTGAGTTACATTAATTTCTTTAACATAGCTGTGCTTGTGGGTTGTGTTAATGGACCGTATTTCATACTTATATTCAACTGAATGCCCTTAAACATTTAAGGTATTATTAATTTCAATTTTTATTATTCTCAATAAAAAATGTGATATTTTGATTAATTAATCATTTGTTAAATTCATTCAGAAAACCCTTTTCCTCTGTGGACATCGGCGGGTGCTTTTTGATAACAGGACAAAAGATGCAAGTAAGAAAACTGAACAAGTTAAAGAGCTGCTTTTCCTTGTAAACACTGTGATAGCAAAGAATGAAGGAAAACCATACGCAGATGAGATATTTGTTGAACTGAAGGTAATATTTATTGGTTCAGTGTTACTATGTTGTTGCATTTTGTAAAGCTAATTGCGTTTTATTGACAGAAAGAGACAACGAAACTTCAAGATCAAACAGAGCAAGTTAATTCCTTGGAGGGTTACTCTAAACAGGAGATATCCGAGTTGAAGGAGCAGATGCATAAATCATATGAAGAGCAGCTTAAGCGCATTACTGAAATGGTATTATTATTCTATTTTGAATATAATCTTTCAATAGAGCATGTATACTTGGTTTCTGTACACATGATAAACCGCCGGTAGGAGTATGTATACACACGATACACTGACATTTTCTTCTTTTAGTGTACGTCACATATTCTCTTTTCTATGTTGGATCCCTGTTTATTTTAATGATAAAAGTATTGCATCCTTACTTATTCCTTAATCGCAAATATGGATGGAACATAGAGCAAGCTATGAAAGTGTAGCTAACCGCATGTGCTTATTATTCTACACGTTTCGCATGTTATGTCTTTCTCCTTTTGAGCATTACTAGTAAAACTGTGTAGACATTATAAGTGAAATGATAATCCTAATTTCCAATATGTTATATTTAATGGTAGTCTTATATTGGGTATTATTTCAATTTATGCTCGAGATATGGGTATTTTAATTAGGAATTTATATTCTAGTTTCACACATGTGGATGTGGGAGTTTATCCTAACTGATAAAAGTTAAGAAGATGATTAAATCTGAGTCGGTAGTTAGCCTTTGTCAATTGCGCGTGTGCAAAGCGAGGTCTATTGTAATATAGACTTTTTGGTAGGAGTATACTTCATCCTTAATTTCTTATTCGTATTGGAACATGGAATGCATACAACAAAAGTTGATGACTTCTTTTGCTTATAACTTTTCCTACTTGGATACATGGTTGTTGCTTTTTGTATATGCTATAAACATTATATTCTTTTTCTTCAAATATTTATTTTTCTACTATTGCCGGTAGCTTATCCCTGACTTATAGCCCCTCTTTAGTTAAAGAATAGTAATTTTTTATTAGTAATAATATGCAACATATTTTTATTTATCAAAAAAATAATAATTTGCAAAGTATTTTTAAAATAGGGGTGTTAGTGTTATGATTTGCTAGCCCCCCCCCTTATTTTTTCAATAGTACATAAAAAATTTATGTACTAGTTTCCACCCCACCTGGTAAAATCCTGGCTCCACACCTGGCTGATGGACTTCTGTTGAGCACATCAGATATATTGCTACCACTAGCTTAATTTGTGGTTTGAAGCTGTGCAATAGTAAACTTCATTCTTACTTGTACCGTGATTTTGATAAAGCATGCAACACATTGTAAAGCAATCTGTACCCACTAGATGTTACAAACTTACCTTACCCTTTTAGCACGGCTCTTTTCTTACAAACAAAAGAAGAAGCAAGTTTATAAGTTCAAATGAATTATGATCTCAAGTATTTAGTGTTTTGAGGATAGCCCATTGTCCTCGGTTACCCAGCCTTTTGATTGAAAATACTACAAAAGTTTGACCTGAACTTCGTTTAAGGTTTACAATTAAAACTCGATTAATTAATACTACAAAAGTTTGACTTGAACTTCGTTTAAGGTTTGTGAGTGCATGTTGTCAATCTATGCCCTGGTTAGGCTTATTTGTTTGTACTCCACGTGTGGATGGATCACACACGTGAGGGGGAGTGTTGACTGGTGAGCTTGATATACATTGTTGGGTCCCTATCAAATAGTTTAAGCTTTTAGATGAGTTGGTAACTTACCAATATCTTTTGAACCACCATTAGTATTAAAAAGTGGTTAGTTTCTGACTGCTTGTAGATACTTTATGATATTTTTGTTTGTAACAGGTTGAGTCGAAGCTGAAAGAAACGACTCACAGGCTTGAGCAGCAATTGGCTGAAGAGCAAGCTGCCAGGTTGAGGGCAGAAGAGACCGCACGTACCGCTCAGATGAAATCAAATGATGAAATCCGTAAGCTGAGGGAGCATCTAGAGAGAGCGCAGAGGGAGACAGATGAACTCAGAAAGCAAGCTGAACGGGGCGGATGTGCTATTTTATGATGCAATTGCTGATGATCTGAAGTTGGGTAAATGTTTGTTGCTATGTTTTTTTTTTTCCCGTAATAGGAAAAAAGTATTTATAGTTTTAGTAGAAATGGTTGTTTAACAGTTAACCTACTATCAGGCTTCTTGGTTGATGCTCAGTAGGTTGGCTTGGATTTAGTTAAGGTATATTTATATATAAATGGCTTAGTACATGTTACCATATAATCCAGTGGGTAATATTCTAAGGCAAAAGTTAGGTAGAACTGTCTTACGGTCAATTTTTTGAAAGACGGATCCTTTTATCCGACCCACTGTGTGTTGGTGGGTTGAGTTGTGAGAGAGTGACACTCCGTCTTATGAATTAAAATTCGTAAGATCGTCTTATAAGAGACCTACTCATATTCTAAAGACTGTATGGTTGATACTTAATAGGTCTGACAATTACAACCCGGAATCCGTTAACCCAACCAACCCAACATGAAAATTACCGGACACAACCTAACTCGTCAACATTTTTTTGGTCGAAATGGGTAATCTGTTTCAACCTAAAAAATTTAATGGGTTGTGTCGGCTTTGGTTAAAACGGGTCGAATTCGTTACTCATTTTGATTCGATATTTTTACTATATAAATTTTGACCCGTTTTTACATGTTACTTGTTATAACCTTACTCGATTCAATTGATCAATTCGACCAATTTTGACCAGTTTGATATTCAGGGTTTTAATGGGTTTTGACTCGTTTTGACATATTCATGTCTTAACACAACCCATATCTAATTCAACCCACACAATTGTCAAGCTTAATAGTTAGTAAAAAGTCTAATCTCAAAATCATTCATCAGCTAACAACTTAGTTTGAAAATATGTATCTCTAATTTTCTATCTCTCACGGTTGGTACAATGTTTTTAAAATACAGTTTTTTTCTCGTTTGAGAAATTATTTCAAAATGTTATTTTCGTAAACAGAGTAGTAAACGAAGCATATTCGTTGTACATTTTAAAAATATTTCATCGAAACACTTTAAAAAATAAAACATTGCATTTTTTGGCGGTCAAAGTGCTTCACCAAAAAAGCACTTACTTCTCATGTTCTTTTTCTATGAATACTCTTTCTTCCAACATATGCAACCAAGGGTTGATGATCTCGGTTGCTCTTCTTCATGAACTGGAAGTTATGGTTATGCCTTTGATGATGCTGATTTTGAGAAAGGTTGAATGTGATAGTTGTGGGTGTTTATGTGCAGATGTTTAGATTAAGAGTACATCTATTATAAGACGGTCTCACGAATCTTAATTCATAAAACGAAGCTCCTCCCTCTTACAGATTAACCTACCAACACACGGTGGATCGAGTAATGAGGATCCGTCTTACAAAAAATATCCGTAACATCGTTTTACACAAATTTTTTCTAAGATTAAAGGGTTCCCTTAGAAGGAAATTATCAAGTATGAGTCTTTGACTCGTGCAATGTTCTTTCATAGTCTTTAATCACTTAAAATTTCAGAACAATTTGAATAGATAAAAATACCATTCATCGAGACTTTGTTAATAAAGATGAACAACGTTGCTCTCCACATCAACAATGTTATTGATTTACAATATTTTTAATAGATAGTGATACAAATAACGTGATATCATTGTTGCACTTAGTATTCTCGTGCTTCCTAACAATCTAGTGACTTTTCAACTAATTTTCTAACAACCATGCTCCACCTGAATAGTTGATTCGTTTCTAATTTAGGCACCAAACAAATTTATTTGAAATCACAAAAAAAAATACTAAGTTTACTATTACAATTATCACTATGGTGATAATTTTGACTTGAAAACAAAGTGTATATGAGATGTATGTGTATCTTCAAGCATAGTTATCAACATATCGATAATTCTGATAGTAAACATAGCAAAATTGAATCACAAATACGCAAAAAAATCCATAACCTAAAAAAATCACATACACATAAATTTATTTTGAAATCATGATTCAAAGTATACCGAGGGAAAAATGTAACCTTCTTGACTATCAAAACTACTAGCCTTATCGGCGGTGGTACTAGTAAAGTGTTACTTCCTCCGTCCCTAAATTATCGTTATTTTTTTTTTTTGTTTGTTTCAAAATAATTGTCCAGTTTGAAACTTACCTTTTTAGAACATTACATTTACCACTTTACCCTTACTTTTTCACTCTATTTTAATTATGAGTCACATACACATGAGTTTTAAAGAAAACTACACATTAAACGAATATTAATAATCAAGTCAATTTTTTTTAAACTGTGCGTCGGATCAACTAAGACGATTATTTAGGGACGGAGGGAGTATAAATTTATCTTGAGAAGACATAGTTGTCTTTGTTTTCAATTTAATATAGAGTCTTACGAATCTTAATATATATAATGGAACCGCACTTTCTTACAGTTCAGCTCACCAACACATGTTGAGTTGGATCACGAAGATCCGTCGTAAACACCTAACCTAAGTATTTACATTTAATAGGTAAGAGAATGTATTTGCAAGTCTCTTTCTTTCTCTATCTCTCTCTCTCTCTCTCTCTCTCTTTATATATATATATATATATATATATATATATATATATATATATATATATATATATATATATATATATATATATATATATATATATATAATTGGTGATGAGCACTGTAGTTGTGTCACCTCACCCTCCTTTTGTTAAATCTCAATTGTGATTTGTGAAAACACAACTCTTGAATTCATGAAGACTTTTTATTTTTCAATCATTAACTAATAATAATACTTAGTAATAATTAATATAATAAGGGGTGTTAATCTCTTCTATTGTTAATAGTAAAAGTCTTAAATATATATATATATATAATTACAACAAACATTACTATGAAACCAATGTGGGATACAATTCTAATTAATATAATAAGTGGTGTTAATCTCTTTTATGCCTTAATTTTTTAAAGTGGACTCTTTAAATAAAACATCTCAAATTGGAATAGTAGACTCTTTGCCCGGAACAGTGAGAGTACATCTTTACTAATATTACTAATAGAAGAGATGCATTTTATATTAATTATAAATTGATGTTAGTTTTGAAAGTCTTTTGATAAAGACTTCTACTTTTATCACCATAGAAGAGATATATCTTATATTGTTTAGAAATAGATGTTAACTTTAAAAGTCTTATATTAAAAAATAAAAACTTCTACTCTTATTACCAATAAAAGATAGTATCTCACATTGTTTTTTAAAAAATTGGTTTAAAAAGTCTTTAGATTAAAGACTTCTTATTACAAATAGAATATATGCATGTATCTCACATTGGTTACAAAATATTCTACTATTATTACCAATAGAACATTTGTTAGAAATTGATGTTGATTTAAAAAATATTATTATTACCAATAAAAGAGATGTATCATACATTGGTTGGAAAGTGATGTTGGTTTTCAAAGTCTTTAGATATAAGACTTTTACAATTATTACCAATAAAAGATGTATATCTCACATTGGTTATAAAGTGATGTTGATTTTAATTTTAGATAAAAGACTTTTACTATATTACCAATAGAAGAGATATATATTACATTTGTTAGAAATAGATGTTGGTTATTATTAATAATAAAAAAGATATATCCTACATTGGTTAAAAAGTGATGTTGGTTTTAAAAGTATTTAGATAAAAGACTTCTACTTTATCATCAATAGAAGAGAAAATATGCATCTCACATTGTTGAAAAAGAGATGTTGATTTTAAATATTTTAAGATAAAAAACTTCTACTATTATTACCAAATAAGAAGTTGTATCTCATATTAGTTAGAGAGTGATGTTGATTTTAAAAGTCTACCATTACTACTTGATGTATCCAAAATATTGTGAATACACTAGGACTTAAAGTAATTGGATATCTGAGTTTCAATCTATCCGTGACTTGAGGTCTAAATCTGTCAAAGAAGTCCAAAGCAAATGAGAACTAGGCAGGGGTTGTCCCTGCAAATGCACTCCAGTGTGATAATCAGTAAACCAGTAAGTGCAAGTATATTTTGACAGACTTTCAACCTATATAAGTGAATGTACCTTTCCCTTAGTTGGACAAGGGTTTATATAAGGTCAGCCTTGAGGGCTGGGACGTGGATATTAACTGCACAAGCATGAAAAGCGGGCACGTCCATGGTCATGTTCGGAACGTGGGGGCGGATTTCCCGGTATTAACTCCCCACATTCTGGACGACCATTACCGTATAAATGGACGGGCTGTCCACGTTCGTTGAGAAATATGTCTACTCGCTACAATCTTGGCCCCCTGACGAGGGGCAGGAGGTTGCTTGCTTTGTATGTCTAGGCAGCCAGAGATCTATCCTTGCTCACTTATAAGTTGAGCTCGCACCATGATGCATGCACGTGATCCGCTTGTGACAATGGTGATGGCGTGATTGGCACGTGACCGATGCTTGGGCCTTTTGGGCCAGACAGCTCAGTGGCCCCTGCTTTTATCTGGCGAGCACACATGCTCGGAACGAGGATCATAAAGTTTTGTTTAGGAAAGATGCATCGTCTGACCGTTGAAAGACTTGATCATTTTTTGTTGCTTGAATCATTCATGAAACGTGGATGACAGTGGGTGCACAAGGGATCAATTCAACAATCGGAAGGGCAGGGGGTGTCAGGCGTGTCTTGACGTGACGCTAGAGTGCAGCCGTCGTCTGAAGGTTGAGGTTTGGATGAGTGCAACTTACCCGAGGCGGCATTAAATGCGACGCCTCGGTTCTTAGGTAACCATGTCTTTCTTCATTGCCTCTGAATCGCCAGTGTGTATTGAAGAAGCAGGGAAGCAAACCAGACCACAAAGCTTGTTCGAAATTTAAGATCTACAAATACGATAGGTAATCTTCCGTTCTTAACCGCTCTTTTGTTGCATTTCATCTTCCTTTCATTTATGCTAGAACCCTAGCCCTTATATGTTAGGATATCCAACACCTGAGGGTTCATGGTTTCTCTTTAGTCTTTCTTTCTGTTTTGATGTCGTTTTTCATAAGTCCCCCTTCTAAAATTTCTAGGTTCATCTTGGCTGTCTTTTCTAACTTTTGCACCAACCCGAGCACACACGTAAGTAGGAATCGAGGAAATTGAGAACTGGTGCCCTACTCACTGGTTTGAGATGTAAAACCCTAATCGAGGGTTCTACCTATTTGTTCACTCCTGTTTTTACGAGCAAGACTTAATGTCTGTTCCTCGATTCCTGTAGGATGTCTTCTTGCGAAGAGAGTGGTTCGGAGATCGAAGGACGCAGCTACGACCACGGAGCTTCGAGTGAGAATGAGGAGAACTTCAACATTGAATCAAGTAGTTTTGAGAGGACCGATCAGGATGAGACCTCTATGGCCCCTAGTGAAGTTCCTGAAATTCCCGAGCAAGAGTCTCTGATTACATCCGACAAGGAACAAGATGCAAACATTGAAGACGAGCAAGAGGAGGATTGTAACACATGTGTTAAGAGCGAACAAGTATTTGGCGAGGAGGATAGGCGCTCTGGGTCTGAGTCTCCGAGCACAAGCACCCTCAAGAAAGGAAGAGAAGGGCTACTCGCCGAAAAGGCAAAAAACCTGTGGTCGATAAACCAACCTCGATTAAATGGGATGACTTGACTAGTGAGGAGGATGTGTCCGCTTGGCATTGACCCCAAAACTATCGAGTGAGAGCCTTCGATTTAGATATCGAGAAAAACAGCCACAACTATCAAGGAGACCATATGGTCTTTTATTTTGACTTTTTCCTGGTCGGTTTAAGGTTTCCCCTAAACCCCTTCATCGTCGAATTCCTTCATTATAACAATGCCCTCCCATGCGACCTGACCCTTACCACATTGAGCTTTTTGGTCGCATACACCGTAGCTTGCAGGTTGCTCGGGTTTGAGCCCGATATGACCTTGTTCCGGAAACTTTTCATGTTCTCGCTCGACAAGAAAAACGTTCGACACCCCCGGTATGATGGTTTTTTGGACGCATCAGTTGGTTTCATTTCTGACAACGGAACCAACTGATGTATCCAAAATATTGTGAATAAACTAGGCTTAAAGTAATTGGATATCTGGATTTTAATCTATCCGTGACTTAAGATCCAAATCTGTCAAAGAAGTCCAAAGCAAACGTGAACTAGGCAGGGACTGTCCCTACAAAGGCATTCTGATGTGATAATCAGTAAACCAACAAGTGCAAGTATATTTTGACAGAGTTTCAGCCTATATAAGTGAACGTACCTCTCCCTTGGTTGGAGAAGGGTTTATATAGGGCCAGCCTTGAGGGCTGAGACCTGGATATTAACTGCACAAGCATGAAAAGCGGGCACGTCCATGACCATGTCCGAAATGTGGAGGCAGATTTTCTGGCATTAACTCCCCACATTCTAGACGACCGTTACCATACAACTAGACAGGCTGGTCACACTCGCTGAGACATATGGATGCTCGCTATAGTCTTGGCCCCTAGACGAGGGACAGGAGGCTGCTTGCTTGGTATGTCTAGGTGGCCAGAGATCTATCACTGCTCGCTTATAAGTTGAGCTCGCACCATGATGTATGTAGTGATCCGCTCGTGACAATTGTGATGACGTGATTGACATGTGACCGATGTTTGGGTCTTTTGGGCCAAACAACTCATTATTAATAGACTAGAAGTATTTTACATTGCTTAGAAAAATGATATTGGTTTAAAAAGTTTTTAGATCATATATCTCACATTAGTTATAAAGAGATGTAATACACATTATTTAGAAATGAATATTGGTTATAAAAGTCATTAGATAAGAGAATTTTTTATGTTATTACCAATAGAAAAGATGTATCACACATTGTTTATAAAGAAATGTTGGTTTAAAAGTATTTAAATAAAAAGACTATTATAATTACAATATTACTAACAGAAAAGATGTATTCTACATTTGTTAGAAATTGATGTTAATTTTAAAATACTATTATTACCAATAAAAAATATGTATACCACATGGTTAGAAAGTGTTGTTGATTTTAAGAGTCTTTAGATAAAGCACATAAATTTTATTACCAATAGAAATAGTAAAACAAGTATCCCATATTGTTTAAAAATGAATAATGATATAAAAAGTTTTTAACAAAAAAAATTATACTATTTTTATCAAGTTATATGTTAGTTTTAAAAGTATTTAGATAAAATATTTGTACTTTTATTACCAATTGAGAATATGTATCTCACGCTAGTTAGAAAATTATACTCCTTCGTCCCTAAATTATCGTCCTCATTTTCTTTTTTTGTCCGTCCTAAAATAATTGTCCAGCTTGAAACTTACCTTTTTAGAAAATTACTTTTACGACTTTACCCTTACTTTTCACCCTATTTTAATTATGGATCACATACATATGAGATTTTAAAAAACTACACATTAAATCAATATAAATAATCAAGTCAATTGTTTTCTTAATCCGTGCTTAGGTTAACTAGGACGATAATTTAGGGACGAATGGAGTATTAATTTTGAAAGTATTTAGATTAAAAAAAACGTTTAACATTAGTAACATTAGAAAAAAATAAAATATTATAATCATTAAAGAGTTTAACAATTCAATTATAATGTCCAAAAGTTATACTCCCTCCGTCCCTAAATAATTGTCTTAGTTGACCTGGCGCACAATTTAAGAAAAAACAATTGACTTGATTATTTATATTTGTTTAATGTGTAGTTTCCTTTAAAACTCATGTGTATGTGGTCCATAATTAAAATAGAGTGAAAAAGTAAAGGTAAAATGGTAAACGTGATGTTCTAAAAAGGTAAGTTTTAAACTGGACAATAATTTAGGGACGGACGAAAAAGGAAATGAGGACAATAATTTAGGGACGGAGGGAGTATTATTATTACAAAAAAAAAAAAAAAATCACATATTGTACCCATGCAGAGCAGTTACTAAATAACTAGTGAAATGTATAGGAGTAGATCTCCCATAAAACCGTCTTATGGATCTTAATTCGTAAGACGGAGCTCCACTCTTCTCAAAACTCAACACACACAGGCCCGGCCCTGGGCAAGAGCAAGCAGGGCAACCCCCAGGGCCCAGACTACTAGGGGGCCCAAGCATAGAGTTGGTTACCTCTATTGGTAATTTCTGGCCTAATTGGAAGCGCAAGAGACAATTAGAAAGAGGCCTAAAGGACAGCAACATCAGCAAGCAATAAATCGGGCCAATAAAATATATGGCAAGTTACATCCCAATTGCCAAGACAACAAGCAAATCAAATTACCTATATAATACTCCAATTGGCAAGAAATCGGCATTAACATCAGCCGCAAGAGTCGGACAAAAAGTAAATCAAATTGCCAATTTCAAATCAATTTGCCAATTACAAATGATCAATTTTGTGCTTGGGTTGGGCCCCGGTAGTGGTATCAATTATCGTGGTATGTTCTTTAGTAATTAGTTCTTTATAAATTTCCTAATTATATTGTTTGTTTCTATGAATTAACACATCATTATTATCTTATATTTTTGTTTGTTCATTGACCAAATCATTTTGGAAATTTTAATTTCATTCATTTCAATATTACAAAAAATACCAAAAAGTCTCACTATAGTTTCTCATATCCAAAAAGTTCCAAAAATAATTCGTCTATTCAAAAAGTCTAAAAGAAACTTTTACTACCAAAAAGTCCAAAACTTAACACTTCTACTAACATCATTAGGGTATGAAGGTTTATTTGAAAGGAAACATTTTTCTTTTCATTTATGTCATGTAAATTGCATTGAATATTATTATTATACAATATTATTATTATTATAACAATAGTATTATTATTATTATTATAGTAATATTATCATCTTCATCAATATTATAACTATTAAATACCAAAAGTCTCTTTCAAAAATTCATTCTCGAATTTGTTAGCATTTTTCCCTATATTTTTTCCCTCATGTTCATTGATTCATTATGTACAGTATATCACTAATTAACTATTAATTTATTATTTATTTATCCATTTATAACTTCATCCTCTGAAACTCAGTCTAGCTATTAAAAAAAAGATTTTGACTATTAACTATTATCGGTTTCAAAAATTAGATCTTTATATAGCAATTTTTTATATTTATCTATGTCCTTCTAAGTATAACTGAGAGTTGAACAAAAAAGTTGAAGAGTTGGCCTTTGTTTTTTCTTGTAACCTAGTTACTCCATATATGTGTTTCTAAGTTTCCATTCATTTTCTAGTCTAATTTGTCGATGTTGTTATTGACATTTGCAATATGTGTTAGATACTATTATGATAGTTTAGTCTTAGTATTTTTTTGACTCCTGAGTATGTTATGGCTTGAGTCACTTATGTATGAATATCACTTTTGTTAATTAAATAAGGACCCTTTCTTTAATTTTGCCCGAGTTTATTAAATGATAGGATCGGCCCTAAACACATAATAAATCATGTAAAAAATCCATCTTATAAAAAATACTCATAAAATTCGTTTTATACAAGTATTTAGCTATAAAAGACTAGAAATGGTAACTTCCAAATCAATATCGCTGAAATCACGGCTCATTACAAACATAATCTCAAATTTTCATAATGAAGTGACTATTAAAGTGTAATTGTGGGTGCTACTCTAGGGGATTAAATATTTATTTATTTATTTATTAAATTGAAAAATTGAAATATCATTGCATTTTGTTCCCGCGGGCCCACTTATTTGAATGATGGAGTTGATTTATGAGAGCAACGGCAAATAGAAGAGTTGGAATCCGAATCAATTTTTTTAAAAAAACAAATTACGGAGTAGTAAGAGCATCGTGGGTGATTCTTACCGAATTCTTTCCGACCATTGGGTGACCCATTCTTCCTAAAAAATTCTTAGAGCATTATCATTGTATTAAAAATCAATTTTTTAATGTTTTGATAAATGTGTTAGTGACCATCTAGATATACACTTAGGAGAAAGAGAGAGATAGCTTCCTAATTAGGAAGTTCCTGTTTGTCTCCAAAAGCAGGGAAGGTGAGCGGCTGGCAAGGGCCTTGTGTGGGGGGAAGAGGGGAAATGTTTTTTATTTTATTTGAGATGATGTTAAATTTACGGAGTAATATTTTTTGTGTAAGAAGTTGTGTAAGAATAGTATATAATGAGAAGATTTATTCTTAAATGTATAAGATGAGAAAAATGTGTGGGTGGTAGTGAGACTCAATTAAAAAATTGTACTCCCTCCGTCCCTAAATTATTGTCCTGGTTGACCCGGCGCATAGATTAAGAAAAAACAATTGACTTTATTATTTATATTGGTTTAATGTGTAGTTTCCTTTAAAGTCTATGTGTTTATGGCCCATAATTAAAGTATGGTGAAAAAGTAAGGGTAAAATAATAAAAATGATGTTCTAAAAAGGTAAGTTTTAAAGTGGACAATTAATTTGGGATGGACGAAAAAGGAAAGGAGGACGATAATTTAGGGACGGAGGGAGTATTAAGAATATACATATTGAGTATGGTTTTAGACCAATTCTCGGTTTATCCAAGAGAGAATGAGAGAGAGAGTCAGCCAAAGAGAAGGAGAGTGAGACACATCGCCCCATTCAATTGACGTGTGCGTCTCACGCACAATTAAATCGCGTGAAGGGTGGCTGACACGTCGACCCCATCTGTCACTTACTTTTTTTTTTTAAACCGGTTGAATCTAGTAGTTCCGATCATTGTTACTTTGTTGATTTGCTTTGTTTTTGTTATTGTTTTTTTTTTTTTTTTAAATTGACCGTTCCTTCAAAGAAACAAAAGAAAATATTTTTTCCCCTGTGCCACTTTGTGCGTACCGTGCTTTGTTTCAATTTTTTTTTTGTCTTTTTGAAACAACTTTATAAATTAATACTCCTACTCACTATTTTATTTTGAGATATTTTATTTAAAAAGTCTATTTAAAAAAAATATAAGTATAAAATTATAAAAGTATCATTTTATTACTAATAAACTATTAAAAATGTCATTTTTTTTAAAAAACTTAACTTTTAAACGAAAGCTCTTTACCCGGAACGGAGGGAGTATCTTTATTTTAAAATTTATTTGTAATATATAATATTACAATTAAAATTATAAACATATTAAATTATTTTATTTATAAATATTTTTGAAAATTATAAATATATTAAAGATTTTAAAATTTTAAAAAAAGTAATTCTGCTTTAATGTCGTTTTACGGATCTTAATTATTAAGACTAAGTCTTACTCTCTCATAGCTCAACTCAGCAACACACGATAAATTTGATAAAAAAAGATCTGTTTTACCTCAAATATTTGTAAGACCGCGCGTTTTCCCTAAACAAAAATATTTCATTCGTTTCTAAATAATTGTGTTGTTATTTTTTAAAAAAATAATCGTCTTCTTGCAAAACTTTTCTTCTTAGAAAAACACTTTATCCTTACTTTTTCTACATACTTTAATTATGTTCACATGTTAAAGAGTATTAAGAAATCACACATTACAACATTATTTATAATACAATCAATTGTTTTCTTAGACAATGTGTCATATCAAAGAGAACGATTATTTAAAAACGGAAAAAGTATATGTTTATTCCTATTTGACCGGTTAAAATTTGTGGTCATTAATGAGAAATATAAGTAATTATGAATTTTTTGTCCTAAAAAAGTATCTCTTTTGTCAAAAATAAAATATAACTGCATATTTATTTATTACTTTAAGTATCTCTTTTGGCAAGGAAATAATAAGAGTTAAACGTAAAAGACTACACATAGTAATGGTGTAGAAAATAACTATATATTTATTTATTACTTTAAGTATGATTATATAAATAACTATTAATTAAATATTATCTCATGTTGAGTTTTTAAGATAAAGGCGAGACTTTTTTCTTTAATTATGGACTAGTTGATTTGAAAAATTAGAACTTACAATCAATTTGTAGTAAGTAAATAACTTTCAACTTATTTAACAAATATAAATTCATAAGACGTTTTTCAACGGCTGCAACAAACAGTCTATCATCAAATCAGTTATAAGTCATTCAGCCAACAACCTAAGCTATCAGCTATTAGCCACCAACCATAAATCACGACAAACGAGCCCTATATCTATTTGCTGAATCTTCAGTAGACAAACGCCCACGCACTGTTGTTTGTACATCAGTTGTCACCTAAACTTTGTTAAGCAGTCTTCTTAAAGTAAAATATCATACATGCTTAAACTTAGTCATCAGCAGCTAGCAGTTGTTGATACCTCAATGTCAGTCTCTTCTTAACGTTTAAATTCTCTATCTGCTGAACATTGTACAATGTTGGAATACTGATCTAAAAATGCTTAAGACTTTAAGTCTTCAACTTTTTGAAAGATTCCAAACAGTATCAAATTAAAAACACTTGGCCCTCATGATCATATATTTAATTATTATTGGTCATCATATTTCAAACAAATAACTATTTAATAGAAGACTTTTCTCTTTTTTTTTTTAAATGTTCTACAGTATATCATATCTACTAGCTAACCACTCACTTTATTATTTTATGCTAGGAGATATCTTTTGTCTCCAAATCTCTACAAGATCTCTGTGCATTCAATGAAAAAAAATTTATCTTCACGTCTTCAAGAAATTCAAAGATCATCCTTGCTATTTCAAACGACTTTATTCAAGATCTCTATAAAATAGCATTGAAGCAAATATTGAAGGAGATACAGAGGATAGAGCGGTTGAAGCTATCATTCATTATAAACACAATATTATTTCTTTGATTTGCTTCAACCCAAAACTAGATACTCAACATATTCTTTCAAGCAATTCATTTCTTGATGTGTTCCAGTCCCCAAAACACTTACTAGATAGTCTTTCATTTATTATTATTTTCTAATTTTTGTTTAGACAATCATTGTATTCAATTCCTTATTTCTTCCTAATCTTTAAGGAATTTTTGGAATTTTTGATTGTTGCACGAGCTTGATTGTTTTCCAATCATACTCCTCAAACACTATTTTTTGTTGTACACTGATCCGTTAGTGATCACTTCGAATATTTATATAATATTAGTGCACTTCAAAAATCCAAGTATGACCAACTTGGTAGTGGACGTAGCAGTTTACACTATGAACCACTGCTAAATACTATGTCATTTATCTTTCAGCTAATAGAACTGTTTCTAACACTTAAGCAGCTTTCATCTACTTAAGTGTCAGTCAGTTACATTTTTAAATCATTTACTTAATTGTTTTATATATTGTCTTTCAGTTTATTTATTATATTAGTGATATGCTTAAAACAGTTACTACTTAAATTTGTGTCAACAAGCTAACACAGAGTATTCTGTTCATCAGCTGATAGAGAGTTTTTCTATTTGCTGATAACTTACCCTTTCCGCTGTCAGTTTTGAAGGTTTTCAAAATAACCCTTAAAAGTTTTAAAAGGTTATTCACTCCCCCTCCCCCCCCCCTCTAGCCTTATTTCGTTGCCTACTGGACTTACAATTGATATTAGAGCCTAACTTTTTTAAAAATCTATTTTTCCAAGTCAAACAACTTGAAAGATCGATCATGACAACTTCAAAATATTTTCTATCAAACAACGTTACTCAAGTACCTATTTTTTATGAAGATCACTTTGATATATGGAAAGAAAGAATTACAAGGTATATGAACAATATGGATAAACGACTGATGGATTGTGTAAGAAATGACCCTAGTCTTCAAAATCTTATTTCGTTCGTTTCTTAATTATTTTTTGTTGTATGGGTTATTTGCTCAAAATTGCTATTTTCAAAACTGCAAATGACTTGCCTCAAATATATTTTCTTTAGAAAACCTTTTGCTACTATAACTGAAATGTTGGTAAATTTGCTAAAGAGAAATCTTTTATACTGACGGAAGTTCAACTTCTCAATCGATAGTACAAAAGAAAGTATCTCCAAGTGGCACACAAATTGACATTAGATAAATCATCAATACTATGTTTTCAAAAAATTCATACTCTTTAAAAAGTATTTATGCTTCTCCTGACACCATAATGTTACAAGGGAGATGGTTGATATAATTAATAATGTTCATAAAGCTAATATGCTGAATATAAGTAAGATACACAGGAAGCCTACTTACACTGAGCAAGTCCATGAAATCCAACGTTATCCTCCAAGAAATTCATGCCTATATCAAAATACTCATCTTTTCCCCAGTAAATTCACTCATTCTCATACTAAATTTCTTTTTCTTTACATGAGTTGAATATCTGCTAAGAATCACACTTTCCTTGTACTCATCAGCTAAGTTACTTGTAGAAACTCACATACCTAAGATTTACTTAAAATCATTAAGTTAAACCAGCTAGTTTAATACTTGTCCAAAAATTCTTAAACTGGTTTTAACTTAGACATTGTAACAAGTCTAAATATATCTGGTGAAACCTTTAGCAGATAAGTTATCCTCTGTTGTATACAGCAGATACCCGTTTGACTTTGCCTAGCAGTCTTTCTACTTGTTTCATTCTACCTGCTTATAGCATAAGTCATCAGCAGTTAGTAGTTGCTGATAACAATTTCAGCACCTGTTTATTCACTTGAATTTCTCTATCTGCTGAAACACTATATCCGTTGAAATATTTGACCTTCACGCGTTGTTTATAAAACACTATTTTGGTCCTTTTTTTCAAACAAAAGAACTATTCACATGTCCTTTCAATAGAAGACTTTCATGCATGTATTAAATGTTCTTTATCTGTTCAAACCTAGCTAACCACTCTCTTTAATATTTCATGCTAGGGAATACTCTTTGTCTCTTACACTTTGCAGAATTTCTGGGCATTCAATGAGATAGATCATGATGATCATTTTCATCAAGAAATTCAAGATTCAACCTCTCTCTCTCTCTCTCTCTCTCTCTCTCTCTCTCTCTCTCTCAAATGGCTACAAATCTGGATATCACTATAAAATCGTTTGAAGACAGGATTGAAAACACATACAACACATAGAACTACGTTCTCAAGCATTCAAAAATCTTAAATTTTTCAAGCACTCAAAAAGAGACAAACACGTGGAAACTCTCATTCAGTTCCAGAACTTCAAATCTTTCTTTGAAGAGTTTCTTCTCTCAAACACTCAATAGATTATCTCTCTCATAATATTCTTTTCTAGTTTCTATTTGAACAATCATTGTTCTTTTGTTCCAGTACTCTTTCAAATCCTTAATGAACTTTTGATTATTGCGCGAGTTTGATTCTTGCTAGATCAAACTTCTCAAACGCTGGTTTTTGTTGTACACTGATCTGTTAGTGATTACTTAGCATTTATATATTCTTAGTGCACTTCAAAATTTAAGTTTGACCAACTTGGTAGTGAACGTAGCAGTTTTAACATTGTGAACCACTCCAAATACTATGTTTTGTCTACCTGTTGTTTTTACTGTTCATATACTTAAGCAATTTCTATCTACTTAAGTGTTTAACAGTTACATTCCTGAATCATTTACGTAGTTGTTTTATAGCATGTCTTTCAATTCAGTCCATATACTTAAGTGATCAAAAGAAAACCAAATCAAACTATTTTAAGTTCAGCTGCTACCTGCTAATTTTACATCAGCTGCTAAAACCTTATCTTTTCCCCTACAAATTTTAAAGGTTTTCAAAACAACCCTTAAAGTTTTTAAAAGGCTATTCACCCCCCTTTAGCCTTATTTTGTTTCCAACTGGACTTACATTATTGTTTTAACGTACTCTTCCAAAAAAAATTCTTGAAAAACTTTGCTCTATTTATATCTCATCTATGAACTTCATCTTTGTGTTAAGAAACTTCTCTAAAATAATCATTTCTTGAAAATAGTTTCTATTACTAAGTGATTGAAGTAAGTTTGTTGACTTATTGTGACTAGCAGCTAATGAATGATATTATTTTGAAAATCTTTAGATTTATCTTACCACCTTCATTTGTTTCCTATGCTCTCAGTACTACAAAACTCTTCTATTTCAAAACTTGTGTTTTAGTGTCATATTTGCTTAGTCGTATTACTTACATCTATATAGATAGACTCAACTAGAATTATTGAAATTGACTTGTTAACACATACATTTAAGGACATTCTTGAAATCTTGTTTCTTTGAAAAAGAGATTGCATTCTTGGTTATGTACTAGAATTGTTGTGCAACATGTAGTCATGTAAATCTTGTGTAGTAGTGGTGGTGCTCATATAACATTTCATTGATACTTATTAGATTTATTGTGCGACATGTAGTCGTATAAATCTTGTGTAGTAGTGGTGGTGTCCGTACAAAAATCCTATAAACACGAGTGTGGGTTCCTCGGGATGCGCCGGCGCCCCGCGCACCCTTTTTTAGGGGCCCGCGACGTGCGGAACCGGATATCACGCTTTCCATTCCAACCTCCCTTGTCTACGGAAAGACGAAATTAAAAATACGGAAAGGATGTTGTCAAGAAGCGCGTTGAATACGCCTCGGTCACCTTAATGATTTTTGGTCCAATATGAGAGCTTTGAGTTTTTCCATATCTCACCCTCCCTTGTTTAGGGGAAAATAAAATACATAAAATGTATCACCCTTTTCATTCTCATCGTCCCTTGTTTAGGGGAAAACAGAAAAGTGCAAAAAAATGATGTTGCGGGCCCCACTGTGGACTTTATGAAAATTGCCTTAAGGCCTATTTTAGATCGCTATGAGTGCTTTGGGTTTTCTGCATCAAGTTATCCCTTATTTAGGGGATATCAGGATGCAGGAATACATCACCCTTTCATTCCCATTTTCTCTTGTCTAGGGGAAAACTGAAAAGTGCAAGAAAGGATGTTGCGAGGCCTCACTGTGATCCAAAATGTTTTGATAGAGTCGTCATTTTTATTTTGAGAAAATAAAGAAAAAACCAAAATAAAATCAGAGATTGTAAAAGAACGGGTTCGGAGGCTAAGTTACGAGTTGGGAAGGTGCTAGGCACCCAACTCGCCCTTTCGATCTCAAAACAGTTTTTGACTAAATTATGTTTTTTGTTATATTTTTCTAGCAAATAAATAAAGCATTAAAAAAACAAATATATCCATGTCTACATTATTTATGGACTTGCAGCCGCCTCCTTCCAATACTTTACAAATACATTTAAAATATTTGGTCATAATAATGACTCTTTTTAATGCTATTTTCTAAATAAATTCGGGCAGCATAACAGCTTATATTTTTACATTTGGTCGAATGGAAAATAATTTTTTTCTAAATAAAACTCTTAAAGGCTCACCTTTAAGAGCGTTGGTGTGCTCGCTCTGTCCTTCCGGGAGAGGGAGTCTTTTTGCTGCTGCTGTTGTGGTTCGGGCAGGGTTCCGAGGGTTGCTTCTAGGCACCGTCAAACGGGTGGAGCAACTGCTTGTGTTTTGTTGTTGTTTGCTTGTTGCTGGCGGAAATCGGGCAGAGCAACTGCTTGCTTCTAGCGGATTTGGCCTTTTTACTCGGACAGAGCAACTGCTCTTTTTGAGATTTTTGGATCGGAGGAATTGGGTGGAAACCTAGCTGGGGGGCTAAGGCTCACTTTGACCGGTTGGTTTCGTGTTTGGAGGAGATTTAGCAGAGCTTCGAGGCTTTATAGGAGGGGGAACTCACTATTGCTCACTGATCGCTCACTGCGTAAAACAAACGCACGGCGTTTTCACTACTGTGTGCCTCGTGTCTCTGGTGTGTGAATTCCCAAAGCCTGGGCCTTCTATTTATAGGCCGAAGGAGGGACACCGCTGGGATTTCTGATATTCATCTTGTGTTTCACCAGCTTGTACCGCGTGCTCGGAGGCTTGTACTAATTCTCAAATCGTAATGCCTTGTAGCAGCTTGGGCGCCGAACCCTAGGGTCTTGGGCGCCGCGCCTGCCTTGCTTGGTGTCGGCGCTAGCCCTCCATTTTTACCTCCTTTTTAGACACTCTAGCCCCTGCATTTTACTGTTTTACACATCTTGTTTTGTCTTTTGCATTTTTAAACCCTGTAACTTGACATTTGTTAAGTTTTAACAGGTCTTGATATCGCATGTCAATGTTACATACCAGAGGTACGAAATTGTGGTGTCTACAATGAGGTACTTCGTATTTAAGGAAAGTATGTACACATTCCTAACTATCAGTATTTGTATGCTTAAATTCATAACTCTCTAATATAACAATAGTTAAATAGCTCTCAACCTTTTTTTTTCAATGAATATGTATTCTCTTGACAATATTTTTATCTCTATCTAAACCATTTATGACTTAACCATTTTTCTTGTAAGTTCATAATACATGACATGTATCTCTTGACTTACTAGAAGACGCTATGAAAGAATTATACAAAGACAAATTAACTCTGCTGATGGCAAGGCAGAGTGACTCAAAGTTCAAACCAAGCACTTCATAAAAGAGATATATTTATGCAAAGATATGCTCAAGCTAAGTAGGAGTCTTTTTAAATAGACCTTGAAAAAGATTGTTCTCAAATTACTCATAAACAGTTACTGATTGAAGATTTCAATGTCAATATATTCATCAGCCTCTACAAATGCTGATGATTGATTGATTAAATCAAATGTGTCAACCGCGGATGTGACGACCCAACCCAAATTTACAACACGAAATCCCAAGGTTGTGCCGCTGGAACTAACATAAGAAGTGGACAAGTACTTGCTAAATAATTATGCAAGTCAAACAATCGAGCTAACAAGCTCTAAACACGAAGATAGAGTCGTACTAAAATACAGGATTACAAAATCGAATCTGCGGAGGCAATAATAGAGTGAAGCCCCAAGCTATAATGCTCGGAACCAATACCAAATGAAAACCAAGAGAGACAATTGCCTCATGAGGGAAAAAACAAAATTCGCGTACCGCAACATTGCAGACACATAATAAACCATCGGCTCTTCAGGTCAGCGCTTCAACAAATGACCAACTAGATATACAACAATGACCCAACGGCTAAATCATACCGGGGTTAAAAACAACAATAACAGTAATACTGAATTCCCCATAGCTACTGCTTGCCCAGGAGACAACTGAATAAACACTATAAGAGGGAGTATACGGGCTTGACTACAACGTCGGCTACAGGAAATAAACCAACAAATCCAAAATATAATCTACCAGACTGTAAAGTTTATATAACTTTACACAACATCGCTCTCAACTGAATAAACTGTAAATATAACAATAATAGTATGACAAGAAACATGAACTCTGCGAGCTACAGCTCAGAAAAACAGCTGCTATCAGCACGAGCTACACAACCTCAACTCAACTAACGAACCACTGTGCAATACTACAATCAGGATCTACTCGACCTCAACACCGCTAACGAATAACTGCACACTAGAAAATAAAGCACATAGTGAGTCATAAAGACTCAGTACGCTACTACAAACAACAATATAACAAAATATGAACCATTGTTATAATTAAACAAGTCATCGCGTTACTACGACGAAACCCGTAAAGACGTGTCGTATACTTTAGATACTTCACAAGGTAATCATTCCTTCTCAATTACTAAACCGTCCAAATGAACCAGGGTGAAATTACATATTCATATGTAAGTATGTATAACTATATATATACACATCAAGACATTCATGGAATTATTAAGTATAAGTATGTATATCAATATATATACATAACAAGTCGTTCATAAAATCATCATGTATAAGTATGTATACCTACAGATATACACACCAAGTATTTCAATAATATACAATCAAGATAAACATGGTCAATTAGATCTCATGTTCAACTAACACTTTGTTATTATATAAGTTCTCATAGTAAGCCACATACGAGTTCAAGAAGGGACCAAAGTAGTGTCGTTGTGTTTGCTCCTGCAATCACAATCGTTAATCATGAACGTGTTGTCGGATGCACGTGGTTGCTACATCGACCTACAGAGATGATGCTTAGGTGAATAGAACTAGCCAATGCACCCTATTGGTTACGACAGTGATGGAAACTTCCCCACTATGATCAACAACGGAGGGTGTGTGAATTGAATCCGGTACGACAATACATAGAAATCACGAATCTCATAATTCGTGAAGATGATGCATCATCCTACCATCAAGGCATGAATTCAAGTAATACCAGCTGGACTTATATGCAATGCACAAGTAGATGTTTACTTGCCATGAAACCAAATAGAGATCGAGCGAACTCGTCCAATGTCAAGTAGGTATATCACTCTACCAAATTCATACGATTATGCATATCATTGCTATAATCAAGAAATCACATTAGGAGCTCTTAAAGAGTCTCGAAATCACAAGTGTCAAGTATGTACACTTGAATCAACCAAAGTTTCAAAAGCTAGTAAGCCTAGTCAAATGAATTCTAAACATTGGAGGATCCCACAACGATATTCGTAAGGTTCAATTGTTCCTTAACCTCGACTCCGTTGAGTCTTTACTATAATTTCAACCAAGTAGGGTATTGATGCTATATGTATTTCTAGTCCTTTTCTATGATCTCAATTGAGGCACACCTAGGTTCTTGTTCCATTTAGGAACCCTAGTTCAAGAATCACTAAATCAAGTATATGTTGAAAGCCTAAGTTGATTAATGTCAATTCAAGCCCTAGATCAATTCAAGTTTACAATTCCACTTAATAGTGAAATCCAAGTTCAACACAAGTTGACGGTTCAAAGATCATTGAAACCTTAAGGCATTCAAGAGTAAATCATGCTTCAAGTAAAGATACACAATATGCTTTCTAAGTCTTATTCATCATGTAGGTATAAAGAATCCAATCCTTAAAAAACGTCACAATTATGTTTTTATAAGTCATAATATGAAATAGGCATAGATGTTTATTTCCAGCATAAATTCAAGTTTGTTCTTAACTTAACAAATACTAAATCACATAGGCATAAAAATCCATTTCAACTATGAATCTAGGCCAAACCGATAATTAACAAGTGGCAACTCACATAATCTCCAAGACTACATTGATGTTCTAGGATCATTGTATAACTTAGTTATATTCACTAAAACTCATTCTAGAATGATAATTCATCTTATATTCTCAAATCTATTATGGTTCATGTATTATTCATAAACCAATCTTAATAAGTTCAAATATTTTGATCCTCACATATTTAGAAACTAGACATTTTAGGGTATTATTTACCATTTGGAATCATTCGATCCAAATCAATAATCATCGATTTATGATTATTCCCAAGACACGTTAGTTTCCAGATTCTCTGTTATAACTCATTCTGTGCAGCCATTTTTGTAAATTCGACCAATAATTCATCATAACTCTAAATTTCATGAATCTTACATATTATGAAACTAGATTATTGAAAATATAATTTAGCACTTTAAAGCACTCCATTAGGACTTGTATTCTTCAAAATAGGGTCACCTCAAATTCATGTAAAAAATATGATTTTCTGTTATGACACATTCTGCTCAGTCAACTTGTAAATTCAACCATAAATCACTCACAACTATAATTGAGGTGATTATTTCTTAGTCTAAAACTAGACTCTTTAAACTATATTTTAGAATTTAAATTACTCCATTCTGACTTATATTCATCAAAATACAATCCTTCAAAGATCATGTTAACATTCTGATTTCTAAAATAGAGTACTGAGATAGCCGTAATTCGTGGACTATTTGAGGCACTTCAACACCTTGGAATTTTACCAAAATTTATAGGGAGTATCCTAACATATGTAGTTAAAACATATCCAACCAGAAGCCCCATCCCTTTAGTAGATTTGTACCAGTATTTTTCAAAAATTCGTTCAAAACAGAGACTGAATTTGTATAGTTTCTTTCTCAGCAAATTCATGAACAACAATTGTTCCAAATCAAGGCTACACATTTAAAACTGAACACAAGACCAAAACATCACATATGAGTTCATGACTCAAAATCTCTAGATTTCAAACGAGCGTGAAATCAAGTTAAAACATGGTAGAAGTCTTCCCTAGCATGGATTCAACAATAAACATGAAGCTAACATGCAAGATAACTTAGCATACAAAAATATGGAAATTAGTAGCTTACCTTAAGCCTATTAAAATCTGGAGGAAATGAAAGAAAAAAAAACCAAGGATTGTTGATCTACAAGTCAAGAGCTTCGATTTTGCGTGTTCGGATTTTAAATCAGGTCATCGGAGCTTCGGGAAACTCTAACACACACTAGTCTCACCTTGAATCTCCCACACTCAAGCTCTATCAATGGAGGGCTGAAAATATCTAGAGAAAATTAAGTCTTTGACTTCAACAAAGAGTAAGTAAATATCTCTTTCAATTAGGGGTAGTGGAATACAAGCGTCAAGCTTCTATATGTCAATTTTAAGTGAGATTAAGTCTTTAATTGAGGACTTAGTGCTAAAATTTTTACTTAGGCTTAATCCACTCTATTTAAGGTCTAATTAAGGTCTTAGAGTCAAGTTTGGTGGAATTTATTAAGGGTCTCCAAGTAAACCCAATAAACAAGACAAAACCCAAATTTCTGGAAATGTTGAGAATAAGTTATTTAGTCAACTTTAAAAATACGCATGTACTGAAATACAAGTCTAAAAATTACACAAGAGGTATGGTTAGAAATCCCTTGAAGTCTAGTTTCTAACGCACCAAACGGATCTCAATTCTAAGTTTCCTACATAAAACTATGGACAAATTACTACGGACCTATCATGGCCAACGAAAATACACAAATCAGGGAATTAAACTTACGACGATGACTACTATGAACGTCGTGGCCACATGTAAACTTATAAACATGATTATTATGAATGTAAATTCCTCCAAGAAAGTACACGAAGACCTAGGATCTCTCAAAGGTCGCGAGAAAGAATGAAGTATGTAAACACTTTACTGAATCAAGTACTTAAGGATTCAGAGTCTCATAGCGGATTTACATCAGCAGACGAAACATGCTGAAATATATCTAAAAGCTACCACGTCATCAACTGACATACATTGCTTACAATCACTGACTGGCATAGCTACAGAGCGTCAATCGATGAACATCGGTAGCTAGAAACGACTGACATTAATGTTGAATCACCAACTGTTGAATAACCAGCTAAAGGAAAGCTGCTTACAAGATTAAACCAATTAAACTTATGGCTGCTAAGACTTTTATGACAACACAAGTTGAATCAAAATGCTCCCCTCAAATGACTAACCAACCAGGTATGCTTAAAGACAAAAGAATGATCAACTGAACTTACCAGGAAGCCTTCTATCAAACATAAAGAACTCATGTATGTTCTCTACTCTCATCTCTCTATTTAAAATTCTAAATCAAGAAATACCCTTAAGAAGATAGAAGAGACAAAGATTAAAGAAGAACCAAAATAAAGGATAAAGCTTTGCTTCATAATATTCTCTTATATCCCTATTAATTGTTGTATTTTCGACCATCTTAAAATACCTTATAGTGATCATTGTTTTGAATCTCATGCTCATACTTATTCCTTCATAAACTATCACCAGTTTGACTAACATTGTAGTTATTACCAAGTATAAGCAGCTACAATCTACTGATCACAAAAATGCTTCCTTTCAAACAAAGCATTCAGTAACAATCGTCATTAAAATAAAAATGTCAGCTGAATCCATCTAATAACATTCAAAATCTTAAAAGACAGCCGTCTTTCCAACAGCTGAAGCTTCAGCAGTAACATCTGCTCACACATTTTTCCAGCTGAAAGTCTTAATACTTTCCTAACTACTTATTTCATAAGACACTAAATCTTCAGCTACCACGTCATCTGCTGAAGATAATTGTTAAGTATGTAAGATCTCACAGCTACTGAAATTCAGTCACAGATCAGATAAGCTTCTGAACCTTAACACTTGCTAAATGTATCTCAACAAGTGGTCTCATTTTAAATATCCAGTTAAAAATCTTACTCATTTATGTTTATTTGAGGTTCCCGCATTTTCTATCTTGAAAACTCAACCGTTCCCCACTAAAACACTATGGCTAAAAGGACATTTTTAGCACAAACTGCTTCCAACATTAAATGTGTGACCCCTTTTCACAGCTCATCATTATCCCTCATTTAGTTGGCTCAAAAACCCAAAATTCCTTTTATGTGTTTCAAGACAAAAGATTTACACATGTGTCTCGAATACATATACCCCATTTAATCCACTTTTCATCCCTCTCAAAATCATTTCATCTTCTTCGTCTCTCTCACCTTCATTACAGTTCGCCATTTCTCTCACTCAAACCCTAACCCTAGCTTTTTTACCAGTTGTCTTGTTCTTAATTTCCTTTTTCAAAATTCAACCAGTAATTTGCTTAGCATCTAGCTTTAATTTTGTGTTGACTGCATCTATTTCTTCTAAAATTTCACCATTTTACAAGTACAATGGCAGAAAATACGGATGTCAAATGCATTCTTGATGTTCCAGCTCTCAACAACAATCCTATTCGACTTCAGCTAGTACATCTACTTACAACTACAGGCTTACTACCCCTTCCATCCTTTGAAATTCAAACCTACAGCCAGACACTTACAGAAGAATTCTTCAACAACATGAGAGTGACCCCAAATCAACCTTTCTCTCTCTCTCTCTCTGGCTCAATCAAAGGGGCGTTCCAGTCATCTTCAATGTCTCTACTATACTAAATGCCTTCCCCAACACCAGTACAAAAGGAACAACCATTATGGCCATTCCCCCAGCCACTAATTCAAGAGTATGGAATACCATGTTTGGTAATGTCCCAGAAAATAATGGTTTTCACTATGCCTTACCCTCAGTCATAGACACGTGTCTTTCGATAAAAAATGGAGACCATGACAAAATTACAGAGGCCCAACTAGCCTTAATGTCTGCAATAGTTCAGGATCATGGAATGAACTGGGCTGCAGTTCTAGTTGAGTGTGTGGCTAGAAGCATCACTAGGTACAGGGATAACCTAGAAGCTAAAAGGGCTAGACTGTCTCACCACTTGATTATCACCCATTTCCTTAGACAATACCCTGAAATTAATAGGAGGGTGGTGGCTACAGATCAAATTCTCCCTGTTAGAACAAGGAAATTTTCAACAGGAGACATCACAAGGGCAACCAACTAAAGCAGATATAGACAAGTTGCTTCTGATGTTGGAACAAGCAAAAGAAGAAGAAGAATGAATCTTCTTATGGATGAGCAGGCTGAGGTTGAGGAGGAGGCTGTTGTAATGACAGTTGTTGAAGCTCCAGCTGCTAACACAGATGTTGCTCTTAACAGGAATGTCCCTATGAGGTCTTCAATAAAGAGACAAAGAGGCAACCCAAACCTAAACACAATAAACTTTGTTCCTTTCACTTCTAACAACACAGATCAACCCCCTTCAACTCCACCAAATCCCTTATCTCTAGAAATTGCCCCCATCAACTTCTTTCCCCCTATCCCTAATCCACCAAAAATCCACATCATTCCTACAATGATGTGAGTCTAACCCACATTCCTCCAAACTGGGTATTTCCCATTGACCATTTGCTTTTGTTTGTCCAATCACTTCGATCCTTTCATGAGGAAAAGAAAGCAGAAAAACCCCTAGTCAATCGAATTAAGTACATTTATGGTGCTTTCAACACAAGACTATACGTCATGTACCCTCCTACTCTCAGTCTTTCTAAGGATGAACTGAACCTCAACTGTAAGAAGTAATTTGACTCTCTCTCCCTTCCATGGAACAACTTCTATCTATCAAATGATAGATTCATTCAAGATGAGATGGTCATGCATGCTTGGGGCACCTACAACAGACTTTATGCTCTACCTCCAAATGATCCATATTTAGTGGGTAGACTAGCCCTACCAGATGATGACTTGGTGAACCAAGAATGGGAGCATATAGATGTTGGGATGTATTATGCAGAACTCAACTACATTCATGATGTTGTGAACAAAGCCAACCAAGCCTACCTTGAGCTTCACAGACAGATGCCTGCAATTGAAAGAGGCCCTTCCCATAGAAATTTAGTCTGATATAGCATCTGGTGAACCCAAAGCTACTCATAATGCTGACTAGCAGCCTCTATTAAAATATCAGAGAGAGTGGTCAATAAGATTTTTCAATGGAGAAGTTGTTCTACTTCAATCCATTTAGGAGGAAAAGAAACAGATAACACTTAAGGAAGCATATGCAGCAGACATAAAAATCTTAAGGAATAGGCTTGGACTGAAGCCATCACAAACAGCAGATAAAACAGACAAAGAACCTGTTGGTCCACAATAATGCTCAAATAGGCTAGAGGGGGGTGAATAGCCTATGATGCCAGTTAAAAACTTTTCTTCTAGTATTCAAAGTGTAGGTTTTAACAGCATGGGCAGTTAACACGATGAGCATGTTTGCTGGTAACATGAAACAACAGACTTGCTCTTAGCCGAGTAATGAACTCTGCTGGTGAACTGCCAATAAATCAAAAGCCTGTTTGAAAGAGTTTAAACCGCAGAAATTATAAGGCTTAGATTCAGAGAAGTCTTAAGTGGATGTACACGAATATATGTTCAGAACAACAGCACACTTAATCCTTCTTCCAAATACAGATTTAGGAAATCATTAGAGAATTGCTTTTCAAAGAGTAGGTCAATTTCTGAAAGCTCATAGAGAGGTAAAGACTGAATAATGAAAGATGAATCATTTGAAAGAGCTTCTAAATTTATTCAAAGATAAATTACAGAATACATCAACCTAGACTCTCTATGATTTATTTATGTCCTCGACGTTCCAAATCTTAATCTTTACTTAATCATTCATAGACAAATTATTAAGTAAGGAAAGCAATAGGAGACGACAACGAGAAACAGATATGAGAAGACAATTTTCAAGGTCGTTCAGATAAAAATTATCTGAACTGATGAGTGTAGAGCACTCGACCTTCTATGATGATCAATTATTACACAATCAACAACATTTGTAATGGAGTACAAATCTCAAGATATGAATGCAATATATAAAGATAGCTCTTCATTTTCCTTGGACAACATCTGAAAATATATCTTTAAATCGATCCAAGAGCTTAACCTCTAACTTTAGGAATAAAGTCCCGAAGCTCTGCTAGAGGCTAATTTCTTCGAAAAATGATGAAGAACTCAAATCAGGAACTGGGTTCTTGATCAAGATGTCGATCTTTGTCTATAGATGTTTCTGATATCTTCTTTTTTAATACTTTTCTTCTTAGCAATCCACAAAGAGTGTTTTGCTAAGGTCTGGGTTTGTACGCTGCAATCTTCTATGGAGATCTAAGATGCGTTGGTGAAGACGATCTCTTTGTAGATCCCACAGTTTGACGAAGAGGTTCTTGTTGCAAGTGTCTTTGATTCACGAATAATTCGTTCGTCAATCTCCTTTGTTGAAGAGAAGGAAGGATTTCTTTTATAGACCAGGGAGTTTTTGATCGTTGAGATCTGTTGATAGATTTCTTTATCTATTGAGTGATTTGTCTTTGAGGACTGATGGATAAAGATGTGGTTTGATATATCTTTAGCTATTGGGTAAAAGACATTGTTATTTAGATCTCCGAATTGTTACCCTGTCAGGCTGTATGATAAGTCTCTGAAGGATATGTTTGATTCATTGATGCATTGTCAGGTGGTCTGTCCAATAAAGTAGATTCTTTTGACTTTTCCAAACCACGTGAGTGAGTGAGAGAGAATCTTGCAGCATCAGAGATGTTAGGCTTCATAAAGATTTGAATGACTTTTGAGGCTTGAACATTTTTGTCTTGTCTTGATCTACTGCAGTCTCGTCTCTTTATAGCACGTGCAGAGCCAAGTCTGCTGGTGAGATGTTCAGTCCAGAAGAGTGGGTCTCCTGCTTCTGCTCCTTGCCCGCGATGTTAAAAGGGGAGGGAAAGTTTCTCTTTCCTTCCCTCCAAAGTCCATTTCAGCAACTAAAACATCAAAGTTTGCCCAAGCTACAAATTGGTCCCTGGAGTCTTAACGGAAACTTAACGAAAGTAACTGCCACCAACAAAGTTAAGACCATTCGTCCAGCATCCAAACCCCAGGTCTTGGAAACGATCGGTTTTATGTTATCTGTGTTTGATCCTTTCCACAACGGGTGCAATTCCCGGGTCTTGGAAACGATCGGTTTTACTTTTATTGTGTTGGATCCTTTCCACAACGGGTGCAAACCCCAGGTCTTAGAAACAATCGATTTTATGTTATCTGTGTTGGATCCTTTCCACAACAGGTGCAAACCTTGGGTCTTGGAAACGATCGGTCCTATGTTATCTTTTGTTGTGTTGGATCCTTTCCACAACAGATGCAAACCCCGGGTCTTGGAAACGATCAGTTTTATGTTATCTGCATTGGATCCTTTCCATAATGGGTACAAACCCCGAGCCTTGGAAACGATCGGTTTTATGTTTTGTTTGTTGTGTTGGATCCTTTCCACAACGGGCGCAAATCCCGGGTCTTGGAAACTATTGATTTTTATGTTTGTTGTGTTGGATCCTTTCCACAATGAATGCAAACCCCGGGTCTTGGAAATTATCGGTTTTCTGTTATCTATGTTAGATCCTTTCCACAACGGGTGCAAACCCCGAGTCTTGGAAATGATCGGTTTTATATTATCTTTTGTTGTGTTGGATCATTTCCACAACGGGTGCAAACCCTAAGTCTTGGAACGATCGATTTTATATTATCTTTTGTTATGTTGGATCTTTTCCACAATAGGTGCAATCCTCGGGTCTTGGAAACAATCGGTTTTTTGTTATCTGTGTTGGATCCTTTCTACAACGGTTGCAAACCCCGGGTCTTGGAAATGATCGGTTTTATGGTATATGTTGTTGTGTTAGATCCTTTCCACAATGGGTGCAAACCCCATGTCTTGGAAAGGATCAGATCCCATCTATCCCACACAGAGCTTGTTGTTGTTATCGGCGAAAGCCGAACTACGTTTGGTCTGATTCCTGAAATGGATAAGTAGGCAGCCTACTCAGTAGGCACGACCATCAGAGCATCTTCATTTACATCATATATGCTCTATTCCCATCAGTCCATTAAAGTGTTAGGGCATGATTTTAACTGTTGCATGATGTATTCTTCCCTGTTATAATTTCCTCGAAATTAGGGAGCCTATTTCTTATCAACGATGTTCGCTTATGGGTAAATTTCGGTTTACCTGTAAACTCTATCGTTGAGGGGCTCTGTGGACACCCCAATTTCGTACCCCTATTTTATGACATGCCATAAAATATCAAGACCTGTTAAAAGAACTAACGGATGTCAAGTTACACGGTGAAAAATGCAAAAGGACGGAAGAATTAACAAACAATGAATGCAGGGGGTGAAAGTGCAAAATTATAAGAAAAAGCAAAGCAGCGCGCATCCTATAGCCAATCTGGGCGATGCGCCCAAAGTAGCTACAGGTGGCGCCCAGATTGCTATAAGGCAGCGCCCAGCACTCCCCTATTCACTGTTGCAGTTAGCTTTTGGTGCAATTCCTTCAGTGCACAGTAGAAGCCGTTAAAGCACGGAAGAAAATATCAGTGTTTACCTTCGCTATTAAGGAAACCTAGCCTTCAGCCTATAAATACAAGGCTTCGGTAGTGAAAAAAAGAGGAGAGACCGCACAAAGTGTTTACGGAGAGAACGTTGTGAAGTTACGCAGTTGTTTTCTATCCAACCATGAAGCTCCGATAGGCTGCCAAAACTTCCCCTAAACACTAAAACTCTCCGACCAGAGGGAACCCTAGTTACCCTGCTAGGTTTCCGCCTTATTTCACCGGTTCCAAAATCCCAAAAAGAGCAGTTGCCCTGCCTAAATCCAGACGTTAAATCCAGCCGAAACAAGCAGTTGCTCTGCCCAATTTCAAACTCAATGACAACGATAATCAAGCAAAAGCAAGCAGTTGTGCCGCCCGGATCCCGAGGCGAAAAGCAACTAAAAGGAGGAGTCACGCTGCCTAAAATCCAACAACAACAAAGAAAAAAAAACTTCCTTTCTCGGAAGGACGAGGGAAGCACATTTAGACCGCCTAGTGGGCTTAAGCCCAGACATACCGGGTTCAGACACTCACATTCCAGGAGGTAAGTTCTGTCCTCGTAGTTATTTATTATAATCTATAATTTAAATATAGATATCTAAGTAAGTTTCCTTTCTGTTTACACTTTAATATATAAATAGTTAAAATGTAAATATTTAGTTAGTTTCCTTTCTGTTTATATTTTAATATATAAATAGTTAAGATATAGATATTTAATTATTTTCTTTTCTTTCTTTACTTTAATGTAAAAATAGTTATCTTTTCTTTTACTTCTAAATTAGTTTATTCTTTACTTTAAAATAGAAATAATTATATTTTCTTCTTGTTTAAATTAGCTTCCTTTTCATTCTTACTTTAATGTAATAATATTTACATTTTCTTTCTGTTTAAATTAGGTTTTTTTTTTCGTTCTTACTTTAAATGTAATAATAGTTACATTTCCTTTTGTTTAAATTAGTTTATTCTTCCGTCTTTGCTTTAATGTAAAGTAGTTATAATTTCTAGCAGTTTATTTAGTTTCTTTCCTGCATACACTTCAAAATAAGAAATAGTTGTGGCGACCTGACCCGGATCCCAAGACGAGACCCTGAGGTCGTGCTGCCTAGAAAAGGCACGTAACGGAAACAAATAGCAAATAGTGGGTAAGGCCATAACGGCGATACGCCAAAAACTTTAACATATGCAGAAGCGTAATATAATTGAACAGTGGCGCCCGAGCTAACAAGCTCAAACTAACACAACCTTAGAGATAATGAATCTCTTGGTCCAAAAATAAAATCATGTGACGCAACAATAGGCACGTACAACAATTTATAGCAATTATATACTAAGTCATCGGCGACGTTACGGCCGGAACCCAACATTAAACTAAGTCTACAACTCTAGTCTAACATGTTTAATGGCTAAAAACATGTCGGATAACAAATATAATAAACAAACCAATATATGGTTAAAACAACTAAAGCATGAGCATCATAAATACATAAGGCACGACTAACACATGTCGGCTCTCAAAAGATTAAGTACTAATTAACATAAGTACTAATAATCAAACACACAAAGTCTTGCTACCCCACATAAAGTTTATATAACTTTATGTTCCCATCGTCCTTGCCAAAAGAAAAGATACTAAAATTACAAGGTAGCAACCTCGTCACAAGCTTCACCAACGTAACTTGACAATCACTTCGAACCACTCGCTCGGCTTGGATCTAGGGAAAACAATCAAAACAAATAGGAGCAAGTCATAAAGACTTAGCAAGTTACTAACATAACTTCCTGTCATGGCATCAGGCTCAACAATAATAATTCATGTTATTGCATAATATACATTTCATAAATAATCATGTCAAAGTACTCATACTTAACAATTTCGAGTATCATGTTATCAACAAGTATAACATTTCATTAATTCATTCAACCATCATTTCATATCATATCATATTCACGTAGCTCATTATTCACATATAAGCACTCGTGAGTCAATTCATATAAAAAGGGATATGATACCGTTACCCTTTTTCTACCGTGTCGCTCCTGCAAAAACATGTGCAAAACCTTTATGTGTCCTCGATATCCCTTTCGTGGATATCGACGTCCCCGAGACATTTCCCTTTCGAGTTCGATAGTTATCAAAGTCATGTTTCCATACTACAACTAAGATCAACTACTTCCCTACCGTGGCCATCGATAGAGGGGTGAGTGCAATCCGGCGCGACGATCCATCAAAATCACGAATCCCACAATTCGTGAAGATGATGCATCGTCCCGCCAATGACTCAACAAAATGACTCTAGCTGGACTCAAACTTCAAGCACACGTAATTCATGTTCATATGCTCAAATAAGTAGGCATGTACTCTAAAATCATCTAGTCATGCTTTTAATTCACAACTAGCACATAATCACATTAGAGATAAAATCAAGACTCTAATCATCAAGTGTTCTTCATACACTTTAAAATGCTTGGAGGCTTAACCTCCATTAATACTACCCCAAAATTCGTAGGACTTAGGCATATTATTCCTTAATGTCATACTAACCCAATGGTCAACTCCGTTGAGTCATAATCAATCTTTCAAAATTAGGGTATAGAAGTCATTGGCCTCAATACTCTCCTATGTCCATACTAACGTAATTAAATAGGTTACTAAGGTCATTAAACCCATAAAACCCCAATCAAACAATCAAGTATGAAACATAGAATCAAAGTCACAAACTATGCATATACATTCATTCTTGTCATTTCATCAAATATGAGTCTAACCATTTTATCAAATATGCACCCAACACTTAAACAACAAGTTAGGGTGATTTATCATACATTACCACACATAAATAACATCATAAACATGTGTTGGTCCCAAAATAGGCTCAATCTAGGCTAGAAGGGGGGGGGGGTTGAATAGCCTAGTTATGTTTTTATAAAACTTTTCGTAAACACTTCTTAAAGATTTCTAGATAGATTTAAAAAGAAGTGTTTAGGCAGCGGAAACAAAAATAGATTTTGAATTGTTAAGTGTGCTGTGAAGGCAGTACAGATTATGGAGAAGATAGGCACAAGCAGTTAATGAGAGAAATAAGAACAGTTCAAACAGCACACAGAAATTTGAAGTGGTTCGTACTGTGAATAGTACTACATCCACTACCAAAGTGGTTAGCTTTGGATTTTAAAAGTGCACTTGTTTATCCACTAGGTTTATGAGTAAGATCACTAATGGATCGTGTACAAAATGAGTTTTTAACCAAGTGTATAAAGGTGAGAGAGACAATCAATGATTAATTGTTCTCTTCACGTGCAGAATTAAAGAACAGTTTTAAAGACAAACTAAATGAAGCTGAAACAAGTGAGAGATGGTAGATCTGCAGCTTCAGAGAGTTTGGTGAAGTGTTAGTCTATGTCCTTTTATCTCTTGAATGCTAGAGTATTGAAGATGAAGCTTGAGAGTTTTTAATGCACCAGAGTTGTTGTTCAGATCTTCAAAACTTGAATAAATACCAGGAAGAGATCTTTGGACCGTTGGATTGATGCAGGGTAAACTGTGTCCAACGTTTAACTGCATTGAATGCAATTCGGTGCTTTGGAAGATGTAACAGCCACAGTCATCAGAGATGCAGTGTGCAGAGAAGACATTCCCAATTCGAGTAAAGATTCAGATTGCAGGCTTTGCAGCTTGGAAAGTCTTCTTAGCCAAAACGGGTAATATCTTCGATCTTGAAGACGAGCGGGCAGGTTGTCATCATGAAGAGTTGACTTCTTGAAAATGAAACTCGATGAAGATATAAGGATTAGATATTTTCTAAAATATCTGAATAGGTGTCCACGTGTCATAATATCATGAATTGGCTTAACTTGACTGTTCGGCATTGAGCAGACTTCAAAGTCTGCTGGTCCTTCAAGGCTGCTGTAGGCTTTGCAAAATTGCGCCTAGACTAACACTAAAACAGTTCTAAATAAATTGATTCTAAGACAGTTGCCACACTAATCGGTACGCAGACCTTTTAGCCACTGTGCAAATAGAATCAGGTGATGACTCAACCAAATCTAGAAATAGGAATCAACAACATGGTTTATAATCTGTTCATAATCTGATCATACAACCGAAAATGCAACATTTAGCATATACGAGAACATAGCATCTCTACAAGTCTAACTATTTCATCAAACATGCTCCCAATGCTTAAACAATAAGGTAGAATGATTTATCATACATTACTACACATAAATGACATCATAATAAGGATTTATAATCTGTTCATAATCTGATCATAGAACCGAAAATGCAACATTTAGCATATACGAGAACATAACATCTCTACAAGCCTAACTATTTCATCAAACATGCTCCCAATGCTTAAACAACAAGGTAGAATGATTTATCATACATTACTACACATAAATGACATCATAATAAGGGTTTATAATCTGTTCATAATCTGATCATACAACCGAAAATGCAACATTTAGCATATACGAGAACATAGCATCTCTACAAGCCTAACTATTTCATCAAACATGCTCCCAATGCTTAAACAACAAGATGGAATGATTTATCATACATTATCACACCTAAATAACATCATAAACATGATTTATAATCTGATCATAATTTGTTTATACAACCAAAAATTCATCATATAGCATATACTAGAACATGGCATCTCTACAAAGTCCTAAGTGCTCTCATTGACCTCATATAGCAAGATTGTTTTCCCTAGGGTCAATGAGGCTAAAATAAATAAGAAGAGATGTTGTAACTCACCTTAAATAAGCCCTACAAGTTGAACAAAACGTCCATGCAAAGGTGGGTATGTGTTCTCCTTGCCCTCCTCTTCTTTTCTATGGTTGGGTTTTGGAAATGGCTTCCTCAAGACTTGGCCACCATTGATGAACACTCAAGAACCATATTTAAGCCTCCCTCCTTTATGATCAGCCATAAACCCCCCCCCCATTTGTAGCCATTTCCTTCTCTCTCTTTATTAGCTTATGTGTATGAATGGTGAGGTGAGACTACTAGATGTTTCCTTCATAACTTGAGCTCCCGAACTCCGATTTCCAATCCGAGACCACCAAATCGAAGCTATCGACGAGGAGCACGATTCTAACTAATTGGATTTTCTTATTTCATATTTTTCCTTGATGTGAGGTAAGCTATTGATTCCTCTTAGGATGTATGCTATAAATGTCATGCTACCCCCCTTTTCTCTTGATTCTCATGCTCCTACTATGTCTATACTATGCTTGACATGTTGAGTTCACTCTTGTCGAACTCAATCCTACTTGAATTATTTATGAGAATACTTACTTGTCATGAACGAGGTCGCTCTTATCGACCTTGTTCTCTACTTGAGAATTTGTTAAGTAAACACTACTTGGCATTTACATGAGTCCAGCTGGCATACTTGTTCTTGTGTACACACGCCTCCACTATGGCCGCAGTGGGGAAGTAGCCCCCTTATTGTAACCATTAGAGTGCATCGGTGTGTCTATCACGGGCATCTCTTCGGAAGGTCGATGTATTCACAACCATCTGACACCTCATATTCCAGGTAACGCTTGTATGCAGGAACTACGTAGCGGCACCGGTTCTCCATATATCCTTATCCTATATGATTTACTTATGATCACTAATGTGAAACAATGTGCATCTTGGATATATGACTTATATGCTTATGTGATGATACCTTGCCTTATATGTTGCATATTGCCATGACATGCATGATTGATAGCTTAGAAGTCTTTATGACTTACCCATTCCCATTTACTGTTTTAGATCCTAGCAAAATAGGTCCTTTTCATTGAGGCTTACAGTGTTCGTGCTTTCTTTATTCCTCTTTTGGTCCGACGTTGCAGTTGAAGAGGTGGTTTAGATGTCCTCTTCCATTCTTTTGTATTTTGCAAGGACGATGGGTTTAAAAGCAAGTCATTTAGACTATGCTTGGGAATGTGTATAGAACTTGTGCTTACTCCTTTAATTAGCTACTAGTAGTTTTAACACTTGTAGTAGTTGTATTCCTTTTGATGCTGGCATTGTGTAAGCCGAGCTTGGTTATCATGTTGATTAGTTCACTACTTATAAGTCTTCCACTGAGCATCCTATTAACACTTATTTAATTCTTGTCCTTTAACTACTAGCTTGGGTTCCGGCATGTAGTGTTGCCGATGACGTGGTTTAATTGCTTAACTGTTATATCAGGAAATGTTTTTCAAATTCTGGCCTTTTGGTGCCGAGGCATGTTACGTCTCCAATGTTGCGTCACGTCGTTTTCTTAAAATTGAGTCCTTGCATGTTTATGCGTTTACTTGCTTGTCCCCTCCTATTTAGGCGGTCCGACCCGCGGTTCCACCTTGGGCCCGGGTCGGGTCGCCATATCAAAAGTTAGGGCATATGAGTTTTCGTAGGCTTCATGAGCTTGTGAAACATGATGCTGTGAAAGGTTTTCCTAATCTGAATAAGAACTCCACAAAATTGTGTGGACCATGTCAAAAGGGTAAGCAAACTAAGGCCTCTCACCCTCTCACTTCTCATTGTTCCACATCTAGATGTCTTGAGATGATCCACACTGATCTCATGGATCCCATTGAGGTAGAAAGTCTAGGTAAGAAAAAAGTATACCTTTGTGTGTGTTGATGACTTTTTTTAGATATACTTGGGTTATTTTCTTAAAAGAAAAATCAGACACTTTTGAAGCTTTCAAAATATGGTATACCCATGTGATGAACTTGTATGATCTAAAGCTCTCACTAGAATTAGATCAGATCATGGTATGGAATATGAAAATTCCTTTTTTTCTACCTATTGTGATTCTAATGGCATAACTCATGAGTTTTCAGCTCCTAAAACTCCACAACAAAATGGAGTGGCAGAGAGAAAGAATCGAACATTACAAGAAATGGCTAGGGTAATGTTAAGTTCCCAAAATTTGTCAAAAAGATTTTGGGCAGAAGCCTTAAACACAACTTGTCATATTAGAAATAGAGTTTACTTGAGACCAGGTAGCACCATGACACCCTATGAAATTTTACTAGGAAAGAAACCTACGTTAAAATATTTTCATGTCTTTGGGTGTGTGTGCTATTTACTTAATGATAGGAATCATCTTTCCAAATTTGATTCAAAAAGTGAAAAGTGTATGTTTATGGGATACTCCACTAATAGTCGTGCTTATAGGGTGTTTAATCTTAGGAAAAAAAAACTATTATGGAGTCTATGAATATTGTTTTCGATGACTTAACAGATCTTGGCCACAAAACTATTGAGGATGATATTTCAGGTTTGCTAGATTTTGGTGATCTTGAGACAAATGCACAAGTTTCAGATCCTGTAGCTGCTGGACATTCAAACACTGTTCCAGTCCCAGAAAATACAGCTGCGAGTTCTGAAAATTCAGTAACTACGGATGCAGCTGCATCAAAAACTGCATCGGAAAGTGCATTGGTCAGAAATTCTAAGGATGCTGAAACAGAAACTGAACAACCTGAAACTCATTCCAGTGTGATCGATCGCAACCAAGATATTCCCATCCGTATTCAGAAAGTTCATCCATCTTCTTAAGTAAGGGAAATCCAATTTGACCAACGACGTTTCATAACGACCAAATTAACCAACCAACTTTTAATTTGGTTGCAATGTCTTCCTCGCCGTTTCATAAAGACCAAATTAACCAACCAACTTCTGCCAATATATTCCTTCCATGGCAATTTGTGAATATGTGTTGCTAAATTATTGCTTGGGGTTGATCAATTTTTCGTATATCCTTCACAGTGTTTGTTAAGAATTCTTGAACCTATTTGATTTCAAAAATTCAATTTTTTGAAAAGAAATCAATGTTACCCCAAAATCCAGCACTTCACATTTATCTGCAACTATTTACTTGCCTAAAATAGATATTTTGTGGATTTGTGTGTGATTTGGTCAAAACAACTACATTTCAAAAATCAAAAATTCGTTTTTATCACAATTGCCCCTTCACATTCTATCATTTATGAACTAACGGCTAAATCCCCCAAGTGTGCAGCGTGTTTGTTGTCGTGTTTACTTAACAGGTTGAAGCTTGTGAGTGCAAACACATCTTCTCAAAAATTCCTCTAAACGACATTTCTCTCCATCTCTGTTAAGCCTTTATTTCTTTTCTTCTCTTCATCTTTCCTGCAAACCATACCTTCTCAATGGCGTCTGTTCCTTCCAGCCCTAGAAATTCCAAAAATACGACCAATATGCCTGATGTAGCTTCAAATGTGTCTTCTCCTAAAGCTGCATCACCAGAAATTACAATGGCAGAGACCTTCCTTGGCTCTGAAATTATTGTTGCAGAGTCTTTCCCTGAACCTATTACCTACATTCTACTTGGAGAAAGAGGTAATGCAATTGATGTAGAAGATCATGGGGATTTATCATTTTTTCCCCAAATTGGAAACCCTAGTGTTCGAAAGTCCAAGAGATTGAAAGGAATTCCTATCAACTATAAGAACCCCACTGATACTGATGTTGCCAGGGCAAAGAAGCTCAAAACAACCCCAGGCCAATTTGAAGAAGAAATTCAGATTCATAGTAATAGTGATGATGAGGACTTCATGCCCTCAGGTGATGGTTCCTAGTTTATAGTGGCTCCTCCTCACCAATATGGAAGCAGTTCTGTTGCAGCATCAACCTTGGATGCTGCTGATGATGAAGACTACCCCATACCTTCTCCAAAAGCTGTGTTTCAGCCTGAATCTCCAAGTCAAGTTCAAGATGTGGCTTCTCCTATAGTCCCCCTGTAGAACCAGAAATTGATGTTTCTGAAATGGGATTTTCTGATGAGCAAAGGACCTTGGCTGAGTTCATGGTGAATTTGAAGAATGCTCCCAGGTCACCCTCTCCAATGCCAAGCCCATCTACTTCTCCTAGTTCATCTAAGTTTGATGGCAACTCAGACAAGGATTTTGAGGACAAAGAAGCCTCTGAAGAAAGTGATCTTTGCTCAGCCAAAGAAGGTTTCTCGAAGCGAACTATTCCTCGACTAATGCACTCTTGGTGAAGCCTGCATCCGGATGAATGCATCATCTAAACTGGAAGTAGGTAACCCATTTTCTAAAACCTTCTTTACTTCTGCTGCCTCCCTTGGATATAATGCTGCTAGAAAAGTGGTAAAAGAAAGGGCAATTCCTATGGAGAACTTGTCTGCCTAGAATTTGGTGCAATTTTTCACTAATAAGAGTCTGTTGGCCACCCTGTGTTCTGTTGCCCCTATGTTAGGGAGATCATTATGGAGTTTTATGCAAACTTAGAAAAAAGGGTAGTGACTGTTGGTGATCCCCTCTTTAAGAAAGTCTTTGTTAGGAATCAGTTGATAAATTTCTCCCCCTCTCTTATTAATAGACACTGTGGGACACCAAATTTGCATGTGACTAGGTTTATATCTGATCTGAATATGTGTGTGAAAGAGCTGAGTGGGGGTTTGATCACTAATTGGCCAGGAAAAAGAGCCAAGGTTAGCACATCTAAGCTAACTTCATTCTATGCTGTAATGCATAAGATATGTTGTGTCAACTGGGCTCCCACCTCCAATTCCAATTCAGTGATAGAGGAGCATGCTAAAATTATGTATCAGATAGGTCTTGGATTGCCTTTCAATTTTGGGGATTTGGTGTTTAGGAAGGTTGTCTCTCTTTCTGAAACAAAAGGTGATAAAAGAGCCCTTCCCCTCCCTTCCCCGATTTATAGTCTGTTAGTGTCACAGGGTATTACACCACAAGAATCTGACAGACTAACTCCTATTCTAGACCCTCTTCCCATTTCTACCAAACTGTTGAAAGGTGACAGAATCAGGAACCTTCCCTTTGTCTATCCATACCCACATAATTTAGAGACTGCTCTTGTTCCTCCTCCAGTCATATAACCTACAGTTCTAGTCCCTATAGGTGAAATGACCAATACAGTTGGCAATGTAGCTGGCAATACAGCTACATCCACTTCATCAGTCCTTTCTCCTTTGACTGTTGGAAATACAACCCCCATGACCCTATCATTTATCACAGATCAACTTGCACATATCAAGAATCATATTGTCTTCCTTCAGACTTTGGAAGCTCAACACACTGCATGGCTTGCTCTTCATTCTGCTCCCTCTACCTCTTCTAGCCAAATAGGGGGAGAGACAAGTAGATACAAGTGTTGCTGCTACTGTTGCTGCTGCTGAAGGGACTGAAGATGCTGCTACTAAAGGGACTGAAAATGATAAATCATAATTTGTTTGATTTTGTTTGTTTCATTATGTGATTGTTTTGAGTATTCACAAACACCTTGTACTTTTCTGTTTTGTATAATTCTGTTTTGATATTCTGTGATTGGGATGTTTGGACATTTGGTAGTCTTTATGAATTGTGCTTTATAATTGATAAAATTTGATTGCACTAATTCAGAGGAAGACATACTAACTATGCAAAATAGTATAATTGATTTGTGTTGAAGGACACTTGTCATTTACTTTGACCAGAAAGGTTAACAAAGGGGGAGATTGTAAGGGTAAAATAGGCGTGCCATATTTTGGTCTTGTTTTTAACCTTTCTTGTTCCCAAAGTTTTGGTAAGTAATTACCATATTCAATCCTTTCCTAAAAGCTCTCAAAAGAGTCCATATATTTGGTAACAAAATCTGTGTAAAAGAGGTGGTTTAATTAATTATGGAAACTAACTCCTTTTGTTTCCTAATCCTTTATTTCCTTGGAGTCTTGTGTTTCCTTCTTTGATTGTAGGTCTTATATATATATATATATATATATATATATATATATATATATATATATATATATATATATATATATATATATATATGAGAGTATGGCGTGCAGAAAACTCACGACTTTAGAGAGGCAGAACTTACACAGAGAATACTCATATACATCTTGAGAGTCTTTGCTGCTTTGCTAAAAATCTGGATGAAGCTTCATCCCAAGCTACATCACTTTTTTTTTTTAATCCCACATTTTCTATACTCTATTTTTGTGGGTTTTCCTTTCGAGACTTATTGTCTTGTGAGAGGTTTGGTATGTTGGTGATTTCATATTTGTGTTTAAGAAACTTATAATTCTTTTAATGAAATCCTTTTTGGCTATGAAGTTGGATCTACAAGCATAGCTTGTAGATTGTTTGATAAATCTCTGTTTTATTACTGCTTTAATTATTTTAAAGACTTCCGTTGTTTATGTTTTTGATTTTTTGGTCGATGCATCTCCGGATGCAGCTGCATCACAAGCTGCATCGACAGATTCTTTGAATCCTAGCTACTATTTATATTTCATATTCCAAAGCAGCATCTTCCCTTATGTAAGAAACAACAGCAATCAAAAGCCTCACCATCGTGTCAGTCCATTTCACGCACTGCCATGGTGACATCTATTTTACTCTATTTGGATCGTTATGGCCATCGTGCCCATCTTCTGCAAAACTCGTCTCATCCTCATCACTTGTGGAATTTTTACCCCTCACTCATTTGGTGAAATCTGTTAAAGGAATGGTATGATTTTGATCAGAATCTTGCATGCTTCCGATTGTGAGGGGGAAATTATCATGAATCGAGGGAGGAACCATCGACCCTTGCTGTCTAGGATAAGACTGATGATGGTGGATGAGTGTAAAGGGCATATGTTGTTGATGATGAACTCTCAAAGAACATTGCAAGTCTAGACCTCCATAAGAAGAACCACCACCACTGCCACCCGGAATCATACTTCCAGATGTCAAATTGCCCTCCATTAATTACTACCCCAATAACTTAGATCAAAACCTCAATACTCCTTTTTTTCCTCAAAACCTAGTTCAACCATCAATTATTCAAAACTTGAGCTATAAACCCATTTTAGATAACCCTAACGTGTCAGCAACTTTTGCTACACCAAAGCCATCTGCCTATAATTTTTTTTTGTCTTTTCAGCTCAAAAACAAACACTTGTTTCCAAACAAACCTATCTGATTCATCAATTAACAAATCACTTGTTTCCAACACAAAGATAGATGATACAAATAGCAATAGAGATTGAAATACACAAAATTCACTAAAAAATACGAAATTCGAACTCAAACAAAGAAACCCAGTAGGGCGTAGGAGTTAGTGGGATCCCCCACCGACCGAGGAATGTGCAGGGAGCGTTGGGAGTGGTACCGGGAAGAGGAAAAAGGAAGTAACGGTGGGAGGATGAGCCAAAGCCGATGATTCATTTACCTAATTTTATGAAAGATTTTATTGTTGGTATTGAATTGGACCTCGAAATTCAATTGAAATCATTCATCTGGGTATAGAGACGATGGGGAAGAGAGAGGATAGAGAAAGGGAGGTGGTGAACTAGGATGGGTTGGCAAAATATGAAAATAACAGATGAGAGGAGGTTAATTGGGACAAATTGCAACCTTGAATCCTAAAGTGACACAAACCTTAGTATTGGTGGTTGTAAGTCCAGTAGGCAACGAAATAATGCTAGGGGTGAATAGCCTTATAAAACTTTTAAGAGTTTTGAAAACCTTTAAAACTAGCACCAAAAAGGGTAAGTTATCAGCAGATAGAAAAACTCTCTATCAGCTGATGAACAAAATACTCTGTGTCAACTTGTTGACACAAGTTTAAGTAGTAAATATTTTAAGCAGATCACTAATATAAGAAATGAATTGAAAAATAATATATAAAACAATTAAGTAAATGATTCAATAATGTAACTGTCTAACACTTAAGTAGATGGAAGATGCTTAAGTATTAGAAACACTTCTATCAGCTGAAAGATAAATTACATAGTATTTAGGAGTGATTTAGAGTGTAAACTGCTACTGTGAGTGCCCCGTTTTTAACCGGATCCGCACCACTGAAAGGCGGGGTGGTTTCGAAACTTTAAAACGCGTGGAATACGTCTGGCCTCAATTGTGGACTCAAAAATGTGTTACAGAGTCGTCACCTCTATTTTATGGTTAAATAGAGAAAATCCAAACATACCAGATTATATGGGTTCGGGGGCTAAGTTATGAGTTATGAAGGAGTTAGGCACCCAACTCGCCCTTTTGGTCTCACAATGGGTTTATCAATATTCTTGTTTTATTTTATACACTTTGGCTCAGACTAATACGTTTATATATGACAGAAAGAAATAAATAGAAATAACTTTGTATTCACTAAAGAAAAGAAAACAAAATTACAACTGAAATAATACAAGTTAAAGAATAATTATAACATTTTTATAAGCTATTTTAAGGATAAAACGTCTATACTAACAACAAACTTTATTTAAATTACATGTATAAGCAGGAAAGAGATTTATTAAATAATAAGAAACATAACTATTGTAAAACCCTAGTTTATTTCTTGCTTGTTTATTTCATGAGTTCATACTTTCGCAATCATCATTAGTATGTTAACTTAGCTCACTCATATGTTTAAAGTTGATGGCATGTTCATTGACGTCGTTTGAGATGCTCGTATGCACCTTTCCTTCACGAGATGTTTTGGAACTCGGGTTTGTGATTATGTTGTAAACACATGGTTAAATGTTAGAAACCACTCATAACATCATTAACACGCTTTAGATGTTGGTTGAATGCTAGTTGCATCGTCGGTTTGGTTGCTAGTTTGATTCTAGTCGTAACCCTTCTTCGTTTGACCTTTTCGGTTGTTGTTCGGGAGTGTTTTGCCTAAGTTCTTAGCCTTGTTTGAGTGAGGTTTGAACTTTGATTTGCCTTGGTTATGTTTAAGAGGACTTTAAGGTTGAATTCTATACCATTTCGTGCATTGGAGGACTTGAGGTTGCATGCGGGAGAGACCTAAACCGAGCAAGGAAGCAAATTTGGGAATGCTGGAATTTCAGGAGGAAGCGCTCGCATGGGTCTAGGACCATGCGACCGCATTGTAGCATTTCCAGAATTACGGGATTTTCTGCATATTCACAAATTTGTCCAACCAAACCCTACCCAAACCCAACCTAACCCACCCTAAACCACCCTAGTTCGTCCCACCTATCCTCCCTTGCATGCTTGACAAGTTTTGGGAGATTTGAGTGCATGTACAACACTTGGCAAAGAAAGACCTCCAACATGCACAAACATGCATTGGACACCTTCTCCCACCCCACTTCAGCCATAGAGTGGCCATTACCTCCACTAAACCCATCCTATTCAGCCATTCTCTTCCAAATTCGTGGTTGATCACTTCATGCAAGTTATAGAGAGTTTCTTTAAATGTGGGTGGAAATCCACATATCACAAGGAGAGTGAGTGGGAATCCACTTGTCACATGGAGGATGAAAGAGATTAGGATTAGTTAACTTAGTTAGGGTCTAAAACAATGGATTAGGGTCACTAAGGATGGGGGGTTTAATGGTTAAATGGGTCACCAAATTAGAATTGTGGAAAAATCCCGTAGGGCTGGTGCTGAGGCTGAGTGGTCGCTCAGGGGAAAGACTGAGCGAGCGCTCAGTCCCTTTTTCACTTCCTGGACTTGCTGGATTTTGTGAATTCGCTCAGGCACTGGTTAAGCGAGCGCTTAAGGGTCTGGATGGCCAAAATGACTTGAAAAAAAGTCCCAAATGTGTCCAACTCAACCCCAAACCATATGGTATGTTTAAGACACTCAAAACACGTCCGAAACAGGTCCGAACATCACCCGAAACAAGGTGGAATGAAAGGCGAAACTCGCGACGAACATCAAACGAATCAACAACAAGTTAAACAAAGATACAACAAGCATGAATGAACATTATTAAACATGTTTAGGACTAGTATACAAGGTCTAGGATTCAAGTTAACATCTCACGAGTCTCAAAGATACGAAACGAGGCAAGGAAAGACAAACCGAGAAACCCTAAGAGTCAAAAGGTCAAATGAAGCAAGAAGGCTTCCGAACTCTCAACTAAGCTTACAATGACCAAGATTGAAGTTATAAAACATGTTATAAAGTACTAAGGCTCTAGTATGACTTAGTTAAGTACTAAGACAATACACGAAGCAAGTATAACAAAGCATGCAACGCATAGAAGTCATACAAGCAACTACGATCATGATTGACCTAATGCAAGCGTGATATGAACAATATGAACTCTAAAACATGTTAAGGCACATAATGAGCATATTAGACAAGTATAGAAGACATGTTATACAAGTAGGTTTTGGGTTCTCACATTTGATGCCATAAATCTTTAACATCCATGCTAGCACTATGGCAAGTTTGTACATTATTGTATACATAGCAATTATCTGATGATCTTGTCCCTGTCAATAAACACTTGTTAGTTTGATCAAACACTTCACATGATTTTTTTTATCAAATCTTACCTGAAGATCATCATCACACAGTTGGTTGATGCTTATGAGAGATTAGTCTTAAGTCCTTCAACATGATAGACATTTGTAAGCTTAGGTAGATCATCTACATTCAAAGTGCCTCTACCAACTATATTGCCTTTAGCACCCCGTCCATAGGTCACAGATTCTCCATTGATGTTCATATAATCTTTCAAGTTCTCAGTAAAACCAGTCATATGTCTTGAACATCCACTATCAAAGTACTAAGATCCAGCAATGTGAAATTTCAAAGATATGAAGGTAACATTGCAACACTTTGAATCAGAACATTTTGCACCAGGACATATATCAAATGGTTCATAATATTTAGAATTAACATTTTAAAATTGCCTTTGGGCACCCAAACTTTTCTAGAATTTTTTGGCTGATGTAGCTGCATCCGGTGCTGCATCTGGTTACGGACAAGATATGTTTGCCTAACTTCTTCAGCATAGTTAGTCTTTTTCAGGTAGCAGAAGGGTTGAATATGTCCAAGTTTGTGACAATAATGACACAAAGTTTCTCTTCCTAGTTTTTGGTTTTTCAAAGAAATTAGGTTTTTGAAAAGTGTGTGTAGATTGTTTTGGTTCAAAAGATGTACCTTCACCTTCCTTAACAAATGTTTTTGGCATGAAACCAAGTCCAGACTTACCATTATTTTCAAACTTCAACATATCATCAAGTTTGTGTTGACTGGAATTCCACTTTGCCACCGTTTCATTTGCTTTGTGAAGTTCTTCTTTCAAATTTTTAAGCTCTACATCCTTTTTTGTAAGCAAACACTTCAATCTAGCAATGTACTCTTTCTGATCTTCATTCACTTTTTTGAGTGTTTCGTTTGTCTTTCCAAGTATCTTAACTTAAAGAGCTCTTTTTTCCCAATCATTGTACAACTCTTTATAAGCATCCATCAGTTCTGATTCTGATTTTGGAACTTCTTCAGTGATGGAAGATTTAAGGCAAGAAAATCGTCCCAGCTTCTATCCGATGCAACTGCATTGGAAGCTGTATCACTCGAAAAACCTGCAAGATTAGTCTGAACATGTTGTACTACTGTGAGAGTGATGAGATCACCTGGATCTTCATCATCATTGTCACTCAAAGTAGCAGAAAAATTCAAACCCTTCTTTCTCAAAGTATTAGCACATTGATTAGCATAATGACCAAACCCTTGATATTCCCTACACTGAATAAAATCAATATTATTTCCACTTGAAGTAGATTTTGTAGCAAAAGGATTGGTAAAAGGTTTTTCAGGAGTTTGAAAAGAGTTTTCTTTGGGAACAAACTTACTAGGCTCAGGTTTAAAAAAAGTTTTGGAGTTTGATGATGGAGTTCTATTTTGACCTTTGGCTTTCAAAAAAAATTGAACTTGGTAGTTAAAAGAGCCATAGAGTCTTCACCAAAGTTAGATTCTTCAATTTCTTTGTGCAATTCAAGTAGATGAGAAGACAAGTCAACAACAAAAGGCAAGGCAATGCTTTTCACAGAAGGACTAGAAGATGATGCACCTTTACCTTTTTGCTTAATTTGTTCATTGAGGTTCAACTCAAAGTTTTGGAGAATACCATCAAGTCTATCAAACCTCATTTTATCAATATCATGAGCTTCCTTAATAGCACAAATTTTGGCATTAAATCTTTCAGGCAAAGTGCGCATCATTTTGCTAACAAGACAATCATTGGTGATAGGATCACCTAACGCAAGAGCATAATTAGACATATCAAGCAACCTACCATAGTAAGAGATAATATCCTCAGTTTCATTTGTACTAGTGTTCTCAAATTGTGTAGTAAGTTGTCTAAGTTTTGAAGCACGAACACTGGCAGGTCCTTTGCATAAGGTTTGAAGGGCCTCTCACACATCTTTAGCAGAATCATAATTAGCAATAACCCTAAAAGTGTTGACATCTAAAGCTTTGTATATGGCTGAAAGACCCTTTGAATTAAAAGAGGTTGTGTTTCTATCTTCAGTGGACCAATCTGCTTCTTTAGTGATTTTAACATCACCATTATTATCAGTTGTCTTAGGAGGAGTCCAACCATTCAGAACAGCCAGCCACGCTCTTTCATCAATTGATTTAATAAAGATATGCATCTTAACTTTCCAAATTGAATAATTCGCATTAGTCAAGGTAGGAGGTCGAATAACATTCTCATCTTGAGAATCCATCATGGCTACAACCAGAATCAACTCTTAGTGTCATCAAGAGAGTGCTCTGATACCAATTAAAAGATTAATAGTAGCTAGGATTCAAAGAATCTGTCGATGCAGCTTGTGATGCAGCTGCATCCAGAGGTGCATCGACCAGAAATCAAAAACGTAAACTGCGGAAGTCTTTAAGATAATTAAAGTAGTAATAAAACAGAGATTTGTAGATCTAGTCTCATGGCCAAAAAGGATTTCATTAAAAGAATTATAAGTTTCTTAAACACAAATATGAAATCACCAAAATACCAAACCTCTCACAAGACAATAAGTCTGGAGAGGAAAACCCACAAAAATAGAGTATAGGAAACGTGGGATTAAAAAAACAAGCTTTCTAGGAACTAGGAAAGCAAACAGTAAGAACAACGATGTAGCTTGAGATGAAGATGCATCCAAAGTTGTATCCAGATTTTCAGCAAAGCAGTAAAGGCTCTCAAGATGTATCTGAGTATTCTCTGTGTATGTTCTGCCTCTCTAAAGCCGTGAATTTTATGTACGCATATATATATATATATAATGTATATTGATCTGAACCCTACAAAATGTCAAGTATATATTAATTTATTCGCATTATACTCACTTTATATACTTATCATCTCTATATTGATACCGTGTCATAAACACGAACACGAAATCTAGTTAATCATTAAAAACACTTGATAGACATAATAGTTATAGTGTGTGTTACACTAGTTATTATTCAATCAATGAAATAGAAGAGGTGGTCTCATGTAAGACGATTTTACGGATCCTTATCCGTAAGATTGATCTATCCATGCTAAATTCACGGCTTTAGAGAGGCAGAACATATATATATATATATATATATATATATATATATATATATATATATATATATATATATATATATATGTATGTATGTATGTTGTAGAAGACCTACAATCAAAGAAGGAAACACAAGACTCCAATGAAATAAAGGATTAGGAAACAAAAAGAGTCAGTTTCCATAATTAATTAAACCACCTCTTTTAGGAAAGGATTAAATATGGTAATTACTTACCAAAACTTTGGGATCAAGAAAGGTAGGGCATGTCTATTTTACCCTTACAGAATATCGCGGTGGGGCGAGAAGGAGATATTCCAATTTGTAGAAGAAGGGTATGTGGAAGTCGATTTCAAAGGTTATGGTTGAGACGATGGGTCTCTTGGTTCTATGATTTGAGGGGAGTGGCGATGGGGAAGAGAGATGAGAGAGAAAGGGAGGGAGTGAACTGAGATGGGTTGGAAAAAGACGAAAATAACCCACACATGGTATATCACGTACAAGTTAATGTCGAGTTGCAAATGGCAACAAACGGGAGGAGATTAATTGGGACAAATGACAACTTTGAATGCTAAAGTGGTACAAACCTTAGTATGAGAGGTAAATTGGGATTTGGTGGCAACTATAGGGGGAATTTGTATTTTGGCCATAATAAAATTATTCCAATGTCCCTTTTCCTATAAAGTTACTAAATTCATCATTAAGAATTATTGTGTCTCAATATGTAATACAATGCCATAATGTGACACTTATATGATGGAGTTGAAATTGTTTAGAAATCAACTTTTTAAATATTTTAATTGTTGTATTAAGAGTATTTTACTTATTTATGTCTCAAAATAAATGTCATTTTAACAAAAAAAAAATATCCCAAAATAATTGACGTTATAGAATTTTAAGAAGTATTTGTTCATATTTTACCGAAACTACCCTTATTGACTACATTTAAATTAAATGATGTTACAAAGGATTGTTGAGAGGAAAGATAAAAATAATAGTGCAACTTAACTACAATCAATGATCTTAAATAAGGGTGGATCAGTCTTTTTACAACCTTCTTTAATTTGTATGCAAATTGATAAAACAACAATTATTTTGATACAAAGGTAGTATCAAGCTATTTAGTCGGATGAGCATATCAAACTTCAAGAAAGTAAAACCGGGATCTTGAAAATACATCTCAACTATAGATGTAGAATTTCATTAATATATGAATTAATGGCAAGGGCACTCCAGCAAATATTTTGAGATCCTTGATTTCAATCTGCATACCAATAAAAAATCACTTACCTATAAAAAATATACAAATACCAAGGCCGCCTAGGGTGCCCCTATTTTTTCCACTAATATAGGATCCTCTAAACTCACTTTATTGTATTGCTTTAGTATATATTAATCATAAGCCCACAATTTTGAGTGCAATAAAAGACTAAGGATAATTAATCTCATATATTAAAGTTTTATCTTTATTATAAATAAAGCCAACATCTCATTTAGGTTTTACATATTATATTTGTTAATTTGCTTTAGATGATTATTTTATTGATAAATCAATAGTTTAGTTTTCAGATTTTATTTATTTTTTTATTGTGAGTAATTATGTGCTTAGTGTGTCCACGTAAGGATGCTGTTGATTTGAAAAAATATTCCTGATGCTTATTTTTTAATAGTTTTTTAATAGAACTTATAAACCACGATCGATTAGATCCCATACCAATTTTTTAAAATATTTTTTTAATAATTTTTAAATTGGCCTAGGTCCCAAAACCTAACACAACTTTTTATCAAATCATCAAATAAAGAAAAGGTCGCTATGGCTAGTTATATACCAAGTTTTCTAATTAGGTATATTATTTTAGTGAAAAAAATTATTAATATATTAGAATGGGTTGAAAATTATTATCTTTTGAAGAGGTTCGAGATTCATTTGGAACACCCATAATTCACGGGCTTCATCATAGAAAGTTACTATTCCCTTCATTTTTTATTTTTAAATAATCATCATCTTTGATTGATGCATCGCTAGATATAAAAAGTAAGAATAAAGTAATAAAAATATTTTTTTTAAATGAAATTTTTTGAAAGAATATACTATTTTAAAACGGACAATAAAGGAAAGGAAGATAATTAGTTAGAAATAGAGGGAGTACTATTATAGACCTGTAATATGTTTGAATTTTTTGAGTTAAACACGATAATAATTTAGATATAAAAGGAAGATTATACTTATAACAATGCATTTAGATCAAGTTTTTAGGTCATATCCAACAAGGAACCCCAAATTTGATAAGATTTTATCCCAAATTTGGTCCATTTCAGCACCAAACATTATTTCAACCCCAACACACAACCTCAAATAGAATATTCCATAACATATTCTATTTTTATTTCTTTTACTTTATTTATCAACATGTATATTAATTTGTTATTAGCATTTTAAATAATAATTATTAAAATTACACAATTAATAATTTTAGTATATTTAATAGTTATATTTACGATATTAATAATACTTAAAAATTAGTAAATTTTTAAACTAAATTGAAGAAATATAATTTAATAAACATACAAGTACTTGAAAATACCATAAAATATTAATATGTATGCATTTTTTAGTTTAAATGTAAAAATTTTGTTCTATAATTAGTATAATAATAATTTATTTATTTATTTGTAAACGAAATCTACAAATAATAGAAAAAAATGCTATAAAATTATTGAATTAATAATGTTCAATAATTTAAAATACTTAATAATAGAAAAAATGTTATAAAATTATTGAATTAAAAATGTTATCTAATTTATATGATCTAATATTAGGTATTTATTAATTTTTATACATTTAAATACAAAATATTATATTATTAATAATTTTAACAATTATATAATTATTAAAAATTAATTTAACGGCATGGGACCCACCAACCCCAAATTTGGTGTAGCACTGTAGCAAACCTCAAATTTGGGGTTGGGTTTGGGGATCGGTTGGAGTTGCTACAGTAGTGAGTAGTGACCAAACCCCCAAATCAAGGATTTAGGGCTATCGTTGGAGATGGCCTTACAAACAATTTATCAAATTTGTTTAATTTTAAAAAATTCTAAAAGTTTTTATTAACATTATATCTAATTTTGTCACAATAGCTAATAGGTCATTTGAAGATTCCATGCATATGAACTAGAATTTCGGCCCGTGCCTGGACCACCCCCTTCATCAAATCTGTGTGTCTTTCCTCCAGACTTTTTAAACTAGGCCTATTAATTAACCCCCACATGTTTGACCAATCTTTCTTTCTTTTTGTTTCTCTTTTACTTCCACATGTGTGAGCATAAAATCAACTCATCATAGTCATTAAATCTTTTTCATGGATTAAATCCCCACCTCTCAATAGCTCCTGTCAATACATACGCGTTTTAGGATGTATATTATAGTAATAGAGATGCTTTTAGTATTTACACTATATTTTCGAATGCACCCATTCGACTCTATTGGAAATGTGAATTAGATTATTACCTAATACAAAAAAGATACTAATTTTTCAGGAGAAAAAAAAATCAAAACGAAACACTCTAAGTGACAAAAGAGAAGTATTTCTCTCGTTCTGGGCAAAGAGTCTCTGTTTGAAAATCAATTTTTTAAGAAAATTAGTCTTTTAGTAACTCATTAGTATTAAAATAACACTTTTATGACTTAATTTATGAAAATGAACTATTTAAATGAAATATCTCAAAATAAAATAATAGACTCTTTGTTTGAAACGTAATAAGTATAAGTTAAGAAAAGTGATAGTTGATTGGAGATACCCTAAGTCTGAAAGTCTAAAACAAATCATTAAAATACAATTGGATACTAAAATTTGAAACCACGAGAGCCCCTTGGTTCAACCTATCATTCATATCTTTTCTAAGAGTAATGTTATTGAGTAATGTTATTTCTATTTAAATACTATCAAATTTTTTGTACCAAATAAGGTGTTACCACTTATGACGATATGTTAGACAAAACAAAATTAATGTATCACATCAGGTGCATTGCATTAGGTGACACCTTATTCGGTGTAAATTTTTTTATACTCCCTCCGTCCTTAAATTATCGTTCTTCTTTCATTTTTCGTTCGTCTCAAAATAATTGTCCACTTTGAAACTTACCTTTTTAGAACATAACTTTTACCATTTTATCATTACTTTTTCATCTTACTTTAATTATGGGTCACACACACATGGGCTTTAAAGGAAACTACACATTAAGTCAATATAAATAATCAAGTCAATTGTTTTTTCTTAATCTGTGCGTTGGGTCAACCAGGACAATAATTTAGGGACGGAGGGAGTACTTTTTAGGTACCCATACCATTACTTCTCCGTATTATGAGTAATATTATCTGCATCACATCAATTGCTACATTAGGTGCCACCTCATGTGATTAAGTCTTCTGTAAGACTGTCTTACGGATCTTAATTCGTAAAATGAAACTTCATTCTTTTACAGCTCAACCCACCAACACACAATGGATCGGATAAAAAAATCCGTCTGATAAAAAATATCTGTAAAATCAATTTACACAAATATTTACCCATTTGATTTACAAATTTTGATACTATTTAGGTACTCATAGCATTACATTTTGACAAAAACTTTTAACTGACAATGTTACTTGTATTTTACGTAAACAAATTTTCTTAAGAGTGAAGCTAACCACACCCCAATTTCCTATCTTTGCACCCCAAGTATTACATTGAAATGTTGACTTCACGATGATCGACTTAAAGAAATTGTTTTCTTAAACCGAATTAAGAGAGAGTGAGACTGGGTCTTAGTGAACAATTTTTTCCTTTTCCATATTTGTCTTTCTCAAAGCTGCTGACTTTACTAGCATGACTATAGGAGTGATTGGTACGGTAAACAAAGCCAAAGTCTTGGAGGTGGACTTTGATAGGGTTCTAACTAGTTTCAAGATTCATTCAATTCAACAAGTCAGAAAAATGTGTAAATGATAATCCCACAATAATGATATTATAATATTTCTGGTCAAATCTTTGCAGTCTGTCATTTTCTCAATTTCGTCCAAAATCTTCACTGGGAATTCCCAAACTAAAACATTTTTTTTTTCAGTTTCAGGCAAGAGACACTGTGAATTGAAATTTCATAGTGTAACATTAAATTTCTTGAAAATTCAGCTGTTCAATAAATACCCACTTACCAAACTCCCCATTTCCCTCACCAAATCACTCCCAGAGAGAGAAAACTGGGTGATTTTGACTTTAGGGAGAGCAATGGGGAATCGATTTATATGCATGACGAAGAAGGATTCATCCAAGGAAAATAATAATGGATCCAAGAGCAAGAGAATGGGTAGCCGATCTCAGCGGAAATTGATGGCTTCCGATGAAGAGCTCTTGCATAGGCAAGCTCTTTCGATGGCTATTCATCAACACCAGTTGTCTCAGCGTTTTGACGGCTCCATGTCTCGCCGCACTGGTTCAACCAGTTCTCGCCGCCGTAATCTCTCCGATCCCCTCGTTAATTCCAAACCGGTCTGTCCTCTCTCTCTCTCTCTCTCTCTCTATGATTTCTGTCATCACTCTTGATGATTCCTTTGTTTTCTTAGCTAACCAGTTGTTTCCCATTGATGGTTTCTCCGAATTTAACTTTAATCTCCGTTTGGTACGCATCGATCGATTCAATGACATGAAATACCCATTATTGTTTGTGTATCAAACCAGCACTTATGTAGTTTCTTAGAACTTATACATGTTTGAGAGAAGGTGATAGTTATCATTAGGCAAGTCAAAAGGAGAAAGTACTTTTTGTACAAAAATGAAAAAGTATTCTTTCACGTTTTTTGTTGGGAGAGCGGAAAGAGATGTTTTGAGAAGAATAAAATACTTTGTTTATGTTTCTTTTTGTTCCAATGGCAGCCAATTGGATAGCACAACACTAGTCCTCTGCCTTCCTATAGGCTTGTTAGACTAGTTCTGCAATTTGGTTTTGCTGAAACAATTGAAGATTCTTTTTGAGGTTGTATATTCAGAAATTTTTGGGACTTGTCCTTGTCATGTCGAAGGAACCAGTTTAGGGTGTGCTATTTTTGGAGCAGAGGAACTAGAAGAGAGTGATTAGATGGGTAAGATGGATAGTACCTCTGTTAAGTCCATACGTGGGGGAGGTTAGATGTTGTTGAATAACCCATAGAGTAGTGAGCTACCTGAAACTTCATAAAGGAAAGTTACACCATACTCCTTTGATTGATGATTTCCCTTGTTTTCACATTGGATTGTGAAATCAAACATTGTGTGTAAACTGATTCGATTGTGTTGCCAGAGGGGGTGGCTAATTGATTAACCCTTTGGGCTGTAGGCGGTAATTAGCCATAACAATGTAACTATGAAATGAAGGAGATTCAAAGACTGGCCTAGGGAGTTTTAAGAATAAAATGGGGGCATTTAAATGGAGATTCATTCGAAGAAGGGGGTGGACAAGAAAGACCTTATTCCCAACGGCCAACGCTTATTTGCACGAGTCTTTCACTAAAAGCATTTCACAAAATAAGTGTTCCAGCTAACTGTAATCTACTGCAGCATATACGTAGAAACTTCCGGATAGATTTGTTGCTCCTAGATCTCATTTACTGAACTTGCATTATATGTTTATATCAGATTACAAGATCTAGTGCTTAACACTTCGCGCTGCATGATTTTTGACATAGACTTCAATACTTCTCTCACATTGCTCTTCCTCGTTAAACCCATGATTTTGGCTGATCCAATTCAGTTCGGCCAGTATTAGTTTGTTCCTAGGACTTCCTTACCAAAAGAAATTGTAAACGGTTGACATTAGACACAAGTTCACAGATATGCAGAAGCAGATGCAAAATTTTGCAAAGGACTTGATTCAAACCATATATATGGCATAACCTTGAACATCCTGTACAGGTACCTGAGTCTTTGGAAAATATTGAAACAAAGAAACTTGTTTTGATACATGGAGAAGGATTTGGAGCATGGTGCTGGTACAAAACTATTGCTTTGTTGGAGGAATCAGGACTGCTTCCTACTGCCTTAGATCTTGCTGGATCTGGTATTGATTTGACCGACCCAAACAGTGTTACTACTCTGGAGGACTACTCAAAACCATTAGTTGATTATTTGCAAAACCTAGCAGAAGATGAGAAGGTAAGGAATATGTGTCAGAAGGCATTTATCCTAATTTGTCTATTACTGTTATCCTAGATTGGTCTGTAAAGTGTTCTCATGTTCCTACTTGTTTAGGTGATTTTGGTTGCTCACGGTAGTGGAGGTGCTTGCGTCTCCTATGCCTTGGAGCACTTTCGGCAGAAGATCTCGAAAACAATTTTCGTATGTGCAACAATGGTATCTGATGGACAGAGGCCCTTTGATGTGTTTGCAGAGGAGGTACAAATACATTTCTTTTAAAAGTGGTTGATCTTGGTTATGACAACTACAACCTTGGGACTTTCTGTATTTCTTGTAATTCTACATTCCCAGCTCGTGTCTTACTCAATGCTATGGAATCTCACTAGGGATGTTTCCAACTATAAACAGGATAGTGGATTTGTCCTTCAGTTTCGAAAATGTATTGCTTGTTGAAAACTTATAGCTGTGTGAACATAAACTAAATTGGTTTATTTATAGCATATAGACAGGGAACGGTTCCACTTACACTTGGTAGTAAGGAAGTAAAATTGTATTCAGAAAGTAGAATTATGATGATGCACTTGCGCATATCCATTCGATTAAAAAGATTTGCAAGCATGATCCATTGGATTAAATATATAAACTTGTGGCTAGATTGAAGACATGAATTTGGGCAAGAGTTACTTGACGGTGTAAACTTGGTGGAACCATCCCTTGTATGTATAAAGGTAGCACTTCTTTTGTAATGACTTGGATACCGTGTTTTTACATATCATGCTGCATGTTATTTGCCGATGGCATTGACCTTGTTTGCTGAGAAGAAGACTGGTAAAACACCTAAACTAGATAAGTGGAGAGAAGCTTCGAAATAAAAGGGTAAAAGATAAGTAGGAATAAAATGGAGTACATGTAATGCAATTCTAGGAACAGAATGTGTCTAATGGAGATACAATTAGGTTTGATGGCCAAGAAATACTACAAACAGGTCAATTGAACTATTTTGGGTCAATTATTAATCATGACGGAGATGTGAGATGATATTAGTTATAGAATAAAATCAAGTTGGATGAAATGGAGAAGGGAGTCGAGAGTTTAATGTGATCAGTGTATACATGTTATATTAAAGGGAAATTTTATAGGACAGCTATTAGACTCTACTATATGGGACGGAATGTTGGGTAATAAAGAAGCAACTAATCTTTTGTGATTGTAGCCAAAAAGAATGCTAAAATGGATATATGGTAAAACCAAAGAAGATAAATTTGAAATGAACACGTTCGCGAGACATTAAAAGTAGCCAACAGGGGATAAGATGAGAGAAAATTGCCTGACATGGTTTAGAGATGTACAATGTAGACAAGTAAATGCAAAAGTTGGTAAAGGTGGTCTTAACCAACAAAAAAAATGGGAATATCAATATCAACAATGACGTTAAAGGTTGGAAGACCAAATAACCTATCGTTAAGAGGTATCTGAGTTAGTGTGGGTTGATGGGATGATCTTGCATTGGTCGAACACCAAATAAAGTCAGGATTCATGCAGCCAACCCCAAGTAATTGGGTCTAGTTGAGTTGAGTTGAATTGTGCTTGTCTATGTATTAGCATGTTCTTACAAGAATCTGTTTTGCAGCTCGGTTCTGCCGAACAATTTGTCCAGGAATCCAAGTTTCTAATATATGGGAATGGTAAAGACAAGCCTCCGACTGGATTTATGTTTGAGAAGCAGCTGATGCGTGGATTGTATTTCAATCAATCTCCTGCAAAGGTACTGTTTGCACACTAAATCAGCACTACTATTTTCTGGTAGCCCTTTTAGACTCGCCTTTATTCACTCTGTAGATATTACTGGAGGTCCTATCCTTTGTACTGCTGAACAAAAAGAAAAAAGTTGCAAAGATAAACAAATTTCTAAAAAATGGAAAATGTTGAAGAATATAAATGTTAGAAAAAGGGCAGGCGAGATAATTACCATAGCATGTCGCAAAAGGATTGCTATTTGTCTCAATTACTTTCATTATAGCTATGAAAAATTAATGTTGGTGTTTAACAGGCTGACCAATGATAGTATGTGGATGCAATAGCGTATGAGCTATAATTTCTAATTTAATGATGGGCCATCTATAGGTTTTCATTTACTTAAGTAAGAATAAGATGTCATCAAAGTTATGGGTTCACGACATTACTAGTAGCTTTGAGTAGTAATTGTTTTGCTCTTGCCTCTTATATTGTAATATGTGACGTGAACAACCCGTTTTGCTATCATGCCATTATTCCTTTCCTTTTATCTCTTTTATTTCTTTTGTGATTAGAATTTAGCCAACTAAATCAATGTACAGGTTAAAGAAACTACAAAAGCAACTATCAAGTTATTTACAGTCTTTCCTTTGTGTACATTTCCCCTTTTTATAGTTAAGGATATACCCATGGATAGATTGATATTTCTTCCATCTTGGTGCTTAATGTACATTTGCTTGCAAGAAACATAATAGTGCTGAAACTCTTCATCCACAAGACATTTCGTCATTTTTATTGGAAGATAAGATTTTATCGAGAGAGTTTACCCTTACAAAAACAGTAGAAAAACAAAACACAGGCTACAAAAGAGGCCCCTTCCAATGTGAAATTAGCACCAGAAAGAAGCTTAAAAACTCTTATCAAAAAAAAAAAAAAAAGCTTATAAACTCATGCAGACCCAATGCAAATTATGTGGTAGAATGGTTGTCGAAGATCCATGCATTTCTCGGTCAGTCCAAATAAGCGGAAGAATAGAACACATCCAGCGTTTCCAATAAAGCTTGCCATTTTTCCCATTCCAAAAACCACTCGAATTTGAATGAGCAAACCTTCAATTACCAAAAGACTGTTCCATAGCTAAACAAATAAAGAAATACAGCCCCATAAAGATCCATATTTCACATGGCATTTATGTTTCTCTTTGTACTATATATCTCATGTATACATTCATATAATATATGTGTCTGTGCATGTGCATTTATGAAATGTATAAATGTATGTACATTACCTCCAAAGCAGTAACAGATGAATCTAGGGTTAATAAAATCTTCCATATATCCTTTCAACTGTTATGGATATTGTTCCCTTGCTCGTTACTGTTCTCAATTTCCATTCTTTATTGATCCTTTCAATCAAAGTCATCAAGTGTTCATCCCTCCTCCAAGAACTTGGAGGTAATTTTATGGAACAGTTATCAACACCCAACACAGGTTATTGGGCTGATACAAAACCGATGATCCAATTTTGCCCATAACCCATGATTGGTAAGTATTCTCCACTGAGAGTTTTGAGGACCTAGGCCTTGCAGATATCCTAGGTGGGTATGGCAGGATTTGAGGACAGCAATGATGGCAGTGATGATGAGGGAAGGTTCCAACATCAATGAAGCCTACGCTTTGTGATTTGAGATGAGCAGTGACAAGGGTGTTGTTTGGCCGTTGTTATGGGGATATGAATACGATGGTCTTTTTGGGTAGGATCAACAATGTTGAAAATCCATTGTATCAGGGTTACAATCTGGTGTGAAGGAATATATGAGAGATTTTGAATGCAGGGTTTGTGGCCGCTCTAGGTGAAGGCTTTGATTATTGTTAGTTTTTTTCTTACCGAGATTTCCACTTGACATCTTGTATCACAGCCTTGGCACATCCTTTCCAGGATATGATCTGGCTTGAGAATGACTTTACTAATTCTGGTTATAAGTAGTATTCCCTCCGTTCCGGGCAAAGAGTCCATCATACTATCTTGGGATGTTTTACGGTAAGAGTCCACTTTAAAAATTTATGCTTACAATTTTTAAAATATTTTATCTGTACCCTCCACTTATGTTGCAAGTACATTGCTTGTGTTTTAAGTAGTTTTGTATTTATGACCAACTCCAATGACATTAATATATACCCTTAATAATTAGACTTTTCAAAGGTGGACTCTTTATGTGGAACAGAGGGAGTATATCACATTCCAATATGGACCAGTTAAAAGGAAGTTTGAGGAATGTTATGCAGATGCTTTTGCTGCGTTCCTGCAACTCCTGTTATGCAATGCTTGTGATTTTCCTTAATAGTTCTCCCCGTCTTTCTCCATCATGAGAACTACCTCTGCCAATGTGGCTTTGGTGGATGGTGGATGGTGGCTGGTGGCTGGTGCAATATAAAGTGAGGATGCAGAGGAGTGGAGGGCCGAGGCTGAACCTGACAACAAAAAGTGAGTTAGTGGCATGACAAAGTGCATTTACTTTTCCAACAGTATCCCTGTCCTTCTCCATCCTCAGAACTACCTCTATCAATGTGGTTATGGTGGTGATTGTGGCTGATCACTGATGGAAGTAAAAGTGAGAAGAGGGAGAGAGCAAGGGAGGGGGTGCAGGTATCAAGGTTGAACATTTGACAAAGAAAAGTGAAAGATGACGAGACATATTGCATTTGGTTTTCCATAAGTTCTACCTCCATCTTTCTCCATCCTGAGAATTAGCTCTGCCAATGTAGTTTTGGTCGAGATGGTGGCTGGTGGGGAAATATATAAACTCTGAGAGGTGCAGGATTCAAGGTTGAACATTAAAAAGAAAAAGTGTCTCTCTATGATTTACATGGCTTATCATAAGCTACTGCATCAGTAATCTGCATGTAAACACTTGAAACTGATACCTGTCTAATGAATCTCAACTAGAACTTGGTATCCGGTGACAGTATATCTTGAGGTATCGGTATATATTATGGTAAAAATAATACGTAATTAAGGGGTACATTGCTTGAATTGGTAGTTGAGGGGCACAATCTGAACTTGATCCATAGTTGAGGGTGGTTATTTGTGAGGGGGTCATTCGTAACTAACCCACGACCATTGGATCTTGCGGCCGGGATCGATCCCAACCACCAGATAGCCCCAGTCAATTTTACTGAGCTTTGTATAGTTAATGGGAGGACCAATAATGAAGAAAATTTAAATATATTTTTTTTGGCCAGCAATGGACAAACATCCATTACAGGGACTAAATCAAAAGGTCAAACTTCCATTGATGGTGTTGTTGGCCCTAAATTCTTTTAAATTATACAATTCTTATGCATTCAAACTGCCCAGTATTGAAACTTCTTTACTGTCAAGCTACCAACACGTTCCTGACACATTATGTTCCATTTCAGGATGTTGCTTTGGCCATGGCTTCCATGAGACCCATCCCTCTGGGCCCTATCATGCAGAAGCTATCACTGTCAGCTGATAAATATGGGACAGGGCGGAGGTTCTACGTTCAAACACTAGATGATCACGCCCTATCTCCAGACATCCAAGAGAAGCTTGTGAGGGAAAACCCACCTCAAGGAGTTTTCAAGATCAAGGGCAGTGATCATTGCCCTTTCTTCTCAAAACCTCAGTCACTGCACAAAATACTACTTGAAATTGCTCAAATTTCATAGCACAAAAGATTGATAAGAATGATACTGGGTTTTCGTTTAGGGGAAGGCACGTTTGTTTTGAGTTTGTAGAGATGTGTACAACAGGGAAAAACCACCATATGATAGAAGTAGTTGCGGAAAGAAAATGATTTTACATATTTTTTCAACTTTGACATTGTTGACAATGTAAATTACCAGTAGTGACTTATATTTCTTTACAGCATGAACAATGCTGTCTTTCTTTTCCATAGTTGGATACATTCACTCCTTTATTGTTTACTATTATTACTTTTTTCCTGTGTCGCTTCTTCGTTCTACTCTTTGTGGAAGTTCCATTTTCTTCCTTTATGTGATAGAAAAGAAACCGTGATTCTCACGTACCGGTTCGAGCTCTAAGTTTTCAACTTGATTAGTTTCTTCATAGATCCGCAGCAAAGTATGCCACATTTCGTAGAAGTCTCACGATTTATGACCTTTGCTAATGTATGATAATCTTAAAAGTTGTAACTACAGTATCTTTCCTTAGTCGTCATCTGTCTGTTCTTTCTTTTTCCGTGCTTCATAGAAAACCAACATCCGATACTATAAGTGGTTCAGAGTTTTCTCTAGTCGTCGTACATTTGCCAACACAATATCTTTGTTTGAAGGTTGAGGTACAGACATCAACAGATCAGAATACAACAAATACGTAATAGTCTGTGTTGTAGTTGGTCATGCTTGTCCTCTTCTAGTCGAGACTGAAGGTGCCTTGGTTGTTGCCTTGGCTTCACAGTAGCTCGAATTGGAGAGAGATGGACATTTGAAGATCTTTGAAACCTGAAACAGTCTCTCTCTCTCTCTCTCTCTCTCTCTCTCTCTCAATCAGCTCATCACTTGCTGCTGTTTTGGCTGTCAGAGTTGTGGGGGTTCAGTTGGTTAGAAGCCGAGAGGGTAAGAACATAGTTTTGTATGTGTTAAATTTGTTGCCAAGCACGACATGTTCCTTCTCAGAAACTCGTCTCAACCTGTCCAGTCTTGTACCATCTCACGTTTTCCGGCCCGTTTTCTGGCATTTTAGGCTGTCAAAGCTCCAGAATCCAACCGAGTCAGATTCTTGGAGAGGTTTAGAACCTAGATTTGTCCATGATTCAGAACTTTAGTGCCACACATAACCTGTTCATCCTTGGTACTCCGTTTCAGCCTTCAGATTCTTCCTGCAACGTTTCAGGTTCATCAACTAATTTTGAGCATTTTGACCCATCAAAGCGCAGGATTATGTGGGATTGCATGCCTAGCTAACCATAGGATCGAGAAATTTGTCGCTCTAGTGGTCGCCCATAATTGCTAAACACTTATTTGCTCTATAATCATACAAAATATAAGGCATTCAAAGACCTTGAAAGAGAGGAGAAAACAACAGCCAAAATGAAAAATTAACCCCTAAAGTATTCACTCAATTTCACATTCGTACTTTTTTTTTATAATGACAACCAAAATTTCTTCTACAAACATGTCATACATTTGTCACCATAACAGGTATCTAGCAACAAATAACCAGCAAATGGAAAAATGGTAACCAGAAATGAGCATTCCAATGACTTCATAGAAACAAACTGATGCCTATGCCACACTTGAGACGAGGAAGTTTCAACCTAGCACTTCATCAATTCTCATGTAGAGCCTTCATCAAATATAGTCTGCTAAAACTCTGGCCCGCAACACTGCATGTGATAGGGCAAATACATATATTATTAGCTTCAAATGGGATTCAATTTTCTTATTTAATGATTAGAGGAACGGGTATACACGCTGAAATTTGCAGATGCATGTCTCCGAAAAAGATGACTCCACACAGCCTGACAGCCTTGCACTATATTTAATTCTTCAATTGAAGAAGCTATTTCATTAAGTAGTGCTTGAGATACCCAATTTAGTTTCAGCGTTGATGAGTGTGAACTTGATTAGTCCATACATCCACCTCTACTCATGTGAGCCCATTCATATGAATGAGCAAACAACCACGTCCATCCACGTTAGTGGGGAAACTAAATTGGGTCCTCATATTTGTTTTCCACAAGGCCTAGAAAGTTTACTAGTTGTATTGATATAGAGAAATTTTGTTGAATTTTTTGACACAACATCATTCTTAGTACTCCCTCCGTTCCGGACAAAGAGTCCACTATTCCATTTTTGGATGTTTCACTTAAAGAGTCTATTTTCAAAAATTGAAGCATAAAAGTGTCATTTTATTACTAATGAACTACTAAAAGTGTTATTTTCTAAAAAAGTTCGACTTTTAAACGGGGACTCTTTGTCCGGAACAGGGAGAGTATTAGTTATCACAGTATCAATAACTAGAGGATGATCTCTAGCTGCAAAAGATAATCTCGACTCACCCGTTAATTTGGTTGCAGTAGTTGGAAATTTGATTTGTTATCAGAAAGCTATCAAGCCTTGATGGCTCAGGGAGTGGCTTAAATACGGGGTTCGAAGGATCCTCCTCGGGCAATGGCTCTTCTCCTGCTGCTTTGCGTGACATATTCTCAGCCCTATCAAACACAGAGGAGCCTGGATATGAGTATACACTGACAGAACACATAAAAAGACATGGTGGGCAATTTAAATAGCCTATTAGGCTGTTTCAGCTCCTAAATTAAAAAAAAAACTAATCCAAAAAAGATTTTTTAGAAAATCAAAAGGAAATATACACGATGGCATCTAAACAAGATCCATTCTCATTAACCGTCCCATGTGCTTGTATCATTCTACTCTCTTACAAAAAATTCCACCTCTATAGGTTGGGCGTTACTCCAGTTTTTACACAATCATTTCACCGATCTTCATTGTGAGATGTTAGAAACATCATCTGATGGCCAAAATCTAAAACATGCCAAGTTTAGTCACCATGTCAATCCAGTCAGTTGAACCAGTCATAGTCATCTATAATTAACTTTATAAAGCTCGAGGAGGACACAAGCATAAGCACAATCATATCATCTCTATATTGATTATTAGCAACAAATATTTGCAAAAGATGGGGGAAAGAGAGTTTATCTAATGGACTCTACTAAACCCATAAAAATTTACAAACATTCAAGCACACCTTCAGAAGTATTCAAGAATTCTAAGGGTGTGTTCCCATTTTCACAATAGTACTTTTTGATGCTATTTTCTATATATACTGTTACTTGTAAAAAAACACATCTTGCGGACTCGGGGTTCTGTATTAGCTCAAATATCAATGAACAACATGCAATTGTCTTCCAGTTTATCAACATTGGACTGAATCTATAATTAGTCTGCTCTAATTTATGGTTCTAATACATGGGCTGAATTCTTTCCTCGCTATATCAGGCTTAACTCTACGAACTCACCTTAAGCTTCACACATAGGGCATAACCATAAACACTGAAAAATCAAATTGCACACAAACACCCTCTTCAGATCCTAAAAGAGTTTCTTAATTTGATAGCAGAACATATCCAAATAAGCCAAGTAAGAGAATCACAGGTATCATATAAATGCAAGAAAATAAATAAAGTATGTATCCAGGCTACCTTCTCTTCTGAAGCCATGCCTGTTGTTGGGCTTGTTGACGTGACAGATTGCGATAATAAAATTGGAACTGAAAGCAAGAAATGTAGTCTTAATACGTGAGCAACCAATACTTTACCTCCATGTTTGGGGAAGAGAGAAAGAGAGAGAGAGAGAGAGAGAGAGAGTTGCCAAAGAAGGTTAACCTTCTGCTGTTCCATTGATAGATCATCCATGCATTCAATCAAAAATTCGACATTTCTCTCCATAAAAGGATTTGTTGATAGTTGTAACCTATCATAGTCAGACTAGTAATAGAAACACAATTAGAATTTACAATAGATATTCATGTCCGTGACAAGTGTACCGCAAACGGATAAGAGGTTACCTGGGTGACAGGTGAGTCAGCTTCTAGTTCAGTCATAAAAGCACTTATAAGAGCTGAATTTGAAACCTTGATCTGTTAAATAAAAAGGGTTACATAAAAATCTGCAATGTACTGGACGATAATGCATTGTGGTGAACTCTTTGATCCCTACTATAAACTTCATAAAGAGCAGCGCCTATCATCTAACCAAAGAATATAACATGTAGAACTATATACCCACTGTTGGATACCCAGACGAGTATCCTTGATAAAATTTTCATATGATTATATATTATTTTCAGTCCATAATCATAAAGACTTGATTTCTTTACATTTCATGTAGTCCTGAAACCTTGATCTGTTATACTCAACATTTAATGCCAAAGAGCCAAGACCAATAATTGAGAAGCAATGTCAGGCTTATCAGCTGAGCACATACACATAGGAAGCACTAATTTGAAACACCAATGGTTGTGGTAATTGATATAAGACAAAAAGTAGTGATTACAGGTCAAAATATTACTCTTTCACATCCTAAAAGGAGTATACAAAATTAGGAGTTATATAATTTAAAGAAGTAGGCAAGGATACATGATGCATCAGAAACATACAGGAATCTCCTCAAAGATATCCACCCATGAAAGATTTTTCTCCCGCAACCTAAGAAGCAAAGAAAAAAATGAGTCTAGTGTACAGTTCATTTCCATTGAAACCAGTATAAGATGTTATGAAGAAACCCGTACTTCTCTCCAGTAAAATTATTAGCACGATAAAGTTCCATGAAAGAATCAGAAAGCTTCAAGGCTTTCAAAGCTAAGACGCCTTGATTGGACTTGGAGGGGTCATAAATTATGCACACACATCGTCTTATATTTTCCTGCAACCAGTAACATAACACATGAAGCCAAACATAAGTTCCAACAACATAGAAAGTATATCATTAGGCACACATATATCTGGTGCGTCATTAAACAACATATGAGTTAGATACCCCAGAATCAACAACGATACGAACAGAAACCAACTGAAAGGTCAACCCATAATTTATGTGTGACTGTGTACAAGTTTCTGAGAGCATGTACATGATAATAAGCATGCCGGAAACTACTACAGGACTGTTATGGCTTGGATGATGTTTTTTGAATGCACGTATATAATAATGGGCATAAAACAGGTTACCTGGTAATTCATAAAGGTCTCAATCAGCTCCACTGTCTGAAAAGAACCTAACAAGGTTGATTGATACCTGGAAAAAGTTAAACCGAAAGGTTCGAAAATTAATGGGAAAAGAGTACTGAGAATACAAGTAACTAAAGAGAACTCTTGTCGCATTCAATAATCTCATATAGACAGACTTGGGTAACGTTTGCAGGTTTTCAGCAATTCCTTCACATATGCGGTAAACGAAATGATCTTTAATACCAGTTGAGGCACATATATTCCTCGTAGAAAGCATTTAAAACAAGATAGGCATCTACCGATGCAAGGGTTACAGACTTAAAGCAGGCTGATGTACATTATACTTCAATATTAGTACTCTGCTTTGCAATACACATACCCTCACTGTACAAATTCAAAATCAACCAATGCGCCCAGAAAAATCTCTAATTCCAAATTATGTCTAATTCACTAGTCATAAGGATTGAAGACTTGTACATAAATAAAAGAATTTCATGGAACAACTGAAGACTTATCCAAAGAGGTCAACTTTCTTCATAAAGAGCAGATAGTAGATTCAACTTTGATGAATGAGATAAGGAAGGATGCATGGTTTTAACGCACAAACAAGTAACACTCTGGAATGAAGCAGCTCTCCAAAGTGTGTATGAAAGAGGATAAATATTTAATAAGAGGCCATGATCAACATTCCTACTTGTGAATGGAAGACATGGCTGACTATGTAAGAAGGGAGACTTGGATCTCACCTTTAGGGGGGATCCAAACAATGATGATATGCTTTAATAACTATTACCAAAAATCTTGATGCAAATAACTAAACTACCCGAGTATAATTCACTTTCTACTCTTTCTTCAAGAGACGTACTCTGAGTGGCAAATCTATAAAACTTGAACTCACCATCCAACAGTGTTATTGTCAACGTTGACCTCTCTAAGACATCTCATCATCTCAAGCTGATAATTTGCACCATCTGCTTCAATCTCCTCGTCCTCCTCCCTTATCTGCACCCTCATTCAAGCATAGAAGAGAACTCATTAGAGAATTGAAAGGCATGTTTACATGGTATACAGAACTCAAATCAATTAAAGGATAATGTGTAATGGAAAGGGACACTGGGACCACGTACCGGGAAAGGGAAACAGTTAGTTACTTCCAAAACACTGCCAACATCTAGCCCAAGAAGTTGTCCCGTAACGAGGGCAGGTGAAAATTCCTTGCAGTGCTTGATGATCTTTAATATAACCTGTTTTACACAATTATACAACAATAGATATATGAGAAGCTAAAAACTACCTGATTCAACCCTCCCAATAGGTCAAGAAATTTGTATTGGGAAAAGGAAAAGTAAACTAAACATTTATCTCCAAAAGAGGATTAGACTAGAGGAAATTTCTTCCACCTCCAAAATTGAAAAGAAGTTGACGAAAGTCTTAGTTTATAATTATTCACAATGAGATTAACGTATGCTCCACTAAATAAGGCCTAATAGTGTAACAGAATAAGCAGACTTCATTTCTTCTTTGTTCTCACTTCAAAAATAATTTGTCTCCACTCTGTCTTTTTTCCACGAAGTACCTAGAGTAACAGCGTAATACGTTGAAAAACAGTGTGGCACATTTAATTTTCTTTTCTATCTGCAATAGTTGACCTGGTGTGAACATTGTGGTGGAAAATTGTCTGTCATCTCTGTTCTTTTACAAAAGATGGAGTTCATGACAAACTGGAAACACAGCAACTTTCACGGATAGTGGCTAGCAGCCACAGTGAAGGGATGAGATGTATGCAGATCTGATCGTTCTCCCAGAAAAGACCAAGACTATGAGTTGCAAAGATTTGGAGTTTAGAAAACCAAATTCCATTGTACCAGCCAAATTGTGAAATGTACAAGTCTGCCTAAAAAAAGAATCTGGAAAACGATAAGGAAAACTAAGAAAAAGCTAATGAAGCATCACCCTCCAATCCTTCTTTTTTTTTAGATAGATAAGTGTGACCCCTTGTTAGTCTGGGGATTGGAACCAAAGACCTCAAGGTCTTTGCCTTTGCCTGAGTGCCCTTGCCATCTCTCTCACCCTTTCTTAAGGTCTGAAATTGCCACCCCTAAAGCCTCTCATCAAAAAAACATGATTCGCTCAAAGATTCTGTAAGCAAAATAGATCCTTGAGTTGACGCTGCAGAATTGAATTGCTTACATGGAAGCCATTTTTCAATTAAATATAAATAGAAACTTTATGCAGACATAGAAAGGGATTTGAGTGACAGGAACCAAGAAGTTAAGTTGTTGCAAGCATAATGATTTGGAAAGGCGTGAGGAAATGATGGGAAGTGCCGAAGAGGTTTATATCCTTCGTTATAGGAAAGGGGGACTCAGCCAGCTTTTGGAAATTAGTTTTTGGAAAGATAAGTGGTGTGGTGAGAGAGAGTTGCTGAGAGCTTTCCCTGCCCTCTACAACATAGAGGTTGACAAAGATGAGACTGTCAACTCTGTTTTGCATTTTGTTGGGGACACTGTGGTATGGACTCCCTCTTTTAGCAGGAATGTGCAAGACTGGGAAGTTGATATTTTGGGCCATGAACTGCTGTACAAACTATACAACAGGTGAACAGGAATGCTGAAGATGCTGTGGTGTGGGCTGGAGAGAAGTGCAGAAAATTCTCTGTGAAGTCCTACCACAGCTTGGTTACGGGGAAGGATTCCTTTCCTTGGGGTAGTGTGTGGAAGACTAAAGCTCCCTCTAGGGTGGGTTTTTTCCTGTGGGAAGCTGAAAATGGAGCCATCCTCATGGGAGATAATTTGAGGAGAAGAAGGATGATGTATGTCAATAGATGTTTCATGAGTAAAAGGGAGGAAGAGACTGTCAATCACCTTCTGCCCAATGGCAAAGGTCTTATGGGATTTTGTTCTCTGTTTATTTTGGGTGGACCAGGTAAATCCTCTTTCTATTAAAGAGATGTTGATGAGTTGAGCTTTCTTCAAACGTAAGAGGAATCCTTGCAATTTTTGGATGGCTGCACCGGCAACAATTCGCTGGACTATCCGGAGAGAAAGTAATTCCAAGGCGTTTGACAATATAGAAAGAAGCTGCGAGAACCTTAAGGAACATATCATCCAGCTTCTGTACTTTTAGAAGCCACGATGTGGTCTGGCAGGGGCTAAGCCCCTTTGTAGATCTTGAGGATAATAGGTCTGCAGACTATAGGAGTCCTTCTCCTACTTTTGTAAATAGGATGCGTCACCTCATTTGATGCCCGTTATTAATATATACTCTTTACTTATCAAACAAAAATGATTTGGTTAATAAGGTCATTTATTTATTTTTACAAACAAAAGACAATTTATCAATAGCTACAAATGGGTTTACAAGATAGGAGAGATGAAGCAAAAGTCCACCTGCATAAACTCAACACTAGGGATCGACTACATGAATCCTTTTCTCCTACTCAATTCGGTCCAAAGCAAGGTCATCATACACACCACACTCATTCATGTCTTTCTTTATTATGCGTCCATCTTAGTTTTAGTATTCCCCTTCCCCTACTTCTATTTTGGTTGATGTTGATACATTCGCAATTCCTAACATGAGCACTAAGCGGTGTACGTTTGTATCTGTCCAAACCATGTCAGACGAATTTCTCATATATTATCGACTACTCGAGCAACTTTTACCCTCGCAAATTTATTCACGACAAATTATATCTTTCCTAATTTTCCCACATATCCATCTTAACATTCACATTCAGCTACACTCATCTTGTTAACATCTTTTTCCATAGTTGCCCAGCATTCAATTCCAAAACAAAAGGCACAAATGCTAACAAAAGCACTGCACCTCAAAGAAAGTAGGAGAAAGGTTCAGATAAGACAGGAAAAACAGCAATTTGAAGTGGTCAAAAATTGCTGGAGCTGGGATAAATTTGCAGTTTCAAGAGAATCGTGGAGACTAATCGCAAATTCACCTTAATGCATTGAAGCAAAGGCAGCACTGCAGAAATAGAACCGTCAACAAAGTCATAATTGAAGTTGATAGGGTTACTGTGGTTTGCTGCTTCTCAAACTGTGTCTTAAGAAAGAATATTCTTCCAGTAATGAATGGGTAAATCTCATATCATCAGCAAAATCTTCGGATTGGAAAATCTACTCTTCGGATGTAAGAGTTAAATTACAAAAATTGGGCAGATTTCTGGATGTAATAATCAAGCAAGATTTACAAATAAAATAGATTTAAATTTACAACCAATTATAAATCCTTCTTTCTGGTGGTCATCCCTATTAAACTTCATTTCGCAACTGATAAATTCCCAGTACAAAACTACAGCAATAACATTATTTAACTTCTTTTTTACAATTATAATTCTCCAAAACTATAATCAGACCCTCCCTGAAAACCCAAAATCCGGGCATAAACTAGTACAGGCAAAGCACAGGTAAATATGATAATTATAATCATACAAGAACAAATTGAACATACCAACAACAAAAGCCAAAACAATGCAAGTCCAAAATATTCGCGCCACACGCGCGCACACACACACACAATGAAGAGAAATATACCAGTCCCTCGATCTGAACCACTCTGAGAGGGGGAGCAGCAACTTCTTCAGTAGCCGCCACTTGTAGGAAGGACCGAGCCGTACCTGCAGCCAATGCCCCAACATCAATCACCATATTTGTGCATAAAAAGGTACAAGGAAAGAGTGAGAGAAACAGAGACGTGTACTAACTTGCCGCCATAAATCTGATTCTGAGGATTACGTCGGAGGAAGAGGAAAGTTTACGGCAGTCGTCGATGCTTTTTCCGCCGACGTTAAGAGATACCCCCAGCCTCGGTGAATATATTTTCGAAGAAACCCTAGGTCCCTGATTACAATCCAGTAACCTTTTAGTTGTACTTTGTTGGACCCGACCCGACCCGTGCTTGTCCCTCAGTAAGGGAGATGGTCATGCTATTTGACCCGTTGTCTTAATTTTTATGCTATTCGATCAACCCAAAAAAATTATTAACTCTCTAAAATACCCTTACAACTTTCAAAATAAGTTAAAACCTCTTACGCAACGTTCTCCCTCTCTCTCTCTCCCTCCCGTTATCTTCTCCATCGCCAACTCCATCTCCAACCTTCGTCCCCTACCTTCAAACATCATTGCCACCATATGTCTTTCAAGGTTCATCTCTCTCTCTCTTCTCTATTTCTTTCAGCAGCTTCAAACTAGGGTGAGTTTGGTCCGATTCGATCCAATTTTTTGGAAAAAAGAGAAAATTGAAGCTAGACCAATAGTTTGATTTTTAAAAAATTTAGAACCGGAACCAATCCAATATGTATAAAAACTAATATATTGATTCGGTCTATAACCAACCGAAGATGTACAAGAACCAGGACCAGACTAATACTAGGATTTTTACTTTTTAACTGTTTAATACAAAAACATAATAAAATTTTAAGACTTAAACTTCATAAAAATATTAAAAGCATTTGATAAAAATACATTCAACGATTAAAATTGTCGAAATCATAAACTCATAACTAGGAAATTAGAAGTATATATATATATATATATATATATATATATATATATATATATATATATATATATATATATGTATATGTATATATAATAAAAAATAAACAACTAATTGGATCAGTTCGGCTCGGTTCCGTTTTTTTTTTTTGTTCAAAAACCGGTCCGACCCAAATATTCGATTCTATGAAAATTCAAATTTATGACCAAACCAAAGTATTGGTCCGGTCCAGTTTTGATTGGTTCGGTTTGATTCCATTGGGTATGTCCGGTTCTGAAAAACATATGCACACCTATTTCAAATCATAGGTCAAAACCCTAGGGTTAGATCGATTGTGTTTCGCAATCTTTGTGTTTCTCTCTCTTTCAAACTCATCGTCTCTCTTTTTCTACCTCAGTGATATCGATTAATCGACCCATGAGTCAATGAGTTGATTAATCGACTCATGTGTAGTTTTGATAAACTCATGAGTCGATTAATCAACCATTGAGTGGTTTAATCGACTCAGTAAGTGTATTTCATGATTTTTAATTCAAATTTGGGCACATAATTTTTTTTCTCATAAGTTAGGTTATTTGTGTAACTTGACTCAATAAGGGTATTTAAGGGTTTTTAATTCAAATATAGTCATATAAAATCTTCTCATAAGTTAGGTTATTTGTATAACTTTCATGTTTGACCTACCCATTTATGAAGAAACCCCATTGGCCGATGAATTAGTTAAATATAGCCGCTTGACCCAATATCTTATCTTATATGGCATTTGACAAATAAAAATATAAACTTATTAATACACCCCCAAAACCCCAAATGGTCATACTTGACTCACAACTCACTGACAGTAGTTCCAAGTATGTCTCCCTCACAACGACTCCTAGTACGTCTCCCTCACAACGTTGTGCTCTTCCCTTCCCCCACTCTTTCGTCTGCCTCACTCACGACGTCGTCCTCTCTCCCTTCTTCTCTCCCCTTGCTCCCCCCATCGTTCTTCGTCCTCATAGACGCTAACGCGTCACTTAGCCATATCCCTCAACGTCGTTGTTCTCCTTCACTGTTCACATCTTCGTCATCCACCTCAAATACATCTCTTTCTTTCAAACCCACTGTAGACACCCCAATTTCATACTCATATTTATAACATTTCATAAATGTTAAATCCAGTCAAAAGAACCAACGAACGTTAACTTTCAAAAGGTTCAAAACGACAAAGGAAGAAACCAAAAAAGGAAAAAGGACAAACATTGAACAGCATGGGGGAAAGTGAAAAATCCTAAGGCATAAAACAATAAATGGCGCAGCCCATAGCACTTTTGGGCACCGCACCCAAAACTGCTATAGGCGGCGCCCATTTCTGTTTATCCCGACTAATTTTTCCTTCTTCAGTACAACCTTTTCAGTGCAAGGCAAAACCAATTCAAACACAAACATAAATTATATGTTGTTTACCTTCATGGTTAAGTTTTCACTACCTATAAATACAAGCTTCCGCTAAGTGCAAACAAATAGAGTTTGAAGACGAAGAAATCAACAGAGAATACACTGAAGAAATTTACGGAGAAGGTTTTACAGTGAGAAATTCTCAGAGAGAGAGCTGTTAAGCTGCCAAAATCAACCCTGCCTATACACTTATAACCACCGTCCATAGATAAACCTAGTTGCCCGATTAGGTTCTCGCCCTAAACCCGGCTCCAAAAAGCTACAAACACAACAGTTACTCTGCCTGATTTCAGGCACGACATCAACACCAAAACAATAAATACAAACAGTTGTTTCGCCCGGATAGAGAGGTGAAAAACAACAAACACAGAAATCACATCGTCAAATTTCGGCATGAAAAGGAACAAAAGTAAGCAGTTACGCTGCCCAAATTTCATCAACAACAACAACAACAACAAACAAAAAGACTTTCTTTCTCAGGAGGACAAGGGAAGCACATCTAAAAACCCGCCTTAGCAAAGTGGTCCCTGGTATAAACCCTTACGCTTTGAGTGGTAGGTACCAAAGTTATTTTTTCCAGTTTAAATAATATAATATAAGCCGTTACGCTGGTAAAATATTTAGTATAAATAGTTATAAAATAAGTCGTTATTATAGCCTAAATTTCATATGCTCTTATTGTAACTCTAAAATGTAGCTGCTATAAGTCTTCCTTTATTTTCTTTATTGCACGTATATCTATATACATAAATGTTGTGTTTAGATTATTAAATATATAAAAAGAACATATTTAGCTTAAAAATTCATTCTGAGACCGAAAGGACGAGTTGGGTGTCTAACCCCTTCCTAACTTGTAACTTAGTCTCCGAACCCCTGTATTCTTGTATATTTGGTTTTTCTCTGTTTATTCCATAAAATAGAGGTGGCGACTATGTTTAATATTTTGAGTCCACATATGAGGCCGAGCGTATTCCACGCGCTCGAAGTTTTGAAACTCGTCCGCTTTTCAGTAGTGTGAACATGTTCGGAACGGGACACTCATAGTGGCGACTCTGTTGGGGATGTTTTTATTATTTTTATAAAATAAAAAAACGAAAGGCTAGACTCATTTGTTTTGTTATGTCCATACATAAAAGAAAAGGGTTATTGTGGATTTTTTGCTAAATATATTCTTATTTATATATTTACAGTCTAAATATTACATTTATATGTATGTTTATATATGTGCACGTATGATCCGGAAATCTTGCAGCAGATTCATTTTGATGCCGGTGCAATCCACCAAAGAAAAGAAAAAAAAAAGAAAGTGGTAGCAATTTTTATTTTTGTTTATTATTATTATTATATCCGTTGGAAATATAAATATTTTTTTATTTTGCCATTTTTACTTAGGGATTAGGACCAAATGTAATTAATAGGAACAGATAGATTCTCCACTTTTCTTTCTATTTATTGTTCTGAATGGTCGGCACGCTCGCTCGCGTCGTTCTTTCGTGAATTCAAACTAATCAGCCAAGATAATCAACAATTAAACTAAAAGACAAGCCAAATTTACTACTTTATATCTGCTTTATACCTAAAAAAAAAAAAAAAATACTACTTTTTAGCTAACGCACACACGCGCAAGCATGTAAAGATGTTCTGACTATTACCCTTCAACCTGATAAACACACCCGGGTATCCATGATCTCGAAAGAGAGGTTACGGAAAACTTAGGCCGAAATTATCATATCAGGCCGAAATTATCATATCATGCGCCCCTTATTGAGGGGCCAACTAGGTGAAGTCATCCTAGCCATGCATCAGCCAACATTAAAAGCATATATATATATATATATATATATATATATATATATATATATATATATATATATATATATATATATATATATATATATATATATATATATATATTTAGGACACTTTATGGACCGATCGGTTTTTATATCTCAAAATTAGTAACCAATCTCTGGTGCAAAAATATATCTAAATGAATAAAGATATATGCACATGGGTTGATTAATAATTTTGATGGTATTTTCCTAGACCATTTGAATGATGGATCCCAGAAAGAGTATATACCCTTCGCCTGAGATATGTCCAATATTGGGAAGTCAAAAATCAGGTGGAATACGAAGGTTCTATACTCTGGAGAAATAATCCATTATTCCATAAAAAGTTCCAAACTGTCAAAACAAAGCATGTGCTTGTCTGATCAAATTTAGGAATAAATAAACAAAGTTAAATTATAAAAGTACATTGTACTTAAACAAAAAAAAAATTCCTAGAACCTTACCTTTGATACCTTCAACCTTGTTTCTCAAAAACCTGGCCCGGATTTGGAATGGAATAGATAGCACTGGCCGGTTGATACGGGATACAAGTATAGAGGTCAGGTCAGAGAGTATAAAGATCAGATCAGAGGGTACATATTTAGGTAGAATGACTATCGAAAACAAACAGACTTCTATGGGTACATAGACAGGGGCTCCAGGGTACGCTCTTACTCCAGCTATGCAACAATAGTTAGATCAGAATTTGGGAGCACAGTCCGATCGCCTAATGGGCCAGATAACGAATCTTATACAAAACTTGAGACCCAATATAGAAAACACTGCTTCCCCTACAACACGTCATGAAGCATCAACCTCAAATGCTCCCCCAAACACTAACCTTCAGCCAAATACCAATCCTCCACCAAACACCAATATCTGAAACACCAATCCTCCACCAAATACCTACTACCAAAATCCTAACCCTTTCTTATCAAATCAGGGTTACTCTTTCCCAAACACTGGTATGCCTCAAAATTCGGGTGGTCTTCCATTCTCTATTACCAATCCACTACAAAAAAGCTCACATATGGACCCTAGAAACTATGTCGAGGCAGGACAAGTGACGACTTATCTACCATTTAATGATTTCAGTCGTTAAACAGAAGCTACACCTCCTCAAAATACTTACCAAATATCTTAGCCGACTCAGGGGATAAATCCAACTACAGCAAATCCCACAAATATATACAAAGCTCCGACTCCACCTCTCTCAAAGGTGGAGACATATGTTGAGAACCTCAAGAAACTAATGCTCAAAGTTATAAATAAATGGGAATTCTCTACACGATCATTGACACTATAATCTTCAGCTATGTTACCACTGAAATTCAAAATGTCTAACATAGAGAAGTTGATGGGACTAGTTGTCCTATCTCTCATCCACAACAATCCAGTCAAGGGGAGCTAGCTTTTAGGCTATGGCTTCCAACTTTCATCTGACTTTAGTTGGAGCAGCAAAACAATGGTTAATGCTGGCAGACATTAGTACTATGGGTACTTAGAATCAAATAACCGATGAATTCCAAAAGAGGTACAAAGTCAATAGTAGCTCTGAAAACAAAAGGGAACTTGAAGCATGCACCCAAAGGGAAAAAGAAACATGTGCAGACTTTGCAGCCATGTGGAAGAATAAAATTGCTCAAACACTAGACAGATCTAATCCGGTTGAATCAGCCAAATTGTCTATAAAAAATCTCAAACCCATCTATTTGAAGCACATGAGGTATCTCCCTTATGGAAACTTCAACACCATAGTGGAAGTAGGAATTCGCATCGACAAAGATATACGTACTGTGCATCTTAAGGTTGGTACACCTCCAAGCTCATTTTGTTATACCAAAGGAAAAGCAACAGCATTAATGGCAGCTGTCCACATGGTTGGAAACACGCCAATAACAATGTCACCAACCAACTTCTATACTCAAAACTACGGTATTGTACCATGGTCCTACGGAACAGATAGATACATAAATTCAATTGGTGGAAATAATGGTCCAACAGAAACTTCAGAGGACCAAACATGGGAATTAGGCACTACGCAGGCTCCCCTATCTCTAATACTACAAGGGCTAATGGCACAAGGAGTATTGAAGCCATTAGAAAACTACAAACCGCCAAATCATTTACCTAACACATGGAATCACGCTCAGTTCTATGAATACCATCGCTACAATGGTCATCTTACTGACAAGTGCTACACACTCAAGAATGTCATCCAATATCTTATCGACGATAAAGTCATCGAGAAACCTCACCTCAGGCCCAATGTGGTAAATAACCCACTACCTCAAATCAACATGATTGAGGTCAATGAGGAAAGCTATGTACTTGCTGAATTCGAAAGAAATGAAAAACATTTGCCTTACATCGTTGTTCCTTTCCCTCTACAAGAAAAAAAGCTCACTTGCAACATGCTCTTTGGAACATTATCCTAGGCAACAGTCAAGCTACGTCTCAAGAAAAGAGTAGCATTGAGAAGACCAATTGGATCGGCGGAGATGTCAGCCATCTCATTAGGCCTGGTCACGCCTATCAGCCAAGCCAGGAAAATTACGACCATTTTGGGAAAGATAACGAAATTGACACTGGGCTAAAAGTATGGAAGACCCAAGCCCAAAAACCTGGTCCGCTATGTGTAGCCCACATACTGACCCACTAAGCACGCAACACCTTAGGTCATCAGGCCCACCACAAGCCGACTCAAAAGTCCATGGATGAACTTGGTGACCAGAGGTAGTGTATGGTTATCTTATAAACCACACACAAGTCTTACATCTACCCTATGTGGGATTGGGGGGTATTACAATCTCCCCCACTTAAATCCTTAACGTCTTCATCATAGCCAAATTGTACCCCGGGCGATGTGAGATTGAAGAGGTGGCTCGTACGGGGATCAAGAGGTCATTCCCACCTTCTGCGGTGTAGCACTTTGGACCGCACATCACTTTGTTTCCACATTTCTAGTTGGGAGCCGCTTTGATACCATTTGTAATGCCCCGAGCCTAAAAGTTCGGTCCGATACGTGTAGTGTGACGACCCGACCCCCAATCTTTATACGAGCCTCGGGTCGAGCGTCGAATAAACATATAAAACAACAAAACACATGCAAAGCCCTCACTAATAATAGGCTAATAAAATCACCTGATAAAACAAAGTCACTCATGTGATTAATATAAACACCACAACCAACCAACTAGTGTAATATAATACACATGCACGAAGTTAAACTCCGACATCAAAAGATAGTACAAGACCAGTAACGTCAAAGTACCCAAAGTAGAGCTTATATAACTCTACATACCCATCCTCACATTGAACAAATACAAACTCATATGGAGCTACATAACAAAAGACAACATGTTGTACACGAGTGCCTCGCTGGCCTCACCTCGAACTCCCTGCCTGGCTGGGATCTAAGGAAAACAAATAAAGGGAACGGGGTGAGTGATAACTCAGTAAGTTACTATATGCAACTACATGGCATGCTGTTATGCACATGTTATAAACACATATGTAAATCAAGTATAGATGTACATATACTTGCACACATCACATTGATCATGTTATAATGCACATTGACTCAACGTAATTAAACACATAATTAGGATATATAACTATAGGCGAGCTTTTCGTCTCAGTTTGTATCTCAAATACCATAGTTGTGTTGCTGCCGCAGTACACGCGATGATGCATGTCTGGTCATATGCTGAACCATGTCTGAACCAAATAATATCCAGAACTAATGACCTTGGGACTTAACCAGAAGTCTCATTACCCTGAGTTTTACCCAAGATTATAGCCTTCTGTTTGTCATGCGAATTTCTCTAACAAGGCTACATCCTTGTCACGGCCAATAACAAGGGAGAGACCCATGCAACGACCCGTAGCGATCACGAGATTTAACTCTCGTAAAGACTACTATCGTCCTATTATCGACACAACCACATATGCCCACTGGACTCAATGCGATGCACAAATAGATGTTTGCTTGCTAATAAATACAACTGTCGAGTCCCAAAGTAGGGGAGCTCAACACACGTAACAAGCATGCTTATTTTCCTGTAAATAAACACTTAAGCATTTATTTGCTTACACACAAATACCAAGGTATGTAGTATTTTACATATAATAAACTACACCAAAGTATTCCCTATTATCGTAGGAATCGAGCACGTCACTCGTTATATTTTATTGTCCATAAATCGACTCCGTTGAGTAATTTGTTTAATATTTATAAATTTCGGGCATCACCGCGATTTGCAGGATTCATCCAAACACAATCTCACCGACGTATTACTAGGCATAACAATGGTTTAAAACCATTTAACACGTTAACCAATTAAAATTAATAATAATTCGCAACTAAATTATTAATACTCATATTCAAAACAAATAATATGAGAGTAGCTCACAGTTCATGTATGCAATTATATACAAAGGGAAGAGGATAGTAACTTACCTCTACCGAAAAATATCGATGAAAACACAAAATATTCTGGTGTAAATGTAGCCCTCAACACATAGAACACCCATGCGGAGTCGGAATTAAAAACGGCTAATATTTCGTTAACAAATTGAACTGAAAATGAAAACCCTCATAACGGTTGACGGCTGAAGAAAGAACGAAGGAGAAAAGAAATATGAAAGAGACTCTCACCCAAAACAATTAAATGAGGTGGAAGGTGGTCTCTACTGACCAGCCAAAGTAAAACAAAGGAAAAGAAGTAAGCCAAATTGTTTGACTTGGAGACTAATTACCCAGCCAAAATCCAAGTGATCAACCACTTGGTGAAGTATATTATATCAAATAGTTGATTAGTCATATTGAGGTGTAATAGGTGGGTCAAAAGTCAACCAAATCAAAACCAATTAAATCATCAATTTGATCCAATTAAACACTAATTAATCATTATTAATTAGTCAATGTTAAAATAAATATATATTTTAACAATATAAAAAGCAACACGTAACGTACGAAGTATTTCAGGTCAATCTAGTCGAAAATATATATTTTCTAGCTCTAACATGTCATTTTATATTCCAATGCTATAAACCATAATTAACATAACCAAAATCCAATATGGACTTTAAACACGTCACACATCAAGCCCAACATATCTTGAGCTCAAATGGACTCTCGTAGGGTAATTACCTAAGTCCACAACACAAAAACATATAAACACATTAAACATAACACGTAGAACGTAATTAATTATGCTAATGCACCTTAATGCACAATTAATAAAATATGCAATTCCGGGTGTTACACCCTCTCCCCTAAAAAGAATTTAGTCCCTAAATTCTCTTATCGAAACCATCAAATAGGTGAGGGTATCGTTCCCGCATATACAGTTCAGTCTCCCAAGTGGCTTCCTTAATCTCGTGGTTCCGCCATAGTACTTTAACCAAGGGAATTTGTTTAGTACGCAGGATCTGTTCCTTAGTATCTAAAATCTCCACTAGTATCTCATCATAGGACAAATCTAACTGAAATGTGATATCTTCACACTCGAGCACATGAGATTCATCCCTCAAATACTTCCATAACATGGAGACATTAAACACAACATGAATATCTGCCAAAAATGGTGGCAACGCAAGTCTGTATGCCACACTCCCGACCCTTTCAAGGATCTCAAACGGCCCAATGTATCTCGGCAATAATTTACATTTCTTCTTGAATCTCTTAGTACCCCGACGAGGTGATACCTTCAAGAACACATGATCGCCAACTTGAAACTCAAGATCACGCCGTCTGTTATCGGCATAACTCTTATGTCTGTTTTGAGTTGTATGTAATCTGTCTCTGATCAGTTTAACACTCTCAACTGATTGTTGAACCATTTCTAGGCCCCAAAGCTTGGCTTCACCAACTCCATCCCAGCAAATAGGAGATCTGCACTTCCTCCCATACAGAGCTTCATAAGGATACATATCGATACTGGACTGTAATAAGTTATTATAAGCAAACTCAGCTAGAGGCAAGTGAGTGTCCCAACTGCCCTTGAAATCAACTGCATAAGCACGTAACATATCCTCAAGAATCTGAATCAATCTCTCGATCTGTCCATCTGTCTACGGATGAAAGGCTGTGCTAAAGCTCAAGTGAGTCCCCATAGCACTCTATAAAGCTTAACAGAAACGAGAAGTAAACCTCGGATCTTTGTCAGATACTATACTAACTGGCACACCATGCAATCTAACAATCTCCCGAACATAAAGAGATGCTAGATGACTCAAAGTATAAGTTATCACAACTAGTAAAATGGGAGCAGACTTAGCCAGTCTGTCAATAACAACTTATACTTCATCGTGATCCTGTCGAGTACGAGGCAACCCTGTCACAAAATCCATTGTCACATGCTCCCATTTCCACTCAGGTATCTCAAGTGGCTACAACAAGCCTGCAGGTCGCTGATGCTCAGCCTTTACCTGTTGACAAGTTAAACACTTTGCAACAAAATCAACAATCTCTCGCTTCATATTATTCCACCAGAAATGATGCTTCAAATCTCTGTACATCTTCGTACTCTCTAGGTGAATAGTGTACTTAGCCTTGTGGGCTTCTTCAAGTACCTGTTGTTTCACTCCATCACAAGAAGGCACACACAATCTACCTCTGAAGGTTAAGATTCCATCGCCATTAATTACAAAGTCATGTGTCTTGCCTTTTTCAGGCCGTCCACTATCTTTAGCAGTTCTGAATCATTCTTTTGAGCTTTCTTTATCTGCCGAAATAACAAAGGCGTAGCTCGAACACTAGCAAACAATACCCCATGTACAGACTCACAAGGATCCCAATCCCTTAAGTCTTCAAGCATCTTTCATTCTCAAACCAACAAGCAAGATAGATAAGTCTTCCTGCTCAACGCATCTGCTACCACATTGGCTTTACCGAGATGGTACAAGATGGAACAATCGTGGTCTTTAAGCTTTTCCATCCATCAACGTTGTCGCATATTTAGTTCCTTCTACGAGAATAAATACTTCAAACTCTTATGATCAGTATAGACTTCAAACTTAGCCCCATAAAGATAATGCTTCCACTTATGTAAAGCAAAAATAATCGCAGCTAATTCCAAGTAATGGGTATGATAGTTCTGCTCGTAAGGAGTCAACTTCCTCGAAGCATATGCAATAACTTTCCCGTTCTGCATCAACACACAACCCAAACCTTCTTTAGAGGCATCGATATACACAACAAAGTTATCACCACCACTGGGTAAAGTATGTGGCAGTCCGACCCGGACTCCAATGCAAAATCCCAAGGTCGTGCCACCAAGACAAGCTAGAAGACGGACAAGCACCTGCTAAGCATAATGACACGAGTCAAAAGTTGAGCCAACAAGCTCAAAACAGGAATGTAAAGCCATAACGGCAATACGGAATAATAAAAATCAATACATGCGGAAGCGAATCATAAGTGGGACCAAAGCCTATAATTATAAACTAAGGAGTACAAGGCTGAGAGACGACTATCTCTCGACAAATCTACGACGCGTGTGACGCAACATTGCGCACGGGCAACAAACCATCGGCAAACCTAAGGCCGGCGAACCAACAAAATACCAACCTGATAAACAACCACTCAACGGCTACAACATGTTGGAGGGACAAATCAACTAAACGAATAAGATAATTAAATACTAACAACTAAACCCAAGTCTCTCGACTAAAGTTGTCGGAGATAGAAATAACAATAACACAATACTAGAACATGTGAGCTAAAACCTTGCTCGGAAAGACAACGGAATAAACTTCTAAATAAATACAACAGCTCGACCAAACAAGTCGGCCCCCAAAATAATACGAAATAAAATACTAACATAATTACCCAAGTAAAGTTTACATAACTTTACATCCGTATCTCACAAGATAATAAATACAATAATATAACAACTCCAAGCTATTGCCCGGAAGACCACCTGTTATCAAACGTGCACCCGTAGCTGCAACGCGTACTAACGAGCTCACTGCACAAACTAAGGAAAACAAACACATGAAATGAGTCATAATGACCCAGTAAGTTACTAAATGCAATTGTATGGCATAGCATGGTGTGGCATGACATAATGCACAAGCATGTATAAAATCATGGCATCTTAATAGCATACCAATAATAAACTTGTATTAACTCATCAAGTATCATAAACTTCATAAACCACATAGCACATTATCTTTCATATAAGTGCTTATAGTAAGCCACATAAGGGATAGAGAATATACCCAAATAGTGCTGTCGTGCTGCTCCTGCAATACACATTAGTAACCGGGTTGTACCATCGATGCTCGTGATTACATCGACATACTGAGAGGCTACACCGCAAGGGCAGCCCTTTCTCAGTCTAGCTTAGCATAATCCACTCGCTCTATTGGTTACGAGATGGGCTAACTTCCCCACTGGGGCCAACAGTGGAGGGTGTGTGAGGTCCCAGGTACGGCGATCCATAGCGAACACGAATCTTACGATTCGTATAGGCGATGTATCGTCCTACCCTGACATAAAAACCAATCCAAATATTGTCAGCTGAACTTACATGCAATGCACAAGTAGATATTTACTCGCATGCTCAAACAAGAACTAAGACCGACAAGAGCGGACTTATCAAATCAAGTAGGACATAAAGCTCTACACACCAATTTAACAATGCACATATTTGCACATACTTAACAAATCCAACTAACCTATAAGTTTAGTCAAAGAACCACATAGTGAGGTACTCATAATCATCAAGTTATCACCCAATCGAAAGTAGCATATGAGCTCTAGAAATCACAATATGAGGTCTACCATAGTCCTCTACTCGGGATTCAACCAAAGACTATTATTTTAGTCTAAGAACAATCATAAATCAAGACTTAGCATTTTAGCTTCACTTAAAGGTACACCGGACTCAACCATAGTCCCAATCGTCATATATGCTCGACATTCTCAAACCAATCTCAAAGGTACCAAAACTATTCCGTAGTCATATCCTCGCAAGTGCTTTGATGTGCACGCGACCAATTTCCAAAAGAGAGAACTCATTCAAATAATCGTTTCTCAAAGTAATACGAGATCATAGGTTGGTCTCTAATGCTCCGTGCCCTAACGAGCATGCTCTAAATAAATCTCCAATAAGCCTCTATATCGTGGGTGTCACAAATGGGACACAATTCGAGATGCTCGGGTACTCACAATCAAAACCAACCAAACCCGAACATCGTAGGATTTCAACATAAGGCCCACTAACATCTTATTGAACCTATAACGACTCCGTTGAGTCTTAATATCGCATTTCATTAAATACATATTTCATAAATCCCACAATTAACACATGATTCAAGTCTATAGAAATTCTCCCAAAAATAGTCCAGGCTCGTTTCCCAAGCCTAAAAATCCAAGAACTCATCATAATCATAGTCAAACGAAACCCAAATGTCGTAGGACTTTCACTCGAGTTTACTAACACATTATTGGACTTATTACGACTCCGTTGAGTCTAAATACTAAGTTTTATTCATGACACATTTCATCAACCTCAATATTAGTACCCACTTTAATTAACAACAATTTATCCAATAATCTGGGCTTGATCTTCAAGCCCTAAAATTCACAACAAAACCCAACATAAATCATAACCCATAACTTACAACACATAATAACATTCAAATCATGCTATTCATGTTATTAACAAGTTCATATTTCCAAAAATCCCCAAAATGGGCATTCAAAGCATATCAAGTGTTCATTGCCCACAAATAGCACATAGGTTGTTTTCCTTAGGGCCAATGAACCAAAATAAAAAGAAGGTAACTTACCTAGCTCGGATGAAAACTCCAAAGAACGCAAATCCGATCGGTGAACTTGTTCTACTCGTCGAGGGCTTCACGAATTTGAAGTTTGAAGGCAATCGGACGGTTGGATCGTCTTGGATCGAAGGAAGAATGAAGCTAGGGCTCAAAAATCTCCAAGCCCCTTTCTCTCTCTAATACGTATGGAAGAAGGGAAGAAATGAAGAGGGTTTTCAGAAAATTGCAAAGGGATTGAGCTTTTATACCTCCACAAACCAAGAGGGCAAAATAGGGAATTCCTTGGTACAATTAGTAGAGTTTAGGATTAATCAATCACTAATCTAACCTTAATTAACTTCCAACTAATGCTAGGACATGTTTAAGGCTAAGTATGGGAGGTTAGGAAGGGTTTAGAGGGGGTTAAATGAGGGTAGAATAGATATTTCTCGTCAATAATCGAAACAGGGCAAAACAGGGTCGGGGCACCTTGCGGTCGCAAGGTCCCCTACAGCTTGCGACCGCAAGCTCTCCAGCAACTCCAAGGACAAATCCTGATGACCTTGGGGGGGCAAGGCCATTCCACCTTGCGAGGGCAAGCCCGGCAGACCCGAAATGGCTCAAAATCCAACCTAAAAGACCCCCAAACACTTAACCAAACCTAACAAGGTTCAAACCTCATCCAAAGTAGGTCTAGAATTCCCTTAGAACACTCACAAACAACCCCCGAAACAACTCTCGAAACAACTCGGAGCGAAACCGGGAAGAGGTGCAACAACGTGCAACCGGAACGACGAATGGACTCGCAATCGAACGAGCAATGAAAGGAGACTTTTAAGGCAAGTCTAAGGGATAATTAAGAAGTTTAAATACTTCTAGAAAGTTGAATAACAACTAGGGAAATAAGAACTCCAAAGGAGAGACGATTACACGGCTCGATCCCCGAACTACGCGATAGAGACGAACACTATCTCCAAAGCTTCCAATTCATCGATAGACTTAAGGAACACCTCCAACTTGAAGTCTAATATATCTAAACATGTTAATCAACCATCTTGTAAAGGTCTAGGACCAAACCGAGGTCACAAACACAAAATGCAAGCAAACTCTCAATCGTGTCGCATTCCGACTATCGACGAGTCACGACTTGTGACTTTAGCAAGTCGACAACTATATGGCATTTCTTAATAGTGTTTTGGTCTTAATGTGGTCTCTCATACATATCTAGACCCTCTCGCAAACCAAACATACAGTCAAAAAAGGAAGAAGTGCAAGTATAGCACGCAAACCGAGCTAACGAAGGAGCGGGTGCCACAGAGTAAGAACTGGAGCTGTAGTCAGTCGTCGTTTCAATTCTTGGAACCTGTTATCACATCTATCGCTCCATACAAATGGTGTCTTCTTCTGTGTCAAAGAAGTCATAGGTGTGGCTATCTTCAAAAATCCCTCAATAAATCTTCGATAGTAACCAGCTAACCCCAAGAAACTTTGCACCTCTGTCACTATCTCGGGTCTTTTCCAGTTTACCACAGCTTCTACTTTAGAAGGATCAACTGAAATACCAGCACCTGATATTACATGTCCCAGAAATGCAACTTCTTCAAGCCAGAATGCATATTTGTTGAACTTAGCAAACAATTGCTTCTTCGAAGTAATTCCAGTATAGTTCGCAAATGAAAGGCATGCTCCTCCTGGGATTAGAATATACCAGGATATCATCGATGAACACTACAACACTACAGTCAATATACTGTCTGAAAACCATGTTCATCAAATCCATAAATACAGCAGGAGCATTAGTCAACCCAAAAGGCCTAAAACAAACTCATAATGACCATACCTCGTACGGAAGGCTGTCTTCGGAACATCTTCAGCCTGAACTTTCAACTAATGGTAACCATTACGTAGGTCCAGTTTAGAGGACACAACTGATCCCTGCAACTGATCAAACAAATCCTCAATATGCGGCAGTGGATACTTATTCTTGATAGTCACCTGATTCAGCTGACGGTAGTCAATATATAATCGCAACATGCCATCCTTCTTCTTCACAAATAACACAGGTGCATCGCATGGTGATACAATCGGTTTAATAAACCCACGGTCCAACAACTATTGTAAATGTACCTTCAATTCTTTTAACTCTACTGGCGTCATTCTATACAGTGCCTTTGATATCAGTGTTGTACCTGGCAATAGCTCAATACATAACTCAACCTCTCTATCAAGTGACATACTGTACTCAATAGAAAACACATCTGCAAATTCAGAAACCACGGGAATATCTTCTAGTTTCGGTGCAGCTATACTCACATCCAAAAGCTTTATAACCAAGACAACCCTGTGATAATAATTTTCTAGCCCGAATAGCAGATATAAAAGACAAGCCACCCATGGCCCTTTCTCCCATAAACATAAACTTAGGTATGTCAGGCACATAAAATGTTACCACCTTACGATGGCAATCAACCACAGCATGATGCACACATAACCAGTCCATGCCTAAAATAACTTCAAAATCACGTATGGGCAGGACTACTAGATCCGCATGTAAAGTGTGACTATCTATACATATATCACATGCCTGATACACATCAGTAGCAATCACACACACCTCCAGCACATAAGACAACAACTGGGGAAGAATACATAAATTCCCCACAAGATGAGATGCAATGTATGGATGTGATGAACTAGGATCTATAAGAACACGTGCTTTTGTACTGAATACAGTAAGTGTACCTCCTATTACGGTGGTAGACTTTGGAACACCCCTCTGATCTAAGGCAAATACGCGACCCTGAAATTTAGGTTTCCCGTCGCTATCCCTCTTAGACTTAGACAACTGTGTCACCATACCCACAGACTGACTACCCTGAGGTTTAGGGCAATATTTCCTCATGTGACCCTTTCTACCACAATTATAACACTCTTGCTGCTTCAAGTAACATATGTCTTCTGTATGCCCTGGCTTCGAGCAGTAAGTATAAACTAACCCTAAATTCGATCGGTTCTGGACAGTAGAGGAAGAAGTACCTCCTTTCTCACTAGGCTGGGATTTTCTCTGCCCACCTGTACCCCGTCTGCGATAGCTACCAAAACTATATCCACGTCACTGACTCTGGCCCTGTAACTTCACATCAGAAGTGGCCTTACCACGGTGCTCCTCAATATCACGTTCAATATCATAGGCCCTGTCAACTGCCTCCATGTAGTCCATAAGTGGCAAGGATAACAATTGCCTCCGGTATTCTGTCTTTAGTCCTTTCACAAACTTTTATGTCTTCCTTTCTTCATCAGGTACAAGATAAGTGATCAATGTATTTTATACGTCGGTTTCATATACTTTTATGACTTAAATTGAGCGAGTCCACGAGGCTTTGGCTACTGATGTGTGTTTTTCAGTGATTTTGTGAGTTTCAGGGTTTTAGGTGAAAGTATGCAAATTATAAGGCTTTTTGGTGAAAATTCCAAGAAGGGGCCAAAGTGTAAATTAAAGATTAAAAAGCAGAAACCAGGATTGGATACCTTGCGGTCGCAAGGTGTATCATACCTTGCCTCCGCAAGGTAGGCAGATAGTCAGAGTTTTGAAGCCCGGAAAATCAAGGACCTTGCGGACGCAAGGTGCCTTATACCTTGCGATCGAAAGGTGGTTAGAACGCCAAATTTTGGGTTTTCACACCAGGCCAAGAGCTCTAATTCCCATACAACTCCATGGTATATATAGAGGCCGGTAGCCAAGTCATTAGGACGGCTAGAAAGTAGTTTTCTATAGCTTTAGAATAGATTTTAGGTTGTATAACATAATTAGTTGTTGTAATTACAAGGATTGAAGATCGATTCATGTATTCTATCATCTCCATGTGCTGTTCATCTTCAAAGATGAACTAATCTACCATTAATCTAGGAGTTGGGAGGTAACTTGTATCGAATCTATGCTTTAATTATATTTTTATTCATTCAATTCTTGTTGATTGTGGTGTTTATCAATTCATCTATTATTTCACTTTGAACAAATGAATGTAATCGTGAATAATAAAGGCCTAGAGGTGCGGTTAACTGCATGATCAATGTGCATATGTCGTACACTGGCTCACCATCACAATAAATTGAACCTATCGATGCACGAGAGTGATAAGTTAGAGTCAGGTTCCATATATGACCTAAGTGACAGTTAGATCATATGTTCTTGTGCGCAGGATATAGAATGGATGAATTATTTGAAGATGGAGACTGTACGGTAATTCAACAGGCTATATCTATAATTTGTGAACGAACCCAAGAGATTGAATGATAATTTTATTAAAATAAGCATAGAGGAGATACAAGTGAAACCCTAATCCTAGATTTCCATCCACCATAAGATCTTCATAAATTGTGATTGCTGCTAATTAGTTAAACACTAGAATAATAATTAATCTAGATTAAAATAAATATAAAAACCCCCTTAGTTTAATAATTTGCTATCAATAATCGTAATATCTGTGATCTTCTTGTCTTTGTGGTTCGACCCTTACTTCCCAAAACTATTCTACAATAGTCTTGTCCACTTGCAAGGAAATAAATTTAAAATAAGACATCGATCAAGTTTTTGGCGCCGTTGCCGGGGACAAGCTAGTTTGCATAGTTAGTTTGTTGGTAGCGTAATTTTTAATTTAATTTCAGTTTTTATAAAAATAAAAATACAAAAAGATTTTATTTATTTGTAGTAGTTAATTGTTTTCAATTGCTTTATTTATTTTATGCACGGTCGTAGATCTTTGAATCCTAAACTGGTAGAACTAAATCAAGATATAAATAATATTAGAAAGAATCAAGAAGATCTTGAAAATCTAGCAACCCAGCCAGATAATCAAGAACAATTGAATCAAGAGGATCCTCTGGTTGATCCTCCAATGGACAATATTAATCAAAATCCTGAAAATCCAGTTCGCCCGGCCAATGTGAATCAAAGAGAAGAAGAACTTGCTAGAAGAAATATGGAAATAGTCGTAAATCAAAGAACTATTAATGATTTCAGTAGACCCACACTAAATGTAGTAACATCATGTCTAGTCTTACCGGAGGCAGTAATGAATTTCGAATTAAAAGGACATTATTTTAATGTTGTACCTTCTTTTCATGGAATGCCAACCGAAGATCCTGTAAGTTTCCTTACAGATTATGAGTATATGATGAGTACTTTTCCGTTAGGAGGGTTGACTGAAGACCAAGTAAAAATGAAATACTTTCCAAGTGCATTAAAAGATTTGGCAAAGAGATGGTTTATGAATCTCACACCTAGTAGTGTTTATACTTGGGCTCAACTCTATGATTTGTTTATGAGTAAATATAATAAGCATGCATCTCTTACAGAATATAGAAAACAAATCATGTCTTTTCAAAATGAACCAGGTGAAACATTCCATGAGGCGTGGGATAGATTCAAAAATATGCTTATTATGTGCCATCATCATAACTTGTCTCAAGATGTGCTAGTGCTTCAATTTTATCATGTTCTTTCTTCTGGTTTACAAACTATGGTTGATAGTGCAGCCGGTGGTTCTATTAATAGAATGACACCAGTTGTACTAGAGGAATTATTTGAAATGCTAAGTATAAATTCGCAACAGAAAAGTGCAATAGGTAAAAGTAGAAGTTTATACCAAGTTCAAGAAAAACCAGATACACAAGCTCAATATGAAAACCGGCCAATTCAAGAATCATGTGCCTTATGTGGATTATATTCTCATGCTACTAATTTTTGTCTATCAAGTGCTATGTATTCTGAACAGGCTAATGCCATGAACGTGTACCCCCAAAGACCAAGGAATGATCCCTACTCAAACACATATAATTCTGGTTGGAGGAATCATCCTAATTTTTCTTGGGGAGGAAATAAACCTTTACAACCTCAACCACCACAACCTCAACAATTCCCAAACCAAGGACAATTGAGAATTGAAAAAGTTCCAAAATCAGATGGAGCAAGTAAAGGCCAAGCTGTTCTCATAAAATATTTGCTTGAAGAAGTAGAAAATTTAAAGAATAAATTTGCAACAGCTGAGATCGAGAAAAGAGAGAAGTTCCCTAGCCAAACCGAGCAAACAAAATCTATCACTACCCTACGAAGCGGTAGAGTGATCGGAGAAGAGGTAAGTGAGCCTGTTCAATCTTCTAATGTGCCTGATAAAGTAGATAATTCTGAAAAAGAAGTTGAAAAAGATAATAATGAAAATAATCAAACAACTAATCTTGAAGTAGAAAAAGAAGTGTTAAATCAAGAAAGTCAAAAAGAAGTAGAAAAAGAAAAAGAACAAGAAGAAGAGGAACCTTATGTGGCACCACCACCATATGTTCCTCCAATTCTGTTCCCAAGAAGGCTTAAGAAAAACCGAATGGATAAACAATTTTCGGAAATTTATAATATGTTATCCAAAGTGAATGTTAACCTTCCCTTGCTTAACGTTATTAAAAATATTTCAGCCTATGCTAAGTTTTTCAAAGATCTTCACTCTAAGAAACACAAATTCGAAAACAATGAAAAAATTATTGTTTTCGAAAACGTAGTGTTGTTTTTAACCCGAACTTCCCTAAGTTGAAAGATTCCGTAGCTTTAATATCCAAGTCTCATGGGTAGCTCTAAAAAAATGAAAGTCATGCTAGATCTAGGAGCAAGTATTAACTTGATGCCTTTTGCGGTCTACAAACAATTGGGGTTAGGAGAATTAAAACCCACTAATATGTCTTTACAATTAGCTGATCGTTCAGTTAAACATCCCTTGGGCATAGTAGAGGACATTCTAGTTCAGGTTGATAAACTAATCATTTCGGTCGATTTTGTTGTCTTAGAGATGGAAAGGAAAATTTGCACGAATAATGAAGTTCCTATTAGGCGACCTTTTATGGCCACCGCTAATACAATGATAAATGTGAAGAATGGTAAACTTACAATGTCACCCTAGAAACCTTGAAATCTATGTTTTTGATGCTATGAATAGACCTAGTGACATGAATGCATGTTTCTCCATGATGAAATTGAAAATTAACAACTCAAACTTTTGAAGAAAGTTGTGAGGATGACAACTATGAGAAAGATGTATTTGTAGTTTATGATGATAGACCTATCCCTCCCATAAAATTAACATTGATGAGTTAGAAAGAGAAATAGAAGAAGAAAAGAAAAGAGAAAGAGAAAATTAGAAGCTCTTAAAAATAAAGATAATATGGAAAAAGGAAGAAGCGTAATCTAAATTAATTCGATAAAATAGAAAAGTAGAGGAAGAAAATAATGAAGAAGAAGAAGTAGAAATTTTAAAATCACTTTTTTGAAGAAATAGAATAGATGATGAAAAAGTAGAAAACATTGGGAGGTTAAAGAAGAAATAATTAATCTCGAAATTTTGAATTTATTCCATCTCTAAATCTCCTCCCGTTGAAGAATTAAAGCCATTACCACCCCACCTAAAATATGCATTTTAGGGAAAGACAAAACTTTACCCGTTATAATTGCAAAGAGACTTAATCAAGAACAAGAAGCAAGCTTATTAAAAATTTATGGACACATGTAGGAAGCTAGGATGGTCCTTAGCAGATTTGAAAGGTATTAGCCCGTCTATGCATGCATAAAAATACATCTAAGAAGGTAGTAAACCTTCTAGGAAAGGCAAAAAGACTTAACCCTCACATTGAAGAAGCGGTAAGAAAAGAAGTCCTTAAGCTTCTCGATGCAGTATAATTTACCCGACGGATAGTAAATGGGTTAGTCCAGCTCGTAGTTCCTAAGAAGTCGAATTACAAGAGTTAAAAATGATAAGGATGAGTTAGTCCTACAAGAACAATCATCGGTTATAGAATGCATTGATTTGAGAAAACTGAATGCGACAACTAGGAAGGACCACTTTCCCTGCCATTTATAGACCAAATCCTTGAAAGACTAGCTGTCATGAATATTATTGTTTTTTTTGATGGTTTTTCCGGTTACAACCAAATTCAGAGACCCGAAGACCAAGAGAAAACCACCTTTACATGTCCTTTGGTACTTTTTGCTTAGGAGAATGCACTTTGGACTATGTAATGCACCAACTACTTTTCAAAGATGCATATATATATTCTCGCATTTAGTAGAAAGATGTGTCGAAGTATTCATGGATGATTTTTTCAGTTTTGGAAACTCTTTTGATCATTGCCTAGAAAATCTAACATCACCCCAAAGATGTTGTGAAACAAATTTAACCCTAAGTTGGGAGAAAAGTCATTCATGGTCAAACATGGAATTATCTTAAGGCATGTTGTGTCTAATAAAGGCATTGAAGTCGATAAGGCTAAAATCAAGTTATATCACAACCACCTCCCCAACTTCGTTAAAGGTGTTAGAAGTTTTCTAGGGCATGCGAAGCTTTTATAAAAGATTTATAAAAGATTTTTCAAAAATGCAAACCTCTATGTAACTTGTTGACAAAAGACACAGAGTTTGTTTTTATCAGAATGCTTAAATACATTCAATTTATTAAAAGAAAGATTAACCACTT
>CM028378.1:119841819-119934562 GCA_013146195.2 Codonopsis lanceolata
ATTCTCATAAGTTTATGCATCTCTCTCTGAGAATATAGAAAACAAATCATGTCTTTTCAAAATGAACCGAGGTGAAAAACATTCCATGAGGCGTGGGATAGATTCAAAATATAGCTTATTATGTGCCATCATCATAACTTGTCTCAAGATGTGCTAGTGCTTCAATTTTATCATGCTCTTTCTTCGGTTTACAAACTATGGTTGATAGTGCAGCGGGTGGTTCTATTAATAGAATGACACCGGTTGTACTAGAGGAATATTTGAAATGCTAAGTATAAATTCCCTTTAATGTAAAAGTGGCAAGGTAAAAGTAGAAGTTTATACAAGTTCAAGAAAAACCGATACACAAGCTCAATATGAAAACCTGGCCAATTCAACCATGTGCCTTATGTGGATTATATTCTCATGCTACAATTTTTGTCTATCAAGTGCTATGTATTCCCGAAGTGCTAATGCCATGTAATCCAGTATTTCAAAGACCAAGGAATGATCCTACTCAAACACATATAATTGGCCGGGATGAATCATCCTAATTTTTCTGGGGAGGAAATAAACCTTACAACCTCAACCACCAACCTCAACAATTCCCAAACCAAGGACATTGAGAATTGAAAAAGTTCCAAAATCAGATGGAGCAAGTAAAGGCCAAGCTGTTCTCATAAAATATTTGCTTGAAGAAGTAGAAAATTTAAAGAATAAATTTGCAACAGCTGAGATCGAGAAAAGAGAAGAAGGGAAGTTCCCTAGCCAAACCGAGCAAGCAAAATCTATCACTACCCCGGTTGCAGAGTGATTGGAGAAGAGGTAAGTGAGCCTGTTCAATCTTCTAATGTGCCTGATAAAGTAGATAATTCTGAAAAAGAAGTTGAAAAAGATAATAATGAAAATAATCAAACAACTAATCTTGAAGTAGAAAAAGAAGTGTTAAATCAAGAAAGTCAAAAAGAAGTAGAAAAAGAAAAAGAACAAGAAGAAGAGGAACCTTATGTGGCACCACCACCATATGTTCCTCCAATTCTGTTCCCAAGAAGACTTAAGAAAAACCGAATGGATAAACAATTTTCGGAAATTTATAATATGTTATCCAAAGTGAATGTTAACCTTCCCTTGCTTAACGTTATTAAAAATATTCCAGCCTATGCTAAGTTTTTCAAAGATCTTCACTCTAAGAAACACAAATTCGAAAACAATGAAAAAATTATTGTTTCTGAAAACGTAAGTGTTGTTTTACAACCCGAACTTCCCCCTAAGTTGAAAGATCCTGGTAGCTTTAATATCCAAGTCTCATTGGGTAGCTCTAAAAAAATGAAAGCCATGCTAGATCTAGGAGCAAGTATTAACTTGATGCCTTTTGCGGTCTACAAACAATTGGGGTTAGGAGAATTAAAACCCACTAATATGTCTTTACAATTAGCTGATCGTTCAGTTAAACATCCCTTGGGCATAGTAGAGGACATTCTAGTTCAGGTTGATAAACTAATCATTCCGGTCGATTTTGTTGTCTTAGAGATGGAAAGGAAAATTTGCACGAATAACGAAGTTCCTATCTTGTTAGGCAGACCTTTTATGGCCACTGCTAATACAATGATAAATGTGAAGAATGGTAAACTTACAATGTCAGTCCTAGGTGAAACTGTTGAAATCTATGTTTTTGATGCTATGAATAGACCTAGTGACATGAATGCATGTTTCTCCATAGACGAAATTGGAAAATTAACAACTCAAACTTTTGAAGAAAGTTGTGAGGATGACAACTATGAGAAAGATGTATTTGTAGTTTATGATGATAGACCTATCCCTCCCATAAAAATTAACATTGATGAGTTAGAAAGAGAAATAGAAGAAGAAGAAAGAAAAGAGAAAGAAAAATTAGAAGCTCTTAAAAATAAAGATAATATGGAAAAAAGGAAGAAGCAGAATCAGAAATTAATTCTGATAAAATAGAAAAAGTAGAGGAAGAAAATAATGAAGAAGAAGAAGTAGAAATTTTAAAATCACTTTTTGAAGAAATAGAAATAGATGATGAAAAAGTAGAAAACATTGAGGAGGTTAAAGAGGAAGAAATAATTAATCCTGAAAATTTTGAATTTATTCCGTCTGTTAAATCTCCTCCTGTTGAAGAATTAAAGCCATTACCACCCCACCTAAAATATGCATTTTTAGGGAAAGACAAAACTTTACCTGTTATAATTGCAGCAGACTTAACTGAAGAACAAGAAGCAAGCTTATTAAAAATTTTATGGACACATAGAGAAGCCATAGGATGGTCCTTAGCAGATTTGAAAGGTATTAGCCCGTCTATGTGCACGCATAAAATACATCTAGAAGAAGGTAGTAAACCTTCTAGGGAAAGGCAAAAAAGACTTAACCCTCACATTGAAGAAGCGGTAAGAAAAGAAGTCCTTAAGCTTCTCGATGCAGGTATAATTTACCCGATTTCGGATAGTAAATGGGTTAGTCCAGTTCAGGTAGTTCCTAAGAAGTCAGGAATTACAGTAGTTAAAAATGATAAGGATGAGTTAGTCCCTACAAGAACAATCATCGGTTATAGAATGTGCATTGATTTGAGAAAACTGAATGCGACAACTAGGAAGGACCACTTTCCCTTGCCATTCATAGACCAAATCCTTGAAAGACTAGCTGGTCATGAATATTATTGTTTTTTTTTTTGATGGTTTTTCTGGTTACAACCAAATTCCTGTAGCACCCGAAGACCAAGAGAAAACCACCTTTACATGTCCTTTTGGTACTTTTGCGTTTAGGAGAATGCACTTTGGACTATGTAATGCACCAACTACTTTTCAAAGATGCATGATATATATATTCTCAGATTTAGTAGAAAGATGTGTCGAAGTATTCATGGATGATTTTTCAGTTTTTGGAAACTCTTTTGATCATTGCCTAGAAAATCTAACATCAGTCCTAAAAAGATGTTGTGAAACAAATTTAACCCTAAGTTGGGAGAAAAGTCATTCATGGTCAAACATGGAATTATCTTAGGGCATGTTGTGTCTAATAAAGGCATTGAAGTCGATAAGGCTAAAATCGAAGTTATATCACAACTACCTCCCCCAACTTCTGTTAAAGGTGTTAGAAGTTTTCTAGGGCATGCAGGCTTTTATAAAAGATTTATAAAAGATTTTTCAAAAATCTGCAAACCTCTATGTAACTTGTTGACAAAAGACACAGAGTTTGTTTTTGATCAAGAATGCTTAAATACATTCAATTTATTAAAAGAAAGATTAACCACTTGTGAGGTTCCTGGACGTCTATTGCAAGAACACCACCTTCTGTTCCACCCTCCATTGTTTAGGGGAAGACGAAATCAAAAGTGCGAGAGGAGTCCTATATTAGCACGTTGGAATGTGCCTCGGTTGCCTTGAGTGGATTTTGTATCCAATATGGGAATCGATGGTTTCCATATCAAGTTATCCCTTGTTTGGGATACCAGATATGAGAATGCATTACCCTTCCATTCCCATTCTCCCTGTTCTCTTTAGGGAAAACGGAGAAGTGCAAGAAAGGATATTGCGACGCCCCACTATGGATTTATTGAAAATAGCCTTATGGCCCATTCGGATCACTATGGAGCTATGGGTTTCCCGCATCAAGTTATCCCTTGTTTAGGGATACCAGATATGGGAATGCATCACCCTCCATTCCGTATCTCCCTTTTTTAGGGAGAACGGAAAAGTGTGAATGTTGCGAGGCCGGATCTGAAAGTTTTAGAGTCGCCATCTTTATTTTAAGGCAAAAATAAAGAAAACCGAAAAAAAACCAGAGATTTTAAAAAGCGGGTTCGGAGGCTAAATTACGAGTTGGGAAGGTGCTAGGCACCCAACTCGCCCTTCGATCTCGAAAATGGTTTTTGGTGAAGTATGCTTATTGTCACATTTATTTAGCAAATAAATAAGGTATTATAATGACAAGGGAAATTTAAACAAATACATTCGTGGCCACATTATTTACGGACTCGCAGCCGTTTCCTTCTAATAATTACAGACATATTTAAGAATATTTGGCCATTATAACGGCTCTTTTACATACTATTTCCTAATCTAATCCGATTATAATGACTACATTGTGCCGGATTTTAAATACAACTTTAAATAATAAATGAACCGAAAAGTAAATAAATAAATAAAACGCTCTTAAAGGGTTACCTTTTAGAGCAGAGGGAGACTTTGTTGTTGTGTAGTTGTTGTTTTGATTTGGGCAGAGTGACGGCTTATATGTGGTAGTTTTGGTTTATTCGGTCGGGCGGAATGACGGCTTAGTTTTTGTGGTTTTGGCCTTTTTGGTTGGGCGGAATAACGGCTTATAAAGGGTGTTTTTCATTGAGTAACGGCTTACTTTGGGATTTTTGGGTCGGGGAAGTGAGGTGGATACCTAACAACTAGGCTAGGGATCACTTATAACCTATGGGTTTTTATTTTGGCAGAGTTTGGACGGGGTTTGGATACTCTAGGGGCTTCCACTCACCTATCTCGCACCTCTCGTACTAATATTTATCGAAGGAACGAAGCAGAGCTTCGTTGTGATTTAAAATCACGGAGGAATTGAGCGAATGAAACTGGGAGCCCGGGCTCTCTATTTATACTGAAGGATGAGGACACGGCCGGAATTCTTGAGTTTCTTCCTCTGCATCAATGACTTGTACCGCGTGCATCACAACTTGTACATTTTGCATATGAGAGAGAGCTACAGGAAGTAGCATGGTGCGGCCAAGGCAACCCTTGGTGTGGCACCATGCCCTTTTACATCTTTCAAAATTTCGAACTTTCCCCCCTGCAGTTCACTGTTCATGCATCCTACTTTTCCTTTTGCATTTTCGACCCTGTAACTTGACATTTGTTAATGTTTCAACAGTTCTTGATATTTTATGTCATGTCACATATCAGGGGTACGAAATTGGGGTGTCTACACCACTGCCCCTATTTTATCCTGCCTCGATTGGTCTCTCCCTTTCGAGATCATGTGCGATGCTTCAGATTTTGCAATCGGAGCCGTGTTAGGACAAAGGGTAGATAGAAAACTACATGTAATCCATTATGCTAGTAGAACATTAAATGATGCACAACTTAATTATACCAAAATAGAAAACGAATTTTTAGCAGTTGTGTATGCATTGGAAAAATTTAGACCATATCTGTTAGGATCAAAAGTAGTAATATTTTCTGATCATGTGGCTTTAAAATATTTATTGAGCAAGAAAGATGCTAAGCCTAGACTAATTAGGTGGATGTTATTATTGCAAGAATTTGACATTACAATTAAGGATAAAAAGGGAACCGAAAATGTCGTAGTCGACCATTTGTCTAGATTAGAATTTTCACCCTTACTTGAACTTCAATTTTTTGATAATACAATTCCTGTAAATGAAGATTTTCCCGATGAACAATTATTAGCAGTCAAAGAGTCAGACACTTGGTATGCCGATTTTGTCAATTATTACGTGTCTGATATCATAAATCCTGATTTTGATTTTTATCAAAGAAAGAAATTTTTGACTGAAGCAAATAATTACTTTTGAGAAGAGCCTCATTTATATAAAATGTGTTCAGACTCTTTAATCAGGCGATGTGTTGCAGAAAAATACCAACAAAGTATTATGGAATTTTGTCATGAATACTCTTGTGGTAGTCATTTTAGTGGTAATAAAACTACTAGAAACATTTTGCAATCTGGTTTATATTGGCCTATGGTTTTTAGAGATTGTGACATATTTTATAAAACTTGTGATAAGTGTCAGAGAACTAGTGGAATAGGAAAAAGAAATGAAATGCCCTTGCATACTAATATGATTGTTGAAAATTTTTATGTTTGGGGCATTGATTTTATGGGCCCCTTCCCAGTCTCTAATAACTGCAAATATATTTTAGTAGCTGTTGATTATGTTTCTAAATGGATAGAAGCCATAGGTACTAAAACCAATTATGGTAAAACGTGGTTAAATTCGTAGAAGATCTTTTTGCCATGTATGGAGTACTAAGGCCATAATCAGTGATCAAGGAACTCATTTTACCAATAAATTATTAAATAATGTCCTTAGAAAACATGGTGTAACTCACAAGTTAGCTACACCCTATCATCCTCAGACATCTGGCCAAGTAGAGGTGAGCAATAGACAAATAAAAGCAGTGTTAGAAAAGACCGTTAGACCCAATTGTAAAGATTGAGAATCTAAACTTAAGGATGTTTTATGGGCATATCGAACTGCTTATAAGACCTCGATAGGAATGAGTCCGTACAGAATGGTGTATGGCAAAGCATGTCATTTACCAGTTGAAATTGAACATAGAGCCTATTGGGCCGTCAAAGAATTAAATTTAGATTTAACCTTGGCCGGCGAAGAAAGACTATTTCAATTGAATGAGTTAGAGGAACACAGGCTAAATTCGTACGAAAATGCTAAAACATATAAAGAAAAGACCAAGAAATATCATGACATGAGATTGGCCAATAAAATGTTTCGTCCAGGATTAAAAGTTTTACTTTTCAATTCGAGACTTAGGTTATTTCCCGTAAAATTAAAATCAAAATGGTCTGGTCCTTTCACAATTGTCCAAATTTACCCTCATGGAGCAATTGATATCAGAAATCGAAGGACCAATGAAGTATTTAAAGTTAATGGTCATCGACTCAAATCGTACCTTGAACCGATGTCAGTTGAGTGAACAATTGAACTAATTTGTCTCGCTGACAATGCACCACCGGATGATTAGGTTTGCAGTTGGGTCGAGCCAAAGACGTTAAACAAGTGCGCTAAGTGGGAGGCAACCTACTATGATGAATTTTGTTTGCTTTTGTAGTTAATTTAAATATGCTATTCTCCGTCTTATTTAATTTTGGACATTTAATTTAAAATTAAATAGGCCAAAATTCAAGTTTGGGGGAGAAAATCATCGTAGTGTTGTATTTATATGTTGTTAATATTGTTAGTTTAGAGTTATTGTAGAATTTTTAGAGTGCAGGAAAGTAACGGATCGTAACGGAACTTAACGGACGAACCAAATTGTAAAACTGCCAAAAAGGATGAAGGAAAAACAAAGGAGATAGATTATGCCTACCTTGCGGACGCAAGGTGCTCAATGCCTTGCGACTGCAAGGTCCCCATAAATACGGGAAGTGTGACCTGCATGCAGAGTACGAGGGAATCAGCGCCGCTTTGACTGACTACCTTGCGGACGCAAGGTAAAAGAGGCCTTGCGGCCGCAAGGTCCCTTTATATAAGGAATCGCCGAGCAGTAACATCAGAACATCCGAAAACTCATCCTTTCTTCAAAAGCTAAGGCAGTAGCAGCTCTCTTCCCTCTTCAATTCCGGCAAGAAGCTCTTCAATTTCAGCCTGATCCAAGACCAAGGTGCTCTTCCCTTCAACTCTCCTCCCACATTTCATCCTCCATTGCACTCCATTGAAGTTTGAAGAAGAGAAGCTCCAATTTTTCCGGCGAAGAAGCTTCAATTCCGGTGACTCTTCATCTTCAAGTGTGCAAAATCCAAGTAACTCTCACCCTTCTTTTAATTTTTACGTACAAAAATTATTTACATGTTAGGGTGCTAGAGTAGTTTACGTAGAATCAATATTTTTGCATGCTTTAAGTTGATAGGTTGAATTTTTAATTTTTAGAAGAGTAAAATTTTTATTTGTTAATTTTTGTGCACAAACATAAACGGCCCCTAAACGTAGGAACACCGGCCCCTCCACTTCTCGCCCTCACGAGGACGAGGAGCAAGTTTTTGACCACACCCGCTTCATCAGTTTTGAGGCATCGAAGAGCTACACCGCGAAGCTCTCCAAGTCCTTGATCCCTGAAAGGGGATTTAAGGCTGCTGAATTTGGCCTTAACAATAATTTTAAAGCTCGTAGGTGGGGTCCTTTGATTGAATCTCCGGACAAGGCAATCGTGCCCATTGTCCGTGAATTCTATGCTAATGGCCGCATTAGCATAGACGGTGGGGTTGTAGAGGTCGTTAATGTTAGGGATGTACCCGTTGGTTTTATGTCCCAAAGCATTAACCTTTACTTTGGCACCTCCAACTTTGCGGAGGATGCCGATGACTATAGCCGCTACCTTTCTGCCCCTGTCCCAGTCGAGGTGGTCAATGCGATCATTTCGCATCCTGGTGTGGTTTGGACCCAAAACTGTAACTCACCATTCGGTCCACGCACCATGGAGGAGTCCTTCCTATTGGACACGGCTAGAGCCGTGTTCAAATTTAATAGCTCCCGCCTCATTCCTTTCAGTCACCAACACACGATGACTTGGGCTAAGGCCGTCCTGATCTACACCATTCTGACTGGTGGGTCTGTCGATGTTGGCCGCCTGATCAACGACCAAATTAAGACCCTAATTAGAGGTACGGCAAATGCGGGGTTCGCGTTCCTGCATTTGATTACCGGACTGTGTAAGGACGCTGGAGTCAGGTGGACTCGAGATTTGGAGCGGCTGAAGAAGGTGCCCGCTTTTACTAGGGCAATTTTGTTTGAGCACAACCGCCAGCCGCGAGTGAGGGTTCCTCACGAGGAGGAGCCCGAAGAGGAGGAGGAGGACCCACTAGTGGGGATTTCCAACAAGCAGGAGGAGATTGCCCTCGAGGTTGACATGATAGAGCAACAGTTGGTACTTATGCGTGCCGACCAAGAAGATTTATTTAGTTGGGTCAACCGAGTGGGGCAAAATGTCTCCAACTATTTTGGGATGCCGCCTGGCACGATCCCCGAGTTTCGTCCTCGTTCGTTATTTCCTCCCGACTCACCATGAGTCGAGGCCCAAGTTTCTTCCTCTTTCGTTAGGTGGGCCTGCTATGTCCTTTTTATATTTGTCCTTCCCCATCAAGCCTCTCATATGTTCCTCAATTTTGGGGACAAAATAGAAATTAAGTTTGGGGGGGGGGATTCTAAGCCCAGAGTCTTACCAGGTCCTATCTTAAGGAGGAGTGGAGTTGGGCTATGTTTTTAGGGTGGGGAAAATTTTATTTTCCCTCTATCGTGTCTTCTCCTCACCCGCCTTTCTTGCTTTTGAATTTTTCTTATTTTCGGAGATATTGCCTTTACCAGAATACTATAATTTTGGATGCTCGTGAATTCCTTTCATGGGGACCCATCATCAATTGTGTCATCAGCATCTCCAATTTTCTTTTAAAAAAAATTTAATTCAAAATTCTCATCCTCGAGTCTTGGTGTGGTAGTACTAGTCGATGAGGAGTTAATGCAATGAACCACATAACTTGTCTGTAGATCCTTCTGGAATTCCCTTAATTTTGCGAAATTCTTACTTTTCTCCAAATTCTTCATGCACCCACATCAGTCATAATTATGGATTGATTAGAATAGTTTTATAAAGTTTATAACACCCATTTCATTTCAACAAGATATGCACAAGAATATGAAGAATAGCTGTCCGAACATGATTGTTGCATTAAATTGTAACTTAGGGTCAATTACATGATAAGATAGATCTCTCTGAAATTTACTTGATTTTGTGAAACTTTTACTTTTCTCCAAATTCTTCATGCACCCACACCGGTCATAATTATGGATTGATTAGAATAGTTTTATAAAGTCTATAGCACCTACTTCATTACAACAAGATATGCACAAGAATATGATGCATAGCCATTCGAACATACTTGTCGCATTAAATTGTGACTTAGGGTCAATTGCATGATAGTTAGATCCCTTAGATTTTTCTCATTTATATATCTCAAGCACACTTTCGAACCGTGTCTGCATGTTAGTCTCAATTGTCCCTACCATCTGTATTAGCGAATGCTTATGTGAAATCCAGTGATGCTAAACATTCAACCCCACAATTCCCATAGTTGATATGATATTTTGTGTGTCTTACTTGCTTTAAAAATTACATGAGCATTTGGCATTAAGAAATGATTTAGGTCATATTTGGATCGTTTGAGCCTAAATATTCCCTGACCTTTACTAAAAATAACCCTAGTGTCCCCTTTTGAGCCTAATTAAAAAGAATAGAGTGTGCTAAGCACACATTAAACCCTCATTCGACTTCGTTTCTATTACCCACATTAATTTAACCCTTTAGCCTATACACTTTTAGCCTACCCTTTGAGAGAGTAGGATGTGGGTGGGAAATTAATTTTATGGGACCATCCTTCAATCAAGCAAGATAAAAAAAATAATAATTAATATATATATATATATATATATATATATATATATATATATATATAGATCGACGAAAAATGAAACGAGAAAAGAAGAGTGCAAGAAGATTCAAATAAAAGCATAGATTTCAAAAGAAAAATATGTTAGAAAAATGTTGCTGAGAAAGAGGATGAGATATTTTTAGCTTGATATATTGCCCAAAACAAGTTTGGGGGAGGGGGGAAGAAGAAAACTGAAAAGTAAAAGAAAAACATCCTCCCCACTTGTAGTCTTTGCAGGTCCTAGACTAAATAGGGAAAACTTCCTTTTGCTTGGAAGTATGAGGGATAAAGGGTAGTCTTACTCTCTCACTTTGAATTCCAATACCTTTCCTTCATATCCCCCAACACCTTGGCCTTATATTACAAGCTATTAAAGACCTAATGATCTTCTTGCCAATGCTTATGTTTGTTTTCTCTGCTAAGTAAGTCATATAGAATTGATCTAACACTTCACATTCATAGTATTCACCAAAGCCCACCGTGTTAGCATAATCTTACCTATTACAAGTAATTGGGATAGGAGAGCATTGTATGTCATACATAGAAGTGCATGAGATGGATGTATAAGTTTTTGAAATCCTTGGTGATCTCTCTTTCTGTAATAGACCGGGTTTGGATGGTAGATCTCATACTTTATGATGCATTGGTTTTAATTAAATTCTGATTTTCATATCAATATGGTGCTTAGCTTAATAAAACTGTTTTAGTTGAGATATTCTCTAAGACTGGTAATCACACACACACACGGAGAAATTAAGACTAGTAGCAGCTTTAAGTAAAAGTCAGTTGGTTTTATGTGATTAAGTCTGCACATATGTGGTGAGCATCTGACTGAGACTGCTTTGATATGCCATGCTATTATAATATGAGGTTGAAACCAAAAAGATTTTTATTTTGTTGTCAGTTTAGTTTTTATCTGCTTTTGGATTTATTAGTTTTTGTATTTATTTGCATAGTCGAGTCACTCGTTAGAGTTTCCTTGAGTTTGTGGGTTTCTAGAGGAGTGTAAATAGTGTCACCCTCCAAAAAGATTTTCTTATTTTTGTTTAAATGCTTTTGTATTTATAAGTATTGTTTACTCGTGGATGAGCAAAGTTTAAGTTTGGGGGTATTTGATCGATGTATCTTATACGTCGATTTCATATACTTTTATGACTTAAATTGAGCGATTCCACGAGGCTTTTGGCAACTGATGTGTGTTTTTCAGTGATTTTGTGAGTTTCAGGGTTTTAGGTGAAAGTATGCAAATTATAAGGCTTTTTGGTGAAAATTCCAAGAAGGGGCCAAAGTGTAAATTGAAGATTAAAGAGCAGAAACCAGGACTAGATACCTTGCGGTCGCAAGGTGTATCATACCTTGCCTCCGCAAGGTAGGCAGAAAGTCAGAGTTTTGAAGCCCGGAAAATCAAGAACCTTGCGGACGCAAGGTGCCTTATACCTTGCGACCGCAAGGTGGCCAGAACGCCAAATTTTGCATTTTCACACCAGGCCAAGAGATCTAATTCCCATACAACTCCATGGTATATATAGAGGCCGGTAGCCAAGGCATTAGGACGACTAGAAAGTAGTTTTCTATAGCTTTAGAATAGATTTTAGGTTGTATAACATAATTAGTTGTTGTAATTACAAGGATTGAAGATCGATTCATGTATTCTATCATCTCCATGTGTTGTTCATCTTCAAGGATGAACTAATCTACCATTAATCTAGGAGTTGGGAGGTAACTTGTATCGAATCTATGCTTTAATTATATTTTTATTCATTCAATTCTTGTTGATTGTGGTGTTTATCAATCCCTCTATTATTTCACTTTGAACAAATGAATGTAATCGTGAATAATAAAGGCCTAGAGGTGCGGATAACTGCATGATCAATGTGCATATGTCGTACACTGGCTCACCATCACAATAAATTGAACCTATCGATGCACGAGAGTGATAAGTTAGAGTCAGGTTCCATATATGACCTAAGTGACAGTTAGATCATATGTTCTTGTGCGTAGGATATAGAATGGATGAATTATTTGAAGATGGAGACTGAACGGTAATTCAACAGGCTATATCTATAATTTGTGAACGAACCCAAGAGATTGAATGATAATTTTATTAAAATAAGCATAGAGGAGATACAAGTGAAACCCGAATCCTAGATTTCCATCCACCATAAGATCTTCATAAATTGTGATTGCTGCTAATTAGTTAAACACTAGAATAATAATTAATTTAGATTAAAATAAATATAAAAACCCCCTTAGTTTAATAACTTGCTATCAATAATCGTAATATCTGTGATCTTCTTGTCTATGTGGTTCGACCCTTGCTTCCCAAAACTATTCTACAATAGTCTTGTCCACTTGCAAGGAAATAAATTTAAAATAAGACATCGATCAATAAGCACAATATCGAGCCAATTCTGTAAACTTGGTTGAATACTGCTGTGAGTGCCCTAGTTTTTCGACCTTTCCCCTTGCTAACGAGAAGCGGGTGGTTTTAAAATAAACCTTTAAGCGCATGGAATACGCTCCGGCCTCATTGTGGAGCCAAATGTTAAAACAGAGTCGCCATCTTTATTTTAAAGAAAAACCAAATGTAACCAGATTTGCAAAGGGTTCAGAGGCTAAGTTATGAGGTGAGAAGGTGTTAGGCACCCAACTCGCCCTTTCGGTCTCAAAATAGTTTTTGGCTAAAATATGTTTTTTATATTTATTTAGCAGATGAAATAAAACATTTAAAATATATATATATGTACATATATTATTACAACACTTGCTACAGCCTCCTTTCAGGAGTTACAAATACATTGATAAATATTTGGCTATAATAATGGCTCTTTTTAGTGCTATTTTATGTAGAATTTCGGGCAGGATAACTACTTATTTTACTTATATCTTGCTAGTCTAAATAACACTTTTTATATAATAAAACTTTAAATAACCTACCTCTTGAAGTGTGAGGGTTTTATCCCGTACCAACTAGCTTCGGCAGGCTTAGGGTGCGCTCGCTCTGTCCTTATGGGAGAGTGAGTCTTTTTTTGCTGTTGTTTTGATGCTGTGAGGATTCGGGCAGAGTGACTGCTTCCGAAAGTTGCTTTCAGGCCTCGGGAATCGGGCGGAGCAATTGCTTGTTTTTTTGCTGTTGTTTGTTTGCTGACGGCGGAATTCGAGTAGAACAACTACTTGTTTTTTGTTGATTTGGGGTCTGGATTCGAGCAGGGCAACTGCTCTTTTTGGGATTTTTGGACCGGTGGAATAGGGCAGAATCCTAGCAGGGTAACCAGGTTTCACTTTGGTCGGTTGGTTTTGTGTTTGAGGGAGATTTGGCGGAGCTTCGAGGCTAGAGGAAGGAATTCTCTCAAGGCGCTCTCTAAGAACTCACTGCGCTGTTTCTTAACTGCGTATTCTCACTATGTGTTGAGTGAACGGTGTGTGAATTCACAAGCTGGGCCTCTTTATTTATAGGCTAGGAAAGGCTTTCCTTCGTACTGAAGTTAAGATTTCTCTTTCTGTGCTTCATCGGCTTGTACCGCACGCTGAGAGAATTGCACATTAGGCAAATTGCTACAGGGAACAAGGCACTGTTGGGTGCCACCCATGGTGGAAGTGGGGGTGGCACCCAGAGTCATTATGGGCGGCGCCTGGCCCCTTTTTCATGCTTATTTTTGGCACTTAGGCCCCCTGCACTTTACCGTTCATGCATCCTGCTTTTGCTTTTTGCATTTTCGACCATGTAACATGATATTCGTTAGATTTTTAACAGGTCTTGATATTTCATGTCATGTTACATAACAGGGGTATGAAATTGGGGTGTTTACAGAGCCCCTCAACGATGGAGTTTACGGGTAAACTGAAACTTACCAAGTAAACGAACATTGTTGATAAGAAATAGACTCCCAAATTTCGTGAAAATTATAATGGGGAGAGATGATATATGCGGCGGTTTATAGATGCGACAGTTTATAGGGTGCAGTTCAAATCTCACATACCCTGACATATTTAGTCGGTTATAGCAGATTATCGTAGTTTTTAAGCAGATATGCAAATTAAATGCTCTGATGGTCGTACCTACCGAAATAGGCTACATACGTATCCTTTTCTCAGGAATCAAACCAAATGTAAGTCCAGTTGGCAACTTGACAAGGCTAGAGGGGGGTGAATAGCCTTTTAAAAAACTTTGAGGGTTGACTTGTAAAACTTCTGAAAGTTGGCAGCTGGACTTACACCAAACGTAGTTCGGCCTCAAGCAAACAAATAACAATAGTCACTGGGTGGGATAGATGGTGCATTTCGCCCAGCATAGGCAAAACTGGTAGGACCTTTTAAAATGCGTTTTCCCCAACATAGGGAAAGCGATACCACTTTTTTAAAATGCGTTTTCTCCAGCATAGGGAAAGCGATACCACTTTTTTTAAAACGCATTTTCCCTAGCATAGGAAAAACGATGCCACTTTTCAAAACGCGCTTTCCCTAACATAGGGAAAGCAATTCCACTTTTCAAAACGCGCTTTCCCCATGTGGGTTCTCGGGAAAATGCGCCAGCGCCCCCGCGCGCCCTTGGATAGGGGTGCGCATACGTGCGGATGCGGGACACCACTGTTCTCATTCCATCCTCCCTTGTTTAGGGGAAGACGAAATTAAAAGTGCGAGAGGAGTGCTGTCTAAGATAGCACGTTTGAATACGCCTCGGTAACTTTCAGTGAATTTTTGGTCCAATATGGGAGCTTTGGGTTTTCTACATCAAGTTATCCCTTGTTTAGGGGATACCAGGATATAGGAATACATCACCCTTTCATTCTCATTCTCATTTTTTTAGGGGAAAATGAAAAGTGCAAGAAAGGAGTGTTGCGAGGCCCCACTATGGATTTTATGAAAATAGCCTTATGGCCTATTTCGGATCACTATGGGTGCTTTGGGTTTTCTATATCAAGTTATCCCTTATTTAAGGGATGCCAGAATATAGGAATACATCACTTTTTCATTCTCATTCTCTCATTTTTAGGGGAAAATGGAAAAGTGCAAGAAAAGATGTTGCGATGCCCCACTGGATCCAAAATGTTTTATAGAGTCGCCATCTTTATTTTGAGGAAGAAATAAAGCAAAACAAAAAAAAAGAAAACCAGAGATTGTAAAAACAGGTTCGGAGGCTAAGTTACGAGTTGGGAAGGTGCTAGACACCTAACTCGCCCTTTCGGTCTCAAAAATCATTTTTGGCTAAAGTATGCTTTTTGTTATATTTATTTAGCAAATAAATAAAGTATCAAAAGACAGCGATGCATAATCCCTTACGTTAGCGATGCTGCGAAAATTAGCTTGAGCACAACATGTAAGCTGCCGCGAAAATTATTGAGCACAACATGAATCTAAAGTATCATAATACAAAATAAAATTATGAATTTAGAGACCTTCTAGTAACCTTTAAAATTTAATACATAACTAACAATTCCTAAATATAAAGTTAATATAATTACATAGGGTCTATTTCTAACTTTTATAACGTGGGGTAATTTCTAAAATTATAAAGCTTATTAGTACAACCTCCAAAGTTAGTGGATGAATCTGTAAAAAAAAAAACAGATTCATCATTCTCGGTCACCGAAGTCTTTCTTGGTTTCCTGCTTCTTCTTTTTTTCTTTCTTGTGGTGTGAATGATTTGACTTTCAACCACATAAAATAATATATATATATATATATATATATATATATATATATATATATATATATATATATATATATATAATATTATTCCTTCCTTCATCCAGTACCCCACTCCCTAATCTTCTTTGTTTGTTTTTTTATCCTTCCAGCACTCGTCCTTTTTGTTTCTTCTTCTTCTCTTTTCTTTTTCCTTCTTCGGTCCACACCATTTTTCTTTTGCTTGGGTTTTTTTTTCTTTCTCTCCAATGAAACAACCAAATGAAGACCCATTTGCCGAGTTCAATTGCTGAACCAATTTGCAGGTTATCTCCAAGGAAACCCAAGTATATATTTGGTCTCCAAATTATTATTAATTTTTTTTTGTCTGCACTCATCTGTCGAACACACACACACACACACATGCCAAAGGTAAGTCATACTCCTTTCCAAAAATCAATTTCTAAACAAAAAGGGGGGGGGGGGATGAGGAAATCCTTTAAAATCCAATTCACCCAAACCAAGGAATCCCAAGTAACACTAATGAAAGACACAGATGAACAAAGAATCCCAGTTAACAAGGAAGACACAAATGAAATTAGTTCAGAAGAGAGAATTACCTTACCTCAATCAAGCTCTGCGTCACAACCGATGTGCTTTCCTTCTTCTTTCGCCGCCTCCCTGCTGTTCGTTTTCTCCGAAAAATCTTCTCTCAGAATGTTCGATTCTCTCTCTCTCTCTCTCTCTCTGTGTGCCTAGTTTGGGAAAAAAAGATTATTCTCATCTCCCTCCTTTTTTATATCAGATGAAGAGTTTATCCGTTACTTACCGATTGCCTCCCCGTTTCCCATTCAATTCCATCGATACACCTCTAGTCCAGTCTGCGTCTCTTCATTTGTTTTATTTTTTTTTCTTTCTTTTTTTTAAACTGTAACCAAAATTAATCAAATTAAAAGAGTTCATCGGGTCAAGCCCAATTCCAAAGGACTCATACTAACCGGGTAGAAGCCCAAACAAATTAAAGTACTAATGGCCCAATTTTGGGAATTTACTGCCCAAACAAAATAGGCCAAAAATGTATTATGGTCAACCCAAAACAAATTACACTATTAATAATATAATCAATATTTTTATTCAAAAATTTAGGTATATTACACTCTTACCCCCTTCAAAAAAGTTTAGTTCTCTAAACTTTACGTCAAAGTAACCAAAGGTTTTGGAATACAAATTTTATTCAAAAAGCTTAGGGAACTTCTCACGCATATTTTCTTCCAGCTCCCATGTGGCTTCTCTCTCGGTATGATTACTCCACTGGATCTTGACATATGGAATAGTTCGTTTCCTCAATACCTGATCCTTCCGGTCAACAATTCGGACCGGCTCCTCATCATAACTCGGGTCTTCCCGAAATTTTAATGGTTCGTACTCAATCACATGGTTCGGATTCGGGACATACTTCCTTAGCATAGTGTAATACCCCAATCTCACATCGGGTAGATGTGGGACTTGTGTTTGATTTATAAGGTAGTCATGCGCTACTACTGGGCACCAACATCATCCATGGATTTTTGGGTCGGCTTGTGGTGGGTCTGATGACCCAAGATGTTGTGTGCTCGGTGGACCAGTGAGTGGACTACAAGTAGTGGACCGGGCTCTCGGGCTCGGGTCGTTACAAATGGTATCAGGCGGGTCCCGGGCGAAAATGTGGGAACAAAGTGCTGTGCGGGCCAAAGTGCTACACCGCAGAAGGTGGGAGCCACCTCTTGATTCCCGTACGAGCCACCTCTTGATTCTTGCATCGCTCGGGATATGATTCGGCCTTGATGAGGACGTCAAGGATTTAAGTGGGGGAGATTGTAATACCCCATCCCACACCGGGTAGCTGTGGGGATTGTGTTCGATTTATAAGGTGGCCACACACTACCTCTGGGCACCAACATTATCCATGGACTTTTTGGTCGACTTGTGGTGGGCCTGAAGACCCAAGGTGGTGCATGCTCAGTGGGCCAGTGTGTGAGCTACATGTAGCGAACCGAGCTTTCGGGCTCGGGGCGTTACAAATGGTATCGGAGCGGGTCTCGATCGAAAATGTGGGAACAAAGTGATGTGCGGTGGACCAAAGTGCTACACAGCAGAAGGTGGGAGCCACCTCTTGATCCCCGTACGAGCCACCTCTTGAATCCTACATCGCTCGGAGTACGATTCGGCCTTGACGAGGACGTCAAGGATTTGAGTAGGGGAGATTGTAATACCCCAATCCCACATCGGATAGATGTGGGACTTGTGTTTGATTTATAAGGTAGACATGTGCGACTACTGGGCACCAACATCATCCATGGACTTTTGGGTCAGCTTGTGGTGGGCCTGATGACCCAAGGTGCTGCGTGCTCAGTGGGTCAGTATGTGGGCTACATGTAGCAGACCGGGCTTTCTCGGGCTCGAGGCGTTACACATAAACACATGAAATACGTTGTTCACTCCAGATAGTGTAGGCGGCAAGGCTAGTATGTAAGCGACCTCACCAACCCGCTCAAGTATTTCAAAGGGTCCCACAAACCTTGGACTAAGCTTTCTCCAAATGCCAAACCTCATAACTCCTCTTGTGGGTGAGATTTTAAGGAATACATGGTCCCCTACTTCAAATTCGAGTCCGCGTCGACGGTTGTCTGCATAAGACTTCTGTCGGCTCTAAGCTATAAGGAGTCGTTTTCGAATCAACTGCACTTTCTCCGAAGTAACTTGCACCAACTCCGGTCCTATTAGTTTCCTTTCTCCCACTTCATCCCAACAGATGGGCGATCTGTACCTCCGTCCATACAGGGCTTCATAGGGTGCCATACCAATACTTGCATGGAAACTGTTATTGTAGGTAAACTCCACCAAAGGCAAGTGATCATCCCAATTACCTTGCAAATCCAACACACATGCCCGAAGCATATCTTCCAAAGTTTGTATAGTCCGTTTTGACTGATCGTCTGTCTGTGGGTGAAAAGCTGTACTCATACTCAAATTTGTACCCAATGCTTTCTGTAGGGTACCCCAAAACTTCGAGGTGAATCTAGCATCACGATCTGATACTATCGAGGCCGGTACGCCATGCAGACGAATAATCTCATCGATGTACAACTTCGCCAACCTTTCGATCGAGTCAGTAATTTTAAATGCCAGGAAATGTGCAGACTTGGTCAACCTATCTACAATGACCCAAATCGAATTATACCCCTTTAACGTTCTGGGTAACCCTACCACGAAGTCCATAGTGATATGCTCCCACTTCCACTCAGGTATCGGCAAAGACAGCAACAATCCACTAGGTTTCTGATGCTCTGTCTTCACTTGCTGGCATACAAGACACTTACTCACAAACTCAGCTATATCCCTTTTTATATTCTCCCACCAAAAGGTGTCACGCACGTCCCGATACATCTTCGTACTACCCGGGTGTATGGCAAACCTTGAGTGGTGCGTGTCTTCTAAAATCTTCATTTTCAATTTTGGGTCTGATGGAACACAAATTCTTGACCCAAAACGAAGGACACCATCATTATCTTGCCGAAAATCTTTCTGATCACCATCTTCTAACCCCAAGGAAATCTTTACTAACTCTAGATCCACTGCCTGTGCTGCTTTAATCTTTTCTAACAATGACGGTTGTACACTCAAGTGTTCCAAAAAGCCATCACTACTGCGAACCCTAACTTCAATTCCCATCGAGTCGAGATCGTCCAAGATCCTCTTTTCCTTGGTTATCAAAGCTACCAAACTTCCCCTATTCTTACGACTCAAAAGCGTCAGCCACTACATTGGCCTTTCCAGGGTGATACAATATCGTGCAATCATAATCTTTCAATAATTCCAACCATCTCCTTTACCTCATGTTCAACTCTTTCTGAGTGAATATGTACTTCAAACTCTTATGATCTGTGTAAATTTCGCATGTCTTGCCATACAAATAATGCCTCCAAATTTTTAACGTGAAGACTACTGCTGCCAGTTCTAAGTCGTGGGTTGGGTAGTTCTGTTCATAATTCTTCAACGGTTGAGAAGCGTAAGCAATTACCTTCCTATTCTGCATTAGCACACAACCCAAACCTTTTTGCGATGCATCACTATAAACCACAAATCCTCTCGTCCCTGATGGTAGAGCAAGGATCGGGGCTGACACTAGTCGATTCTTCAACTCTTGAAAGTTGGTCTCACACTCGGCTATCCACACAAACTTCGTGTTTTTCTGCGTAAGTCGAGACAAAACGGCCTGCTATTTTTGAAAAGCCCTCAACAACCGACGATAATACCCTGATATACCCAAGAAATTTCGAACTACAGTAACAGTTGTGGGTCTCTCCCAATTCACCACGGCCTATATTTTGGCTGGGTCCACAGAAATGCCCTCCTTTTAGACCACATGTCCTAAGAAGGCTACCTTCTCCAACCAAAATTCACATTTATTGAACTTAGCATACAATTTCTCTTCCCTTAAAATTTGCAGTACTGTTTTCAAATGTTGCTCATGTTCCCCCCGAGTCTTAGAGTAGATCAAGATGTCATCAATGAATACTATTACACATCGATCAAGAAACTGCTTGAACACCTTATTCATCAAATCCATAAATGCAGCTGGGTTATTCGTCAACCCGAATGGCATAACCAAAAACTCGTTGTGCCCCATACCTTCTCCTAAAGGATGTTTTTGAAATATCTTCTTTTCTGACCCTCAGTTGATGATAGCTTGAACGAAGATCTATCTTGGAGAAATAACGAGCACCCTATAACTGATCAAACAGGTCGTCAATGCGAGGCAACGGGTACTTATTTTTCACCGTGACCCGATTCAACTCGCGGTAATCAATACACATCCTCATAGATCCATCCTTCTTCTTCACGAACAACACTGGAGCACCCCAAGGCGATACGCTTGGCCTGATAAATTCTTTTTCCCAAACTCTACTTCTCGGTCTGGTGGAAGGCCGGGTAGGTCTTCTGGGAAAATATCTGAAAATTCTCTAACCACTGAAAGTGATTCTAAGGTGACCCCTTCTTTACTGGTGTCGATGATGGATGCTAAGTAACCCTGACATCCTTTTCTCAAGAGTCGCCTCGCCCTTAACGAAGAAATGAGGCCCGACAAAACCACTGGTTTAGACCCCTTAAATTGGAACTCTGATTCACCCGGAATACAAAACACCACTTCTTTTTCAAAACAGTTTGCTCTAGCGTGATAAGAGGCTAACCAATCCATCCCTAAAATCAAATCAAAATCTTACATGTCTAACGGAATCAAATCAATAGGCCTTTCTCTATGCTCTATTTTCAAAGAGCAGAATTTAAATATTGAAGTGATAGGGATGGATTCTTTCGTCGGGGTGTCAATAATCAAATCCTCATCTAAGTTCTGGGGTGCCAATTTCATTTAACGTGCAAGCGAAACAGATATAAAAGAGTAGGTGGCACCGGGATCAATCAAAACATAAACATTACTAGAATGTAATTGCATGGTACGTGTCACCACATCATTTGTTGCCCGAGCATCCTTAGCAGTTGTTGGAATATGCTTCTTGATAATCAACTTATCACTTTGCATATTCTAAATATTTTGATTTGCTTGTTCCCATTATTGTGTGTCATAACAAGTGGCTAAGAGGGCTGCGTACCGATTAGTGTGGCAACTTGTTTGACAACACATAGGTCTTAGGTTAGCTTGTCCTAATCTAGTCCTACCTTCTAAATGATGATTGAACAGACCAGCGCTTCATATGCATTAGTACCAGCAAACTTGCTGTAGCATCAAGGTTTTCGAAAGACTCGTCACCAGCAGACTTGTCATATACACTAAAGGACACTTTGAAGACTCGCCACCAGCAGACGTGCTGTAGTGTCAAAGTTTCTCAAAGGATTTGTCACCAGTGGATTTATCAAGTACATCACGGAAATATTTTGAAGACTTGCTACCAGCAGACTTGCTACGGTTTGAATGCTTACATCAGCAACTAGCAGTCCTTCCTTGCAAGAAGACTCACTATTGAACTTCTTACCGGCAGACTTAATTCTACATGTGCTACAAAGAGACAGAACCGCAATCGATCAAGACAAGACAAATGTGTTCAAGCTTCAAGAGCAATTCAAATCTTTATGAAGCCTAACACCAGTGATGCTGTAGGATCTTCTCTTACTCACGTGGTCTGGAAAAGTCAAAAGAATCCACTTTATTGGATAGACCATCTGATAGTGCATCATACGTCAGACTCACTTTTCAGAGACTTATCAATACAGTCTGACAAGCAACCAGTTCAGGATCAACAAGACAAAGCTTTTATCAAACAATCAAAGATCTAGTGAATAACATCTCTTATCCGACGGATTTCAACAACGAAAATTCTCTAACGAATAGAAAAGTCATCTTCATTTCTCAATGATCAATTGACCCCGATCTATAGAAGAGATCTCCCATCCTCTTCTTCAATGCAGAACAAGTAATATACATACGAGAGTCGATGAACACGAAGACTCTTGCAACTAGAACTTCAAAGAAGCTGTAAGATCTAGACGAGATCGTCTTCACCAACACATCTCAAATCTTCACAGGAGATTGCAGTGAGCTTACCCAAACCTTATCAAAACACTCTCTGTGGATTGATAGGAAGAAAAACTTTGAAGAAGAAGAGAGAGATCATAAACTTCAATAGATAGAGATCGACGTCTTAGTCAAGAACCCAGTTCTTGATTTGAGTTCTTCACCTTTCAACTCAGCCTTTAGCTGAAGCTTTAGGACTTTATTCCTAAAGCTAGAGGTCAAGATCTTGGATCGATTTGAAGATTGATTTCAGATGGTGCCTAAGGAAGATGAAGAGATGTCTGTAAATATTGCATTCATATCTTCAGATTTGTAGGCACATACAAATGCTGTTGATTGTGCAATAATCAATCATCATAGAAGGACGAATGTTATGCACTCAATCGTTCAGATATTTTATATCTGAACGACCTTCAATAGTGTCTTCTCATAACAGTCTCGTTCTCGTCTACTATAGTCCTTCTTACTTATGAATTCTTCTATGAATAATTAAGTAAAGATTAAGGCTTGAAAGGACGAGGACATAAACTATACATAGAGTGTCTAGGCTGATGTAATCTGTAATTTATCTTTGAATAAATTCAGATGTTCTTTCAAATAATCTATCTTTCAGTCTTTACCTCTCTATGAGCTTTTATAAATTGATTTATCCTTTGAAAAGCTATTCTCTAATAATTTCCTAAATCTGCATTTGGAAGAAGGATTAAGTGTGATGTTGTTCTGATTATATATTCGTGTACAGCCACTTAAGACTTCCCTAAATCTAAGCCTAACTATTTTCGTTGCTTAAACTCTTTCAAACAGACTTTTGATTTAAATAGCAGTTTACCAGCAGAGTTCATAACTCTTCTGAGAGCAAGTCTGTTGTTCCTTGATACCAGCAGACATGCTCACCGTGCAAACTGTCTATGCCTTTAAAACCTATGCTTTAATTATATAAAAAGAAAGAAAAGTTTTAAACGGCAACATAGGCTATTCACCCCCTCTAGCCTATTTGAGCAATCATGTGGACCAACAGCAGTCATAGCATACACACGCCCATGCCTCTTTGGTTTCTCCTTGTCTCCACTTGTGGCTCCTTTGACGAAGGTGTTCTTGTTTGGCTCTGGGCAATCTTTAACCAAGTGCCCCATCTTCCCACAATTGAAGCATGTCCCAGAGTTCCGATAGCAAGAATGTGTCTGGTGCTTACCCCCACAAGTACGACATAAGGGGTTCGTGTCCCGGTTCCGGTTCTGGCCTTGATTATGCTAATTCTGATTATGATGATTCTGATTTTGTGGCTGATTCCTAAATGACTGAGCTCCACTCCTAAAACGGTTATCTTCAGTAGCCATTCATTTATTCACATTGCTCCCATTCCCTTGACCACTTGGTTGACTACGGAACTTGCTCGAGTTGTCATCAACTCCCCTCTTGTGCTCATCTCTCTTCCTCTGGTAAGCTTCCGAATCACGTTCAATCACCCTGGCATGGTCTACCACTTTTTCATAAGTCACTAACTGTAGTGGTACCAACCGATAACCAATTTTGCCATTAAGACCCCTTTCGAACTTTTTTGCCTTTTGGTAATCGTTCTCGAAGAGGTCCGAAGCATACTTTGATAGCTCATTGAACTTTGCGCATATTCATCCAAAGTCATCTTTCCCTACTCCAAGCTCATAAACTCAACTATTTTCCTATCATGCACACTTGGCGGAAAATACTTCTTGTTGAAAGCTTCCAAGAACATTTCCCAATTATAATCTCATGTCCCATCTGCCTCAGTAGTCCTCATCACCGACTGCCACCATTGATCAGCCTCCCCTATAAACTTGAATATGGCAAGGTTAACCTTTTGCTCACTAGTAAGAGTCATCGTCCTGAAGATCTTCTTTATGCCTTCAATCCAATCCTCAGGCTTCTCAGTACCTGGAGCACCTAAGAAAGGCTTAGGATCTCTCTTCTGGAAGATGTCCAGTGGGTCTTCAGCCACTGGTTCAGGCTGAGGTGCTGGTTGCGGTTGGGTGGTAGTTGCGGTTGGGGGTTTACTTGACCAATCCTCGCAGCAAGGACGTGGCTCAATCCTTGAAGGAGAGCTATGAGATTGGGGTCTATTGCATTAGGAACATTAGGGATGGGATTAGTTTGAGGTCCATTCATGTTCTCACCCATCTCTGAGGTAGAATCCTCAGCAATGGTACTACCTCGACCCATCCTATCGCGTCCACGACCACGGTTACCGCGACGGCCTCCTCCTCGTGTACCTCGTGCCATGTCGTTCTGATACAAAAATATTGAGGTGTCAAATGATGACCAATGTTCATACTACACTATATGTCATATGTTATTAGTGTAGCTTATTAAGGGCAAAGTATACATTTACATCTAATGTCAAATTTTGTTAAGACATTATTATTCTTATGTATGCACAACATATCAAGATACTAATATCAAATTAGGTCAAACCACATCAAACAATCAAACAAAAGCCAAAATACTTTCTCAAAACTTTATCCATTATTCTAATTACCTTGGTTCAAACCAATTGTTCCATGTCTTTCCAAAAGAAAATAAATATAGTCATCTAAAACAAAAGTAACTATTATGATGACTATATAAAACTAAGTGTCAGCTAGTCTCCTCACTCACTTGGACCTTCATTCTCACTTGGGTCTTCAACCTCACTTGGATCTTTATCATCATTTGGGTCCTCAACCTCAATTGGGTCTTCATCCTCATTATCAACGGCACCTGCTTGTGCTGGTACATTGGCGATTGCTTCAACTATTGGTCCCACATTAGCCTCAACTACAAGCTCGGGGTCAACATATATGGGGTTTAGGGCTGCCCTCGGCTCCTCCTCCGGAGCATCATCCTCTGCCATCATCAATCTATCCCAAGCCTGTTCTGTGCGAACCCGCACATTCTGAAGCATGACGTACACTTGCTGAGTGAGCGCCGTAGCCTCTACGACTTCATCAATAAAGCCTGATCGACAAAGGTTCTAGTCTCCCTTACAGCTTGCATCTGTGCTCGCAGATGCGCCCTCCTTTGCTCATCTTCTAGTCTCACTCGGTGAAGCGTTGCCCGAACTCGAGCCATCCTACTGTTTACCTTTTCTACCATTCTCCTCGCAATCGCCAAAGGAGATGCTACTGACTTCCTAGCCGTGGTCCTGGTACGCGTCATACCTATACGTAAGCAAGACCATATTAGTCCTAAGAAAATAATATTCTTATTACTTATATAAAATCATCACCTAAAACTATTATCATAACTTAATGCTACTAAGTAGCAATGACAAAAAAGAGTCGTTATTCCATACTACCATCAATTTATAATTCAAACTATTTTTCAGATTATAAAGACCTATTGGATCTGAAGCCTAAGTTCTGATACAAACTGTAACACCCCGAGCCCGAGAGCCCGGTCTGCTACGTGTAGTCCACACATTGGCCCACTGAGCACGCAACACCTTAGGTCATCAGGCCCACCACAAGCCGACCCAAAAGTCCATGGATGATGTTGGTGCCTAGAGATAGTGTTTGGCTACCTTATAAATCGAACACAATTCTCACACATACCCGATGTGGGATGGGGTATTACAGTAAATGTCTTTGCTAAAAACATGTCAACAACACGAATAAACACCTTAGTAGCAATGCAAGACTAGGCCTCGCGAAACCACTCCGACGTAAGAGTAAGAATTGTATGTGTTTAAAAGATAATTTGATAGAGTTTCTAGGCTTAAGAAAACGTGTACCTTGTTTAGAGTTTATGGAGGGGTATATATAGGCTCTCATGGTGATCGAATTCATCTAGGATTGGGATCCATGCTGTCTATTAGGGTTAGGAGTAAATTCCTAAATTGTAGGCGTAATAGGCAGACATCTGCGTGATTTCTGGAGCATATAAGGAAATAGTTTTTCTCGGATTATGAAACCTTTGACTTGTTTGGAGCCCACGGCTCTGGTGATCGCTGGTCAATAGCTTACCTGGGTGGGCATGGTTGTGACTCCTTTGTCGCTAGCGGTGTAGATACTTCCCGGGCATGTCCCCCCTTGGTCGGAGAGGCAAGACTTTGGTTCGGCCACACTTGGACAGGGATAGATAGTGGTCCCAGGTCGGACACTCTGCCCTCTATGCTCGGTGTTCACGTGGATCCCTTTTATTGAGCTCGTGACTGACACGTGATGCTCGCACGTGCTTTCCTCGTGACCGGATTTGGGCCGAATACATCAAATGAGTAATTAAAAGATTTGCGTAGAAATTTTACGTAAAAAAAGAACTTCAAAAATTAAGTAATTGATAATTCATAGATATAGATTAATTACTAATTTTCTATTGAAATTGATCATTTTAATAGAAAGTCACTATTTGGTCGCAATGGCTTCTAATAGTAGTAATTAATAATCGATAGATATTGATTAATAGATCAAATAACAAGGAAATGAAAATGGATGAAGATTGGAAAGTTTTCGTCAAGTAAAACTTGTATAAATTAATAAGATAAAATATAGTTTTAAATCAAGCTATATTTAGGAAAAACAAAAAACGAAATATTTTCTCATTTTACAGAAAGTTGACACGTGACAATCATTTTACAAAAAAGATGTCATGTGGCAGCAACATTTTCTATTTTAGTATTTATTAATATCTATATTTCATATTAACATATTAATTATGCTTAAACATTATTGTAATTATGAATAGCTCTAATGCTAGTTATATATCCCTTAATTATTAGTTTTTTCAAAAATAAATTCTTTAAGTGAAACGAAATGAGTATTTTTGAACTTAGTAGTATATATATATATATATATATATATATATATATGAACATTAAGCTGCAGCGTGAATATCAATGGTTTTTGTTTTATTTATATTAATAAAACTAGTTAATACCCGTGCAATGCACGGTTTATTTATTTATTTATTTTTGTAAAATTTGTTTATAATAAGATGCTTTTCTAAACTTGTTATAACTAATTTTTTAATTAGAATACTTATAACAAAACTAAAATAAGGTAAATATTGAAATTGATCACATAAATAGGTAATTGAAAGATTTGCGTAAAAAATGTATGTACAAAAAAGAACTTGAAAACTTTTTATTGATTAATCACTTTTTATTGAAATTGATCATTTTAATAGAAAGTCACCATGTGACATCAATAACTTTTGTTAGTAGTAATTAATAATCAATAGATATAGATTAATAGATAAAATAGAATGGAAATGAAAAAAAGATGAAAATTGAAGAGTTTCAATCAAGTTAAAGTTGCATAAATTAATAGAATATAATATAGTTTTAAATTAAGCTATATTTGAAAAAAAAATATTTTCCTATTTTACAGAAAGTTAACACATGACAACCATTTTACAAAAAGATGCCATTGGGCAACAATTCTTTCTATTAATAGATTAATAAATACTCAATTCGTTCCGGGTAAAGAGTTAACTATTTCATTCTGAGATATTTTATTTAAAAAAATCTACTTAAAAAAATTAAAGTATAAAAGTGTTATCTATATTATAAAACAACTAGGTAATTGACTAGAGCTATTTAGAGGTTGAAATTAAATTATCTTAAAAAATTGAACGATTGAGATTAAATTATCTACTTTAATTTCCTATTTTTCTTTCCTTATTACAAGTCAACTTCTGAATTAATATAATTCTTGATCATGCATGATCCGATCTAAGAGGGAGCAAATTGACGAGAGCATTCTTTCTAATATCAATAGGAGCTGGTCCTTCCAACCTTGAACCAACCCAATTTCATTCCAAAAGAGACATCTCACCGATCATATTTTCCATATGAGTTTGAACAAATTCAGTTGGAACCAAATACTCACCGTTTTGATTGTATTTCATATTAATAAAGCTGCGATTAATAATTTGGCTTCACAAACACGAACGAATTATCTCTTATAAAACATCAATCCCTCAGGAACTTATCAGCTGAAATATATCCCGAAGGATAAAAGATGAGACATCATGCCAGAATCCTTGCTTCCAAAACACAAAAATGAAAGGCCCAAATAAAGAAAAGCACGATTTAGTTTTATTATAAAAGGAATGCTAAAAATATCTTTTTTAAAAAACAATTTACTTTCAAAATGGAATCTTTACCCAAAATGGTGGATGAATCTTTACCCAAAAGGAATGCTAAAAATATATACTCTATTTTTTTTCAAAAAAATTAACTTTCAAAATGGAATATTTACCCAAAATGGTGGATGAATCTTTACCCAAAATGGTGGATGTAGTATATAAATTTATAGATTATTCTACTTTAAAAAATTAAAGGACACTTTTCCGAGGTTGAAATTAAATTATCGAATATTATCTATCTTTAATTTCATATTTTTCTTTCCTTATTACAAGCCGAATGGTAAAGAACCAACAGTTATCGTTTCTTTTTCGTCTTCCAGAACCCTAAACCGCTGAAAGAATACTTCACCGTTTTTCTTCTCCTTCTCTGAGGCGCTTTGCAGAAACGAGAACAAGCTTCACTTGTGAAGCCATGGCGCTGGTAAGCTGTGCTATCATCTTTCTTATACTAATGATTCCCGTTTTACTATGATTAAGTGAATTTCATATCTTTATTGGGATTTGGTTCTTACTTTGTGTTTTTGATCTTATTTCGTTGTTAAGATCTGTTGAATATATTGGTTCCTTTGCTTTTACTAAGATCAATCCTTGGATAATGGTCATTATGCTGATGTTTATTTCTTCGTTTGCTTCATTGACCTCTGTTCTTTTGATGAGGAAAATATATGATTTGGAATCCCACTGATGTAATGATTTGGTGAGACGTTCGAGAGTTCTGCCTTTTGTGAGTTAATCTTGGTTGATGATGACTTACATTAATTCGTTACAATTTGGGCAACTTAGTTTGTACATTTCAACTCACTTTTCTGATCAGCCAATTATCTTCTAATTATTGTGCACCTACGAAGCAATATTTATTCTTTGAATTCCATAAGCAATTCTCGATTAGGATACCATACTGACTAAATTCAGCTTGAGTTTTATCCTGTAAACATTCTCATGTTCTTTGTTCTAGGAAATTACTTTGTTAGTAGTACAATACAGACTAAATTCAGCTTGAGTTTTATCCTGTAAATTCTTTAAGCGTCTTTGTTGTCAGCCTAGTTTGTAAATGCTTACTCGAGGACACACTTAGATATCCCCTGCAAACGAATTAAAAGGCCTTTCACCTGTGTAGACATTCATCTCCATTCAAATTCGAGTTAAACCACACAAGTCCCGTTCTGAAGGTGACAGGATATTACTTAAGGTAACATCTGAGTGTTTGTTTGGTCTGCTGTGCAGATTTTGCATGCAGGGAGCACAAATAAAAATGCTATGAAAGCGCTGATTGCTGCTGAATATTCTGGTGTCAAAGTTGAACTTGTCAAGGAGTTCGAGATGGGCGTGTCAAACAAAACCCCCGAGTTTCTCAAGATGAATCCTATTGGAAAGGTGTCATACTTGAAAATATTTTCTTAGTTATGCTTTGTTTTTCATTTTGTTGCTTCTCTAAAAGTGGTAATCAAATTTAGGTTCCTGTGCTGGAAACTCCTGGTGGCCCGGTATTTGAAAGTAATGCCATTGCACGCTATGGTGAGACATCTGTTAACTTGCGTTAGATCTCCTGAATTTTTGATTAGAGATTGGTACCACTCATTTCTTTTTTGCTATACAGTTACTCGCCTGAAAGCTGATAATCCACTCTTTGGCACTTCCTTGATTGATTATGTAAGACTCCAGTCCTCAACCTTTTTTGGATGTTTTCACTGTTTTACTTAGCGGGTCGGGAATATTTCTTCTCTACTTTTATTTTCCTTTTATCTTTTCACAAAATGGATTCAAATGTGTTAAACTTTAATAGGGCCACATTGAGCAATGGATTGATTTTGCAACGCTGGAGATTGATACCAATATATTGCGTTGGTTCATACCGCGAGTTGGTTTTTCTGTATACTTACCTCCGGTACTTCATGACCACCTTTGTTTGTATAGTTCCTTTGTACTTAAACCTTTTGCCTTTTAGCTCTTGCTTTCAAAATATTGGATATAAGTAATTTGTTTTTTTGTTAAAAAGGTTGAGGAAGCTGCAATATCCTCATTAAAGAGAGCTCTGGGGGCTTTGAACACCCATCTTGCTTCCAGCACCTACCTGGTTGGGCATACTGTTACACTAGCTGATATTATTATGACGTGCAACTTGGTTTTGGGATTTAACCGAATAATGACTAAGAACTTTACCTCAGAATTTCCACACGTGGAGAGATACTTTTGGACCTTGGTTAATCAGCCAAATTTTGTCAAGATAATTGGTGAGATTAAACAAGCTGAATCTGTCCCCACTGTTCAGTCAGTCAAGAAGCCTTCACAGCCTACAGAGCCTGTTAAATCTAAGGTCAAGGAGGATCCCAAGAAAGAGCTGAAAAAAGAAGTCAAGAAAGAAGCAGCAAAGCCTATAACTGAAGAAGCTGGTGAAGAAGAAGAGGCACCAAAGCCAAAGGCCAAGAATCCATTAGATCTTTTGCCTCCAAGTACCATGATACTGGATGAATGGAAGAGGCTTTATTCGAACACCAAAACGAACTTCCGTGAGGTTGCTATTAAAGGTATATGTCTCTATTTCTCTCTCCCCTTTCATGCTATTAAAACATTTTCCAGAAATTGCTTCACATTACTTTGTGCATGTAACATCTTTGTCTCAGTCATGCCTCTGTCCGACAATATGATTTCCTGGTCTATATTATTAGGGACTGGGTATGTGATTGATGTTTGTTACTTTGCATATCATATCACCATTAACTTGAACTATATTATCTTATTATGCTGGCAGGGCCCATCCTTGTCAATTATGCATTTGTGTCCTTGTCATTTCACTTTTTCACCCTCCATCTGAAACTAGGACTTCCTCGTTGATTTCATATATTGGAATTCTTGCTTTTGTACTGGTTGCAGTGAAGTGCCATAAATTATATTGTAACAAGGCCATGTTTACTCTATTGCCCTCCCCTCAGATTCGTCCACATTTCAGCGCCCTCAAATGGGTGGTAAATAGCCAGGGACACCCCAAGAAGTAATGGGCTGTTAGAGTTGACCCTTAGGCTAAGGATAAAATAATGTTTTTTGCTATTACAATAAAATTGAATTGAAAGGAAATTTTTTTTAAATCATGATATCTTCATACAAAATATAAAAAATTCTCCCTCCGTCCCTAAATAATTGTCCTAGTTGACCCGGCGCATAGTTTAAGAAAAAACAATTGACTTGATTATTTATATTGGTTTAATGTGTATTTTTCTTTAAAGTCCATGTGTATGTGGCCCATAATTAAAGTAGAGTGAAAAAGTAAGGGTAAAGTGGTAAAAGTGATGTTCTAAAAAGGTAAGTTTCGAACTGGACAATTATTTTGGGACGGACGAAAAAGGAAAGGAGGACGATAATTTAGAGACAGAGGGAGTATAAAAAAATGATGATACCGTGAATTCCGTACCCTTTCTCCTACTCTCTCTACTGTAAGGTTTATCTCTCTCTTAAATTGTTGAGCACAAGAATTGGTTCATCTAACCAGTCAAGCAACAAATAGGCTTTTACAACCAACACCTTACTTCTAAACAAATTACAGAACTCACCTGTTGCTTTGGAACCCTAGTTTTTACTCGCAGTCTTCATATCTAGGGATGGATTGGGGTAGGAAACAATTGCTTCATGGACTCGTATGAATATATGATCCACTTTCCCAAGGTCTGGTGCCATCAAACAGGCCCTTTTGTTTTGTTTTGGAATTTTTTCCTGGGGTACTAGTCAAAATTTTTTTTTCCTGGGGTAAAACTTCCCAAGCAAAAGTACTTGAACCTCATTAACCCCATGGAGTGTGCAAAGCCTCGAGTTTGATTTAACATATCAGGATTTTTTTTCTCAAGATGAAGTGGTTGCTTCTTGACCTTCTGCTAATCTGACAATGATATGTCATGTTTTGTGAGCGTGCGAGTGTGATGAATACCTGTGACTGTCTTTTTTTGGTCATGTTATGTTTCATCAGTGATCAGCCATATTCTTGAAACTATTTTTTGTGTTTGTTTTCTTGTTAAATCTGAAACCCTGGTCAAGAAGGCCATGTGGTTGCATTCATGACCTTGTACTACTTCGTCAGATTGGATAAAAAATGGGATGAAACACCCATTTCTTAGTCACATATGGATGAGTTTATATTTTGACCTCTTATGTTCGCTGCCTCAACTACCTCGAGGAAACTGCAAATTACAATGACAGATGCAGCTAGCTTGTAGTTTGTCACCATGGTAAAACCATGTTTATAAAATCAAATTATTCTGTATTACTATTCTAATTCACAGTGTTGACTATTTTTGAGGATTAGCACCTGGTATCTGGATAAGCGACTGTTCATATTAGTTTTTTTGTCGACCTTTTTGTTCATTTTAGAAAGCACCTTGTTTGCTTCACAACTGTCTTGCTTCAATCTGTAGCTGATCTCGAATTTCACATTTTTTCGTGCTGTAGGATTCTGGGATATGTACGATCCTGAGGGATATTCTCTCTGGTTTTGTAATTATAAATACAATGATGAAAACACAGTCTCATTTGTGACTTTGAACAAGGTGGGTGGTTTTCTGCAAAGGATGGATTTGGCAAGGAAATATGCATTTGGGAAGATGTTGGTGATTGGTTCACAGCCACCATACAAAGTGAAGGGATTGTGGCTCTTCCGTGGGAAAGAGATCCCAAAATTTGTTATGGACGAGTGTTATGATATGGAGCTGTACGAGTGGAAGCAGGTTGATATCACTGATGAAGCTCAAAAGGAGCGCGTCAGCCAAATGATTGAAGATTATGAACCTTTTGAGGGCGAGCCTCTATTGGATGCCAAGTGCTTCAAGTAAAAAATCAAATTGCATCCTCACATGAGAGGTTTGCAAGGGGAAGCAGATCTTCTTTTATAACGCACCAAGGCTGTTTGTATCGAACAACTGCATCTTGTTCCCTTCATTTTGTTAGGTAATCCTTCCATTATCGTACTTCTGGCTTTTATTTTTGGCCTTGTAGGCACATAGTGAATGAGAATGTGTTTACCATCTCATTGGCTATATATTTGTGGTGTTTAGGTCCGTGCTTGAGATTTAACCTTGTTTAGATTGCTGTGTCTCAGTTTTTTGTTGTCTCCCCCATCGCCGATGGTTAATAAAAAATGAGTATCTACGCACCGCACTTTTGAAGTGCACATTACTATATTGCCATGCACTTTAATGTATTTTTTGAAAATTCATAATTTTTTTTTTCTGAAAATTCATATATATATTTTTACAATATTTTAGCAAACTTCAATGCCTTTGTTATCTTGTCAAATGATGAACCCAACTTTAGAATTCATATGCCTTGGTTGCTGCATACATTACTTCGTGGTATTAGTCAAGTATGGTCATTTGACCCGCACTCTTATTATTTATTATGGTCTTTGTCCAAAAAATATTATTATCCATACAATTACAAAAACTTGTTAAAACCTCTTTTTCCCTAACTCACTTAGCGTTCTCCACCCACCTCTCTCTCTCTCCCTCCGCCGTAGTCTTCTCCATTGCCAAACCATCTCTGGCCTCGTCCTCTACCTTCAAACATTGTTGCCCCTATATGCCTTCATCAAGGTTTCTCTCTTCCTCTCTCTCTCTCCTCTATCTCTTTTTGTTTCTTTTGTGTAGCATCAAACCCTAAGTCGAAACCTTAGGATTTGATCCTTTCGCTCTCTTTGTGTTCCTCTCTCTTTCAAACTCATTGAGTCGATTTCCACTCATGAGTCATTTTGATCGACTCATGAGTCGATGTTGGAGTCGATTAATTGACCCTTGAGTTGTTAATAGACTCGGTAAGAATATTTTGAGGTTTTCATGGTAAATGTAAAAGTGGCCTTGTAGTTTTTTTTTCTAGTGGTTGGGTCCTGTTTAAAAACTACAGTCTAACCTGTTACCACCCATTGTATCAATACTTCTGGAATCAAACTCACAAAGCATTGCTACTCAATAGTAGCCATTCCAACCAATTGTGGGTTTGATTGGGGATGAGGATGATGGCGGCGGATGGTGGGGGAGACTGATCTTTCTATTTATTAATTGTTCTAATGTATATCAGTGGTAATTTTTTTAAAAGTGTAGGGCAATAGAATATTTGGGGCCCCAAGGCCTGTGAGAAATGTTAAGGGCATCCAGGAAATAACTTTGAAGCCCTTGGTTCTAATCTCCATACCAACAAGGGGTTATACTTATCCGTTAGAAATGCAGTGTTTAGTAAAACACGGGCGGGGTATTTAGCCCTTATGTTTCTATAAACCTAAATTAGGCCTCTCAATTTGAACCTATTACCCATTAACCCACTCAATCTAACCCACTAATTACGCAACTCAATCTAATAATAAAATCAATTTATATGGGTTACCCAACTTAACCAAATTAATCTTGTGGGTTAAGTTGGGTTAAACCCAGGAACTTGATTAAACCCGCTATCAAACATTCGAACCTAGCTCGACACTCTCTCTTCATTCACTCGATATGCTCTCTCTCTCTCCATCAACGACCCAAGTGATTCCCTTCGCTTTCACTTATGATTTTCTCTCTGTTGATCCCTCTCGATTACCAATCGAAGGTTCGTAATCACCTTCCTCGGTCTCGGTGGAAGTTCTTGGCTTGCGAGTTTGTAGGTCGACTGTGACTTTCGACACCGACGCAGCTGTGGTATCACTTGTCTAGTAAGGTGAACTTTATTTGTTGGAAATAGGGGAGGATTGAGGGAGAATTCTTTTATGTTCTCATCATTGCGGTCTCCCTTCAGAATCTCAGATCTACGGGTAACGGTGTCGTCTATGTATTATCCATCTTCATGTTGCTTTCGATTTATGGAACTCCATATTTGCAGGCCGATTTCGATTTAAGAATTTATGTCGTCTTCGAAGTGTTAACTTGGAATCTCTTTGTTTGTTTTTTGAGTTTGTGTTGTGTGAGAGAGCGAGAGATGAGAAAAAGTGAGATAGAGAGGCATAGAACTGATTGCTGAAAACTGAATAGGGGAAGGGGGAGGTACGACATGTTGGGAGGGATTGGTTTCCTCATTAAGTGAATAAGTTGACAACCGGAGCCTGGAGGGCACAAAGATTTTTGTTTTTTTAAAGTAGTTTTTTATATTTTTTTTGAATTAAAGTGGTGGGATATATTTTAGGAATAATTGCTGGTCGGTCCATTTTTAAAAGTTTTAATTTAATTCGCTTCAGTATCATGTTTTTTTTTTGGGCCAAAATACGACAATCATCCTTAAGTTTCCACCAAATCCCAAAACGGTATCCAACCTAAGGTTTGTGCCATAATCATACCTGATATTGCAAATTGTTCCATTTTGCACCCTGGCCCTAACGGGCGTTAGAAAACTAACATGAATTTAGAATGTGTATCTCACATGCAGGGGCAATTTAGTCATTTTCATCAAAATTTCTTTAATTCATCTTTTACACACATACAACACTATCCCAGAAGAAAAAAAAAATCCCAATAACAGTGCTTTGATTCTCCCGATACCCAGCGTACATAGAAAGACACGTACTTGTAATCAAACCAAAAACAAGAAAATGTGGAAAGACAAGAGTCTAGGTGTGAAGATCCTCTAGGTCTGGACAATCGGCACTGCCGCAGGTTCTTTCTCTCTCTCTCTACTCTTTAACTCTCTTCCCCTATTTCTCATCTCAATAACACTGTAATCCTCTTCCTTTCTTGCAGTTCTCGTCGCCAGTGTTGCCACTACTAGGATTAGAGACATGAACAAGGTGCTTAATGCCCAATCAGAAACCCCTCAATCACCAAACTCAATACTGACCGATAATCTGATTCTAGTGAGTTCATTCGAGAAGATAATGCTTAGGTTTGACCTTGTCAAATTACTCAACTCTAATTTCGGTTTTCTGGGCATCACTGTTCGATGTATTTTAGTCGTTATGGGAATCTTTTTCTTGATTCGATTCAGGATATTTGCTTTACTTACAGAAACTAATAAGCTATTCTCTGATAATTTCATTTTACATGCTCAAAGCACTGGCATATGTTGTATATGCTTGTGTGGCTGTGAAACCCATCAAAGAATTTTTTTTTGGTAAAAAAGACTAAATTACCCCTGCACGTGAGATGTACATGCTAATTTTCTGTTAGTTTTCTAACACTCATTAGGGTTAGGGTACAAAATGGGACAATTTGCAATGTCATGTATGATTATGACACAAACCTTAGGTTGGGTACCGTTTTGGAGGAAACATCAGGGTGTTTTTCATATTTTGACATTTTTTTCAACCGAAAAGGGAAACTTTTGGGGGCGAAATGACTGCGATACCCTTAATGAGTTTGAGACGCGTTATGAAAATGTATCGCGATTAAAAAATTTATACATCACAGTTCAAAAAATTTATGAACTGTGATTCAAAAAATTATGTATCACGATTCATTTTTGACTTTCTACTGCAAGTCTGCCAGTGTCATTTTGCCAACCCACACACAAACACAACTATACATGCCACCACACACGTCAACGACTCAACATACATCACATCACATCCCTCTCTCTTTCCTTTCTTTTTGACTTTCTCCCTCTCTCTTTCCTTTCTTTCTCATTCTCCTTCGTTTCCGTTTCGTTCTTCTTCCCTTAATCTCTCTGCATCTCCTTCGTTCTACTTGCAGCCCCTCTTTATCTTCTTCGCATAGTCACAACAGTAATCTATATCTCTCTCTCTAACCCTCTCCTTTATAGATCGCGATTCATAAATTTATGTATCGTGATTCATTTTTCAATTTCTCACTCCAAAACCATTTAAAACGCAGCCTCTGTACAATTGCACACTAATCATATTTCTCATTAAACCACCCTAAAGAGTAAACACAACATATTTGAAAGCTAACAGGTTGGATTTTGATTATCATGATGGTAGTTGGGCTGCATATTTATTTGGAATGTCTTGAATCTCAATTCCTTGGGTAACTGGGTTGAACGTTGTTGGAGATTCGTTGCCCAATAATGGTGATTTTTGAATCAAATGTGTTTATCGGAGCTGTTGAAGAAGACGATGACATTTTCGAAACAATATTTCGAAAAATGACCTTTTACGGTTAAAAAAAAGAACAGTGGACTTTTGAGGTTAAAATTTTTGGAAAAGGGACTGGCTAGAATTTTACCCTATATGTTATATTATATATCTAAAAAAAACTAATCAAATAAATGGGTTGACCTACTTTAAGCCAACTCGTTTATGACCCAACCAATTTAATCCATTTACTAATTGGGTTGAGCTGGGTCACAACCCACCACCCACTCCAACCTAACTGCCAGACCTAGCCTAAATATAGAAAACTGTCTTGCTAAGAGCATCCACATTGTGTATTATTTTTACTCATCTTTTTAGTTGGGTTCCACTGCCACCTTATTAACTTTACATTTCAATCTTATTTTTATACTTCTCAAACAAATACATTTATTTAACTTTATTTAATATATTTCATATTTAAATATTCTGTATAAATAAATAAATTGATAAATTAAGACATAAATTAATTTTAAAATAATAAAGTACTCATAAATTATATAATTTATAATTTAATTAATAAATTATCTATAAAACACATATTATACATAACTCGTAAAATAACATAAATAGAAAATTACATTCAACGTTAAAATTGAAAAAAAATACATAAAATGATAAAATTACATAAACAAATAAAGAAGGTTGATGTGATATATTTATAGGGAAGACGAAAGAAAAAAAATGTTTTATAAAATAAAAAATAAAAACCCAAACAAAGCCTTACACCCCCTCACACACCACCCAACGACTAAAAAATAGAATGAGAAATATTTTTTTTATAAAATCAGAAAATTAGAAAAATCAAAAGATTTCAGACGCAGGATCCACCGTAATACCCCCTCTCACATACCTTCACCCGCGTGTGGTGCATGCGCCTTTTGTGGCTGGATGCCGTGCCCCACACCGCTCCCCTTTGCTCATTCTTTTTCTCCCAAAATTTTCTTCTTATTTAGGTAAGAAAAAATATTCTCTTTGGCCGAGAGCCTACTGAAAAGAGTGTTAATATATGTGTCTGGTTGTCAAATGCAACCATTTAATGTGTTTGGGAACACAAGACAATAAATGTATGCATATGTTATGTCTTTTTCTCATTAAGGTTACTGGATGTTATTCCCAAAGAAAATAGTGTACTAAGTAAATCCTTGGTCGTTTTCTCATTAATGCATAATCAATTCAGTCACATCTTTATCCATTGAATCTCGATCTTATATATTTTTTGTTATTTTACTGTCTTTTTTTTACTTTTATAAGAAGACATGTATGACCGAAATTTAATGAAACATGAAATATGAACGAGGGTGAGATAAATGATTTGAGGACGAAAAAGAGTAATAACTTACTATAAGTATAGTATTTTGTCAAAAACAACCCACAAAAATTCTAGAAATTGCGAAATACTACTAATCATTAGCCACACTTAACTAGATGTTTCACATTTTCAAACAATGGATATAGAACTAACAACATAAACTTTTCTTGACAGATTGGGGAGATAACATAAGATAGATGATCTAATTCTCAAAGATTGGCAAGCTGCTGAATATTTATGGGATAAACGACATTCGGCGGTCCACTAAACGCCTTCTCCCCCATCAACACATTGACGGCTTCCGTCGGGTGGAATGCATCCCAAAACACGTACTGTTCTCTGTTGGGACACGGTGTTTGGAACGGTAAACATGTTATCTGCCCTCTGTTTCGCCCGATTCCACAGCAACCCCGATCCAACACCGTAAATCCTATCCCAAAAAACAAAAGTTAGAACACATATGTAGTTAAAAGTTTTGGAAAATGCAAGGGGGAGAAACAAGTACCATAGGATTTAGCATTAGCTAAGATGTCTTGGAACATGTTATGAATATCGATGAAGACGAAATTTGAACCAGGGAGATTGGTACTGAGGTTGTTAATCATGGTTTTCACGTTTTTATTGAAAGGTAAAACAAGTTGGTTCACATCATTGGAGCATTGACCAGTTGTACTCTTTGAAAGGATGCTTGGTATACAACCCATCATCCCGATCCCTGCTAGGATGAATTTCCGCGCTCCGAGATTGTATAGTTTCTGCATAATAGAATTAGCCTCATCATCCCTTTTGTTAACAAATACAACAGCTTGAGAGGAAACTTGATTTGATCTAGGTTGCACGGACAGTCCTTCATCCTAGCGTATATGGCCGTATCCGTGACACAAATACTTCCAGATACTCTAGGTTGAAGGCGTGTTAGTACAATCTAGGATTTGATCGATGGAGCAAGCTTACTGTGAGTTGGGTAGTGTACTGTTGAACCAACAGATCCGCGTACTGCTGGCCGTTGAAGTGTTGGCGGGTTGGGTAATTGGGCATGAGGTAGTTGTTAAGGTAGTCATTGCTTCCCACTCCAACAAAGAACACGCAACGCGTCAATGCCTGGGCTACGTCGGCTGCACCTAGATTATCTGTCATTTGATCGAGCGTGTTCTCAAAGTTGCTAATCTGTTGGTTGAACGGAATGCGGCCAACCTATTCATTTCGTTAAACCGAAGATCACAACATGCATTTAGTTCAGAACTGTGGGTTATGATCTCCAACTGTGGATATATATCATTTGCAACAACTTACAAAGTTTCTGCCAGTAATGTCAAGGATTCCAGCTGCAGCCGACGCATAGTTGACACCGTGAAGCATTTCGTCCCCGGAGGCTTGGGAAAATGAAGGAATCAGAGGTAACCCTAGTTGTATTGCTGCATCAGGATTCAGGCAGTTAAAGAAAAATTAAAATCAAGAAATATATAGTTGTAATATGCATACATCAACAAATACTCCGGCCCGGCCCGGCCATAAATTTACTGAACAAAAGCGTCAAATGCATTTTACCGAAAAAGCTATGTTTTTAAAACGCTTCACGAAACTGACAGGGCCTAAGTTTGCATGGTCAAATTATCAGAGCCCATATGAATAGAGTACTCAAAAATTTCTCTGCATCAAAACATATTCTTAACAGCAGGATTAATATTTTGAAAGTTGAAAGATTAATTACTTTCTATTTTTCTTTTGGCTTCAAGAGCATGAAAAAGAATCGAATCCCGAGACATCACACTTTGTGAAGCTCAAGCTCGCCACCGAGCCACCCCTAATTTCTACAGAGAGACCTGTATAGCTTCCTTAGTGGAACACTTTTCTCATAACTACACTAGTACACCATATTCACACACACACACACACACACAGTGAGAGAGAGAGAGAGAGAACCAATTTGATCAACCATGGTGAGGCCGTTGGAGAAGCGGCCGGTGGGGCCACCTTTGAAGTCGATACCGTAAGGGTAGTAATTGGCCTTGGCAAAAGAAGCAAGGTCGTTGTTATTACCACTATCAATGAGAGAGTCACCAAATATGAACATGGCCGGCACCATTTCTCCCTTCTCATTACTCGCTCCACCTTCCTCTTGCCCTTCACTACCCAACATTAGTAAACTACTCAACACCACCACACACACAACCCAAAACCTCCCCACCGCCTCCCCACCACCACCACTACCACCCATGCTTGACCCTAGTCTGTGTAGGTCTCTTTGTGTGTGTGAGAACTGAGAAAGATGGGAATAGGGTAGAGTGTGCACAAAGAGAGAGGTGATGGGCTAGGGGAGGTAGGAGGAGAGATTTAAATAGAGAGGAGTGGGACTGTGGGAGAGAGGCGGTGTGGTTAGAGAGTAGTAAATGTATTCAATTGTATATATTTATTTGAATAAAAGCATTATCTACCGAACACAGTTAATGAGTAGTTTTTGATATTATCCAACAACATTAGCCTTAACTAGTGTTTGTATTCGTGCGTAAAACGCACGTCATATATATTTTTCAACTAAATTATACATACAAAATTATAAGAATAAATTAGGGGACACTGCTTAACTAAAAATATATAACAATAAGATTAGTCATTATAAAATTTGAAAATTAATCATTTTCTACAACATAATTTTATATACGATTATTCAATTGAAAAAAAAAACACCAAAATGATCATTTAGTCACATTATGGTTTTGATATGAATCAAATAATTCAAACTTTAACATTACTACATCCGTCCCAAAAGAAAGGATGACGATAATTTAAAAACGGATGAAGATTTCATTTCAATAATTTTTGGATCGATGGACACAATGGGAACGCTGAATAATAATTTTGGGTCGGAAGAAGTATATATTTGCTGATTAAATATCATCTAATAGAAAAAGGCAATAATATGTACAATTGGGCAAAAAAAGATCATTAAATACCATGTTAATTACATGCTCCCTCCGTTCCAGGTAAAAAGTCCTTGTTTGAAAGTCATACTTTTGAAAAAAAAAGACACTTTTAGTAGTTCATTAGTAATAAAATGAATAATTGCGGGTCGGTTCTTTATTTGAAAATTATAACCTCTCTGGTGCACTATTTTTTATCCAACCGCATAAGTCTTTTTTTTCTTCTTAAAATGCCCCGCCTCTGGTTGATGGATATCAATCACCGGAGTTGACACGAATTCAAAGAAAATAGATCTAAAATATAGGACTTAACATTTTAATTAGTCCCGTTTCAATTTTTTTCATAGATCTGGATAATTTGAGCTTGTCAATTTTAGAGTTGGAATTTTCCTAAATTATATATTGAAAAACTATTTCGATTTTGTTAATTTATTTTTACATCCTCTAATTTTTCAGACATGCTTACTTAAAGTCCAGATGTAGATCCGAAATTTTTAGATATGTAATCTATGAGAAGTACATAACTTTATTTTTAAGAAAATAAAATTATAAATATAGATCCTAACTTTCTAGATCAATTTAATTTATTTTTTAAAAGATATAGGTAAACACCAAGTCAAGGTATTTTAATGGCGAAGGAAGATTTTTTTTAAAGTAAAATGCAAAAACTAAACCATATATATTGGGTAAATGAATACAATATATATTTCCCATGTACAATAGGAATTTTGAAATTTGAATGATGTTCACAAGCATGATTGACACAAATATCAAGGAATATAAAATGTCATTTTATATGAATTAATGTGAAGTGTAATGATACATTTAATTTTTTTCAGATAGCTTGCAAAGTTATACCTATATTAATAAATGAAGAACATTCTATTTTTGAAAAGAAAGTTTTGACGGAATATTTCATTTTATAGATGTATCTGTCTTTATATATATATATATGAGTGTTATTGAATATTACAATTCTATCCATTAATAAATGAGTATTATCGGGATAATATCAAATAACAAACACCATTTATTGTTTTGAGTATTACTTACCTACTTATATTATGATTCACTAAGCATAACATACACACACAAACCCACCAAAACACAGCCAAAAAAAAAAAACACACACACACGCAATGATAAGTTAATAACTTAATGTTCATAAATCATAAATTTTTTACCAAATTTTCACATTTAATAAAAATTTATGGGCTCCACTTTCAACAACGACCGAGATATTCTCTTAATTTTGACTTTTATTTTTTCTTTCCGTTTTTTTAACTCTTCAAATAAAAAGTGACATTTGCAATGCTACACTATTTTTATCACCATATATATATATATATATATATATATATATATATATATATATATATATATATATGAGTGTTATTGAATAATACAATTCTATCCATTAATAAATGAGTATTATCGGGATAATATCAAATAACAAACACCATTTATTGTTTTGAGTATTACTTACCTACTTATATTATGATTCACTAAGTATAACATACACACACAAACCCACCAAAACACAGCCAAAAAAAAAAAAAAAACACACACACACACGCAATGATAAGTTAATAACTTAATGTTCATAAATCATGATATTTTTACCAAAGTTTCACATTTAATAAAAATTTATGGGCCCCACTTTCAACAACGACTGAGATATTCTCCTAATTTTGACTTTTATTTTTTCTTTCCGTTTTTTTAACTCTTCAAATAAAAAGTGACATTTGCAATGCTACACTATTTTTATCACCATATATATAGTTGTCAAAATTCTATAATAGTCTTCATAGTTATGAGATAGAAAATATATGTGCTTATTGATTTGACACTAATATATGATTATGTAAAAATAATTAAAAATAAAAAAGTCAAATACCTTATTAAAAAATTAAATACATATATCAATTATAATTATAAATTATAAATAACAAACAAATATTCTTAATCGAAAACAAAATAATAAATACTTTCATAATAATCAATAATTTTTATGATTACTTGTTTATATATATATATATATATATATATATATATATATATATATATATATATATTAAATTTCAAATAGTTATCAAAAAATGGTCTAGATTAGTGGTAACGGGTTTTGGTATAAAGCAACTTGATCTAAATTTGAATCTTGTTAACAACAAGTTATGTATCTATTTATTATTATTTTTAAGTAAAGAGCATACAGTGGCGATAGGCGGCAGTGGGCAGTGACGTTTGCCGGAGGTTGGTGGTGATGGCCGGCGGAGGTTGCTAGCGATGGGCGGTGGCAGTAGGTGGTGGTTGTCGGAGGTGGGAAGTGGCGGCGGTAGACAAATGTGGTTGATTGTGGTATGGGCGGTAGTGGGCAGTGACATTTGCCGGAGGTTGGTAGTGATGGCCGGCGGAGGTTGCTGGCGACAGGCCAGTGGTATTTTTCGGAGGATGGTACTGATAGTCGACGGGCGGTGGTGGTTGTCGGAGGTGGGAGGCGGTGGCCGCTGGCAGTAGGTGGCGGTTGTCGGAGGTGGGAAGTGGCGACGGTGGGCGGAGGTAGTTGATGGTGGTGACATTAGTTGATAAACCCAATAGTGGTGATGACATTATTGGATAAACCAAATGAATAACCGGTTAATATCCATAATTATCAATTATGTTATTGGTCTCTAATGGATATTATCTATTAACACATATTAACTTAATTATATGTTAATAAATAACACCTAATAAATCTTTTATAATAAATATAATAGATAACCCAATAAATTAAAGGCAAAACACACCTTTGGGCCACTGTACTTTTCAAAAGGTTGCAATTAGGCCACTGAGACGTCAAAATTTTCGGGATGACCACTGTACCAGACTTATCTTGTACGTTAACTCCTTTTTTGGATGGACATTAAGTTTGGACGTTAAATTATGTTAAATGTCTATTTTGTCCTCGTCTTCATCATCATTGTGACAAAGAAACCCAGATCTGGGTTTTAAAACTGGGTTTACAAACTGCACAATTTGACATCTAGCTGGACTCCATTCTTTCTGAATCTACGCAAACCTCACTAGATGGAGTTACATATGATTGGAACTCGATAGCTGGAAGCGGCGGATGAAAGTAAAGAAGAGGAGACGAAGTTAAATTTGTAACGCCACCAGTGGGAGACATCGGGGAGCTACGATGGCGTTGGCGGCGCCATCGTGGATTGTGGACGAGTAAAAGTGCTTGCTTTTCACCTTCGTTCGATGTTCAAGCCGCTCTTTCATGGCCTCCCTCGAATCATTGCTCGAACACAAAGATGTTAAATTAGGTTAATTGTGCAGTTTGTAAACCCAGATCTAAATTTTAAAACTCAGATCTGGGTTTCTTTGTTACGATGATGATGAAGACGAGGGCAAAATAGACATTTAACATAATTTAACGTCCATACTTAACGTCCATCCAAAAAAGGGGTTAACGTGTAAGATAAGTCTGGTACAGTGGCCATCCCGAAAATTTTGACGTCTCAGTGGCCTAATTACAACCTTTTGAAAAGTACAGTGGCCCAAAGGTGTGTTTTGCCTAAATTAAATAAATTTTTGCCACCCCCTAACCGTAAATAAATACGTATACTAGTACTTGATGCCTCCATGCCATTGCCGGCAATCCTTAATTTCTTCCAAACTTTTTTAATCTTCACAAAAGTTATCATGTGTCTTTACCGAAACATTTTTAAATGGAGCGAACCTCTCAGTTTTCTAAAGTTAAACCTCCCCATTTTCTCAATGATTTGTTACATTATGCCTGATAATTGGGTGGGTTGGGACTAGAGGTGACAATTTTGCCCCTATTTGTGGGCACAAAAATGGGCATAGCCACTTGGGCAGATTAATTATGATGAGCTAAATGGGCGCCCACTTGGGCACCCATACTAAAACCCATTCACTTTCTCTTCTAATTTTGTTTTATCAATTACATACATAATTATAAAATACTTAAGATTAATAATGACGTTTAACATAATTAATATATTTATATTGTACATCCACTCTTCCAACCACCCCCCACCACACACACACACACACACACACATATATATGTATATATAATTATGTAGGAGGATAAAAATAGAAACCAAAATAGCATTTCCTAGATGGAGGGGCTGTGGCGGAAATTTCTTCTTTGTGGGACTCGTAAACTCCATTAATTCATTAGGTTAATGGACAAAATAATCCATTGTACTTTTACTAAGCTTCATTATTACATCCCTACTTAAAAAAAAGAAGAAGAAGATCATTTTACTATTATTATAAAACGTTTAGCACAAATAATATGTCGGCCTTTTCCAATTATTGTGGTTGTAATTATATATATATATATATATATATATATATATATATATATATATATATATATATATATATATATATGTATGTATGTATGTATGTATGTATGCATATATATATGGTTAGTTGTAACTTTTGATAATTTTTTGTAAAAAAAATTATTTTTTTGTAATTTTTATATTTATTTGATAAGTGCATGTTAATGAGTAAATGAGTGCCCATGCCCATTTAGTGCCCGCCCATATATGCCCATACTATTAAATGGACACTTACTTGCCCGCCCATTTGAGCCCGCCGCCCATTTAGGCCCGCCCATGCCCTCTCATTTGCCACCTCTAGTTGGGACGGATAACAGGTCGAAGTGAGGCGGAACTCATTAGAATCCGAATATTAAACGAGTCGAAATGTGTTGGGTAAATTGTGTAATGTGTTAAAACAAGTTGACCCGTCTTAACCCATATTTCCTCCAAAAAATCCATGTAATTATATAATTAAAAACTATCGGGTCAAAAGGAGAATGAGTTCGACCCGGTTTAACCCCGACCCGAGCTAACCCATTAATATTTCTAGGTCGAAACAGGTTACTTGTTTTGGATGAAGAAAGTTAGTAGTTTGGGTCGGGTCAGGGTGGGTTAATGAATTTCGAATTGTAATTGTCAGACCTATTCAAGGGTATAAAATGTGTGAATATATATTAACGAGTTTCATCGGTGTGTTTCCTGATTTGGTAACACAAGGTAGGGTTGCACTTGCTCGTTTTTCATCAATTATTCGATGGCGACGGTATCATCGTTACACTCAGTAATCATTCTTACATGCAATATGTTTTGTCTAGAAAATTGTTTTTTAACCTTCGAGGTAAAATCTTTAACTAAAATGTTACTCTATCCATTTCAAAATTATCGTTTGGGTTGAATTGACGCACGGTTTAAGAAAACATATTTGACTGGATTATTAATATTAGTTTGATGTGTAGTTTACTTTAAACCTTATGTGTATGTGACTCATAATTAAAGTAGGATGAAAAAGTAAAGGTAAAATGATAAAAATGTTGTTCAAAAAAAAGTTTCAGATAAGATAATTATTTTGAGACGGATGAAAAAAGAAAGTAAAATAATAATTTTGGGACGGAAGGAGTATTTTTATTAAGAATGATCCTTAACGTAACATCTAAAATACTAAACGTAACACCATTTAAATAATGAAAATACCTAACTACCCCTCTACACATTTTAAACTATACTAACTATTAAACCCCTTCATTTACTCCCCCCAACCACCACCCTCCTTTTCTCTTTATCTCTTGCATGTTTTTCTGGTATTATCTGTTTGACTTTTTTCTTCGCATGCAAATTATTCGTCGTGCTCTTTGAGAAATGTAAATCCACTTTGACTTTTGGAATCATAATTGGCCTGGATACGATTTAAAAGTCAACGTTTTCAGACGTGGATTAATTAAACAATTTGATTTGTTAAATTGCAAAGATAATTTTTTTTATTAGGATAGTTTCTTTAACCAATTACACTAAATATATTCGAGTTGACCCAACAGTTATGGAGACCTTAATCGAAAAAAAAAAAAAAATGGAGACCTTAATCGAATTACAAAGTGAGACATTTTTGAAGTAAATAATGTAAAATTGTATTAAAATGGAGTATATTTTTATTTAAGTTTTATCTTTCCTACTTTTTAGTATACAAAATCATTTATTAAATTATTATAATCAATTGAATTTAATAATTTTTTTTTCAATCGACAATAAAGATAGTCCACTTGATCTTTGTTGAAATATTGTCGATCTTAAATACGATTTTAATAATTTTAGTTTTGAAAAAAATTCTTTCTGCCAAAACACAGTTACATTATTCAATATGCGATTTATGCATTTAGAAAAGAATCAAACGTTGTTATAAAATTGAGTATGTCAAAAGTAGTAAGTAGTAATTTTACTTTTTTTTAGGCCTATTTTTTTTTGGAGGCCTAAAGCCATTGTTTCCCCCATTTTCCCCTTGGGCCGGGCTTGAATATATTTATAAAAGTGAAAACTTATATTTTTAAATGCTTTAAAACAAATCCCTTTTTTAAAATTTCTTTCTTCAAAAGCGGATCAATAATGAGTTTCCACTTACCGATGCACGTGTGTGTTTATTTTTTGGTTGCTCAAATATCCTTAAAAAAAGTGATCACTATTATAAAGATTTATTTTTATTTTGAGATGAAATTGTAGAAGATTTCTTTTTGATATTGTAATTGGTTGATGGATGTTTGAGATCCAATAAAAAAATTGAGTAGATCTCTTGTAAGACGGTTTTACGGATCTTAATTCGTAAGATGAAGTTTCACTCTCGTACAGCTCGACCCACCAACACACGGTGAGTCGGGTAACTTGTGTTTGACTATATGGGTAAAAGTATCTAAAGACACCGCATTAATGTTTGAAGTAAAGTAAATAAGAACAATTTAGTCTTTGTAATATGTTTTCTTAGTATGTGTGAAAAGCTCTAAAACGACATATATTTTCGAATGAAGGAAATAGACAAAAATGAATTCCATTTTTGTGAGGGTAGGTTTTATGTAAGACGATTTTTCGAATTTGAATTCGTAAGACGGATCTTGACTCTCTCACAATTCAACCTACCAATATACGATAAATCGGATAAAAAAAATCTATTTTACAAAAAATATTTATAAAACGTCTCTCCTAAATTTTTATCTTCGGTGAGTAGGTGTGGGGTGGGGGGGGGTTGTATTTGACTCGCATGCAAGGTTAGCGTGAAACTGAAGAAGGCCATTAAATGGTCTAGTATTAGTTCGATAAAATCACAGTTCCCAAGAACTCTGACCATGGCGGTTAGTTGTAGACAGGTAATTTTGACTTCATTGATAGTCCTCCTGAGCATGGGTTAAGGTTGGAGGCTGGGGCTGGTGGGGATGGGGGCAGTTGGGTGGGATAGTTGACGCCATTAAATCCTAGTTTAGGCTATTTTGCTATGTTGGTTGTATAGTATAGTCAATGCACTGCTTATATTCTCCCATTCTTTTTTTTTTTTTTTTAAAGGAGCAATGTTAAGATCACAGTGTAAATAGTTTGATTTGGTTTGACTTGAAATAATATACGAGCTAAACCATATATTACCATTATCAGTTTGTAAAAAATTAAATTGAGCTATACCTGTTGAACCGAATTAAACCATAATGATTCGACTTAGTTCGGCTCGATTTCGTGGTTCGACCTACTTTCATTTTTTTTAATGAGATTTCAACATTTAAGTAAACTAAAAGAATAAAAAAACAAATTAAAGAAAATATCAAAAATTCAAATATAATACGAACACATAATATTTAGATATTTTTCATACAATCTCCAAAATTTAAATAAAAAAACTTTGGAATAAAAGGATTTACACATGAACTCATAAAACATTTAATAGTCAATACATTGAATCTAAAAAATATAACCAAAATGCAAAAAAAAAACTTGATGTCAAGGTAAAACATTTATGTAAGCTTAAAAAATACTAGAATAAAAATGTGCTTTGAAAGGACACCCCACACGAAGATTAGAGGAGAGTGAGAGCGTATAGGGGTGTGCATGATTTTTTCGAAACCGGACCGAACCAATAGAACCGGACCGATCCAATCAAAACTAGACCGGACCAATACTTTGGTTTGGTCCTGGATCTGAATTTTCATAAAATCGGACATTTGAGTTGGTCATGGTTCTTAAACTAAAAAACACAGAACCGGACCGAACCGATCCAATATGTTGTTTATTTATTTATTTTCTTATATATATATATATAATATATATATATATAAGTATATATATTATATATATTAATTTATAATACTTTCTTTGTTCAACTTTTTAGTTGGTACTCTTTTATTATTTTGTTTCCATGCTATGAGTTTATGAGTTTGACATTTTTAATTGTTGAATGTACTTTTATCGAAGGTTTTTTAATTTTTTATGAAGTTTTAGTCTTACAAAATTTATTATATATTTGTATTAAACAGTTAAAAAGTAAAAATCATAGTATTGGTCCGGTCCTAGTTCTCATACATCTTTGATTGGTTCTGGACCGGACCAATGTTTTGGTTCTCATACATATTGGGTTGGTTCCGGTTCTAAATTTTTTGAGAACCATACTATTGGTCTGGTTCCGGTTTTCTCTTTTTTTCTAAAAAACTAGACCGAACTGGACCAAGCTCACCCCTAAGAGCGTAGAGAAGACCGGAGAGGACGAGCAAAGATAAGAGTCTAAAGGTCAGGAATCTAAAACATTGTTGGTTTGGCGACGTAACTTGATGGTTCAACTCGAAATGGTTTGATTCGGTTCGATTTGACTCGACTCGAAAGGTCAAAACGTGAGCCGAGCCGAGCTGAACTACTAGGTTTCTCCAAAACACAATCGAACCGAACCATATATGGCACGAAACCAAACCACTCAGTTGTCGGTTCTACTCGACTTGATGATTCAGATTGACACCCCTAATGAAACGTCACAAAATGTTAGCTATTAAACTCTTGTTGGCGGGTTACCCGCAGAGTTATAATTTTTGGTCTCCGTGAGCCTATTTAAAATGATCAAAACGGGAAAATGTGTACAATTTTTTTAGACCTCGAAGGTAATACATTTATAAAGGTTTTTTTTTTTGAATTATGTATATGAATATGAGATGATGTCATCCATGGTGTTGTTGGTCCCCGTCGTTGTTGACCGCCGATACTTACTTTTCTTTGTAGGTCTAATTATCGGTGGGCTTGAGTTGAACGTCTCCTCCAAGTTCTATCTCCCCCATTCTCCAAACAATTTAAACAAATACTTCTCTCCGTTCTTAAATTATTGTTATGCGTTTTTTTTTTGTATGAGATTGTCTGTGTTTAAAAGTTTTCTAGTGATTCTTGGGCTCTCAAGTCAAATAATTTGTAAGAGTAAAATAGGCATGACCTATTTTGGTTTTGTTTCTCCTTTCTTGGTCCCTAAATTTAGGCATTTTTGGAAACAAAATTTTTAATTAGATTTTGGTTGTTCTTGGTCCTAAAGTTTAGGAGTCATTTTTGGACACAAAATATTCCTAAAGATTTTTGGTTGCATTTTTGGAAACAAAATATTCCTAAAGATTTTTTGTTTTCTTGGTTCTAAAGTTTAGGAGTTATTTTGGAAACAAAATCTATGCAAAAATCCTTCCTAAACCGTGTCTCTAGAGTCCTTCTCCATATGGTAATAAAATCTAGGATTTATGGTAAGTGTATTTAGTTCCTAACTTTAATCCTCTTCCTTGTTGGAGTTTTCTTCCTTTTTTGTAGGTCTCCTCCACATTATAAATAGAGGACTTGGGGCAGAGGCAAAATACACGAATAGAGAGATTTCGAAGAGCGATTTTTTAGATGGCTTATGACTTCCGAAATGACTTTCATGATTTCTTCAAAATTAGTATTCATATTTTTATGTATATTTCATAAAAGGATGAAATTGAGATAATCAAATATTTATTAATAAATAGTTGTCTTCGCTTTATGCCGGCTATAAGGACTTTTCATTCATTAGAGACGATGCAGCTACATCAGAAGCTACATTGAGTGCTGATGATGTTTTGTCTTCCTAGCTGATTTTAGGAAGCTGTTTGTTTCTTCCTACGTTTGCTGTACCTGTTTTTCTATGGGCTTTTTGCTCTCCAAGACTTGTTGTCTTGTGAGATTATTTTGTTTGGTGATTTCACATTATTTTTGTAAAACAATTCATCTTTTTAAGTGAAATCTTTTTGGCCATGAGACTAGATCTACAAGCATAGGCTTATAGATTGTTTGGTAAACCTTTGTGTTTAATTTCGTGCTATATTGTTAAAGTCTTTCGCTGTTTATTGTTTTTGTGATTGTGACCAATGTGTTTTCCATTGTAGCTTCTTCACATAGCTACATTGGGAACTACATTGGTAGTTTGGAGAATCCTAGCTACTTTTATTCTTACAATTTGGTATCAGAGCCTCCTCTTGACGACACTAAGAGAAGATTCCGGTTGTAGCCATGATGGATTCTCAATTTGTAAATGTTGCTCGTTCTCCTACCATGAAAAGTATTGTTTTTCCTTCTGTTGTTGATATATTATCTGATTTTGATGAATACTTTATGGATTTTTTGATTACTAAGTTTAAAAACATTTTGAAAGTCAAGAGTCAAAACAGAACTCCATCTTCAAACTCCAAATCCTCTTTTAAACCTGATTCTAGTAAATTTACTTCCAAAGAAAATTCCTTTCGAACTCCAGAAAAACTTTTTACCAATTCTTTTACTTCAAAACCTTCTTACAGTGGAAAGAATATTGATTATATTTAATGTAGGGCTTGTCAAGGGTTTGGGCATTATGCTAATCAATGTGCTAATACTTTGAGAAAGAAGGGTTTGGATTTTTCTGCTACTTTGAGTAATAGTGATGATGAAGATCCAGGTGATCTCATCACTCTCACTGCTGTACACAACTCTCCATCTGATTTTACAGGTCCTTCGGCCAATGTACCTCCGAATGTAACTTCTTCAGAAACTACATCAGAAGCTATATTGGACAGAAGTTGGGAAGATCTTTGCTATTTTAACTCCTCTGTCATAGAAGATGGTGGAGAATCAGAATCAGACCTGCTGGAAGGTTACAAAGAGTTGTATAAGGATTGGGAAAAGAGGGCTCTTCAAGTTACATTGCTTGGAAAGACAAATGATTTACTAAAGAAGGTAAATGAAGATCAGAAGAAGTGTATCACAAGGATGGAATGTTTGCTGCATAAGAAATATGTGGAGCTTGAAGAACTGAAAGAAGAACTGCTCAAAGCTAATGAAACTATGGCAAAATGGAACTCAAGCCAACACAAAATGGATGATAGGTTGAATTCTGGTAAGTCTGGGATTGGTTTCAGGCCAAAGACATTTGTTAGAGAAGGTGAAGGCACGTCTACTAAACTAAAACAACAAACACAAAATTTTCAAAATCCAAACTTCTTTGAAAAACCAAAAATTAGAAAGAGAAATTTTGTGTGCCACTATTGTCACAAGCCTGGACATATTCAGACCTTTTGCTTCCTTAAAAAGGCTGTCTGTAAGGAAGAGGTTAGGCAAGCTTACCTAGTTCGTAACCAAGTGCAACATCAGAAGCAACATATGCCAAAAACCTTTAAAAAAATGTGGGTTCCCAAAGGTAGTTACAGGAATACAAGATCCAAGTACTGTGAGCCCTTTGATATATGTCCTAGTGCTAAGTGGTCCGATGATGAAGCTGCTCCCACTATAACTAATCTTGGCCACAAAACCATTGAAGGATGATGCTTCAGGTCTACCTGACTTTGGAGATCATGAATCTCCTGCACAATATTCAGAACTTGCATCTGCAATCAGTGAACCTGCACCAGAACAGACAGAATCTGCAAGTCCTGGAAGTTCAGAGAATGTGACTCAGAATGTAGCTTCGGATGCAGCTACATCAGAAGCTACATCGGAAGCTACATTGGTCAGAAATCTGCCAGATTCAAAAACAGGTCCTGAACATTCAGAAATTCAGTCCAGTTTGACTGATCGCAGCCATGACATTTCCAGCAGAATGCAGAAAGTGTATCCCACTTCACAAGTCATAGGTAATATTCATGATGGCATATACACAAGGAGAAGAGGTAAGGTTGATTCTCACAAATTAGCATGCTTATCAAAATATTTTTGAGAGAAGCCTTATAACTTTTATGGATGCTCCAAAATGATCAAAGATTATGGGCTACACATTGATGTGTTAACCTTGTATTTTGATAACACCAATGCATTTTGTATAGCACAAAAATCTAGTTCATCGTTCTCTAACAAAACACATTAATATAAGACACCACTCTATTAGAGACTTGGTTGAATATGGAAATTGTTTGCATTGAACATATTGAGACTGAAAATCAACTTGCTGATATATTTGTCAAGAGTCTAGATTTTGAGAGATTTTCCAATATTTGAAAATATCTTGTGTTATGTGTGCTATTTGACTTTACACTTAGTTTTTTAAAAAAAATTAGGCATGCTTGCATTTTGTCTCTAGAGGGCACTCTAGATCATTGTTTCACATGTATGTGCCTCTTGTGGTTGCTTGGGAATTGCATTCAAAATCAATTGTGATTTTTTTTTGGTTTATGATTCTCACTCTCTCTCCCAGTTCTTGAGCATGTTTGAAGTCCACAAAGGAAAAAAGCTTCCTTTAAAAATCAAGGGTTGTAACTCTTTATCTTGGTACTATGGAACTTAGGTTCTCATAGGTTGATCTTGAGAAAATTGGATACCCTTGAAAGAAAAAGTGTGAAAGCTACCTAACGAAAAAGAGCTACCTATAAACAAGGTCTGTGAAAACTTTCTTTTGGGACTATGAATCCTTGGATTTCATGGGTTGATCAAAAGCAAAGTGGCTTCCCTTGGTAAATAGTGTGAAATGTTCCAAGTGGCATGTTTTTATAGGTTGAAATAAAATAGAGTTATATTCCTAGGGAAATAAAGTACCTATGGATTTTTGTTATGAAAAATTTATGATCTTGGGAGAGAAATCTGTTTTGAGAAAAGAAAAGATGCAAAAATTGCACAAAATTTTATTATTGATAAATGCCCCTCCTAATGCAATTGCATCAGGAACTACATCAATTTGATCTGGTCTTTATCACTTGTGTGTGATTGCATTATTCTTTTGCCTAGCTTTTTGTTATCATGTTTTTAGGCATAAAATTTTAGGACATGCATTGTTGGTAAGGATATCAGCTTGGTGAAATTTTGTCCTAAAATAAACTGCGCTAATCAATTTCCAAAAAAAATCCATGATGAAAAATATTTAGTGGATGTCTAATTTTTGTGTGGAACTAAGAGGTAATGAATCTGGATATGAGGTGCTCAGTTATTTCTATGGGTGTGATCAAGTCATGGTGAACACTTAATTGTGTTTTTCAAAATCTTGAATTTTTGAGAATTCCTAAAAGATTGTTTCTTCCTTTTCCTTTTCCGGTCAAATAGGGGGAGAGAGAACAAGTGTTTCTGGTGATGGTGATGAATCCCATAAACTGTTTCATATTTGTTTGTATGCATGTGATTGCATCATTGGTATATTCTGATTTGTGTTTAGTAAATGATTTCTGATTTTATATCTTGCATAAATTCAGGGGGAGATGAGATTTTTTAACCAATGCAGGTTAGATGGTTTGATTGAATAAACATTTGGCATTTGATTTGACCAGAAAGGTTCAACAAAGGGGGAGATTGTAAGGGTAAAATAGACATGACCTATTTTGGTTTTGTTTCTCCTTTCTTGGTCCCTAAGTTTAAGCATTTTTGGAAACAAAATTTTTAATTAGATTTTGGTTTTTCTTGGTCCTAAAGTTTAGAAGTCATTTTTGGACACAAAATATTCCTAAAGATTTTTGGTTGCATTTTTGGAAACAAAATATTCATAAAGATTTTTTGTTTTCTTGGTCCTAAAGTTTATGAGTTATTTTGGAAACAAAATCTATGCAAAAATCCTTCCTAAACCGTGTCTCTAGAGTCCTTCTCCATATGGTAATAAAATCTAGGATTTATGGTAAGTGTATTTAGTTCCTAACTCTAATCCTCTTCTTTGTTGGAGTTTTCTTCCTTTTTTGTAGGTCTCCTCCACATTATAAATAGAGGACTTGGGGCAGAGGCAAAACACACGAATAGAGAAAGATTTAAGAAAGCTGAGAGCAGATTTTTTAGAGTTGCAGAAGCTGTTTTAGTTCCAGCTTTTGTGCAGAAGTTAAATGTAGCTCCCGATGCAGCTACATCAGAAGCTACATTGAGTGCTAGTGCTGTTTGTCTTCCTAGCTGATTTTAGGAAGCTGTTTGTTTCTTCCCACGTTTGCTGTACCTGTTTTTCTGTGGGCTTTTTGCTCTCCAAGACTTATTGTCTTGTGAGAGTATTGTGTTTAGTGATTTCACATTATTTTTTGTAAAACAATTCATCTTTTTAAGTGAAATCTTTTTGGCCATGAGACTAGATCTACAAGTATAGACTTATAGATTGTTTGGTAAACCTTTGTGTTTAATTTCGTACTATATTATTAAAGTCTTCCGTTGTTTATTGTTTTAATGACCAATGTGTCTTCCATTGTAGCTTCTTCACATAGCTACATTGGGAACTGCATTGGTAGTTTGGAGAATCCTAACTACTTTTATTCTTACAGAATTTAAGGTGAAACTAAAATAAATAAATAAATAACTTGTCAAAAGTCGTAGTAATCCAGTGAAGCTTTTCTGTATATAGGGCTAGACAAACGGGTTCGGGTCCCGAGCCGATCCGACAGGGTAAAACCCGATCGGATCGGGTATTTTCGGTTAGCGGGTTACTCGAATCAGAACTGAAAAACGGGTCGATTATCGGATTTTGCAGTAGTGCCCAAAAAACCTGATCGGTACCTGATTTTCAGATGGCTAATTATTATTATTTTTAATCTTTTTATTACATTAAACCAACTAGCCAACCACTTATGACTTTAGTCTACTCTTAATTCTTAAATCACATTACCATTACCAATATCAAACAATTGTAAGCCTGCCAAGCACAAAAAAATGGTTTTAAACATAACGGGTTACCAGAACCCGATTTTGCGGTTACCCGATGAATTCGGGTACCCGAAGTACGGTTACCCGATTTTTTCGAAGCGGTTTCAGGCAATAAAATATCATACCCGTTTTTTTTTTCGGGTATCAGACCCGATAACCCGAAAAACCCAAAACACGACCCGATGCCCACCCCTATCTGTATGGATGGGCCTTGATGTGTCTTTTCATTAATTGTTGTGACTTTTCAGTTCTCACTACTGAAATATCAGAAGGTGCATTTTCAGCCTAATCTTTGCTAAAGAGACTATTTAGCACCCAATGTTATGATTAATGTCTGAAATAACCCAATGCTGCTATTTTTTTTCTTCAAATTTTAGTGAGGCCCATGATACCAAAGTGTTTGCCCCTGGTTTTGCTTGGCTACATTTCCTTTTAAGAAAGCCAGTTTTATTGTCCTAGCCTTTTGTCTTTTATCCAAAATTAAAAAAGTAAGTTTCATGCAAGGCCACCTTATGGATCTTTAGCTATAAGATAGTAAGATAGAGCTCCATTCTCTTACAACTTAACCGATCAACACATAGTGTGTCGGGAAAGGAGGATCCGTCTTACAAAAAATATCCGTAAGACTGTCTTGCCCAAACTTTTACCTATTTAAAATAGATATTGATGGTAATTTCCCTATTTTTATGACAAATGAGAGATTATTTTCACTAGTGATGTAAGTGGTTCGATTTGGAACAAAATACGAGCTGAAATGTATGTCATTGGTTTGTAAAAAATCAAACAGAGCTAAACCATTTAAAGTTTTGAGTCGAACTGAACCAAAGCACGATGGTTCGACTTGGTTGGGCTCGATTTCGTGGTTCGATCTGCTTTCAATTTTTTTAAATGGGATTTCAACATTTAACCAAACCAAAAGAATAAAAAAACAAATTAAAGAAAATACCAAAAAATCAAATGTAATACGAATACATAATATTTAGATGTTTTTATACAATCTCGAAAATTTAAATAAAAAAACGTTGGAATAAAGAGATTCATACATGAGGTAATGAAGCACTTAATAATCAATATATTCAATCCAAAAATTATAACCAAAATCTTCTTTACTATACAAATGTGAGTTGTCTATTAGAAATTAATGTATGAACAAAATTAACATTTCATCTAATAAACCATCCACCATTTATTTAAGGACAAACAAGTAAATTTATCATGATAAAAAAATAATATTTGTATAAAAATAATGTTTAATAAATCACTCCCCATTGAATAAGGTTAAATAAATAATCTATTATTTGCTAATCAATTCCATGAAAAATAACAAAAAAATTATCATAGTAAATGATAATGTAAAATTAGTAAATTCTATCTCTATCTATCTATCTATTTCCACTATAAAATTGTGAGTTGTCTTTTAGAAATTAATGTATGGACAAAATTAACATTTTATCTAATAAATCATCCACCATTTATTTAAGGACAAACAAATACATTTATCATAATAAATGATAATGTTTGTAAAAAAATAACTCTAAATTTAATAAATCACTCACCATTGAATAAGGTCAAATAAGTAAATTTGTTATGAATTAATCACTTACATGCATAATTACAAAAAGAACCCTAAATTTAATAAATCACTCACCATTTAATAATGTCAAATAGGTCAATGCTATCTCTATCTATCTATCTTATTTACTATAAAAGTGTAAGCTGTCTCTTAGAAATTAGTGTATGTACAAAATCAACATTTCATCTAATAAATCATCCACCATTTATTTAAGGACAAACAAGTAAATTTATCTCCTTTACTATAAAAATGTGAGTTGTCTCTTAGAAATTAATGTATGGACAAAATTAACCTTTCATCTAATAAACCATCCACAATTTATTTAAGGACAAACAAGTAAATTTATCATGATAAAAAATAATATTTGTACAAAAATAATGTTTAATAAATCACTCCCTATTGAATAAGGTCAAATAAATAATTTATTATTTGCTAAACAATTAAATGAATAATTACCAAAATAACCATAAATTTAATAAATCACTCACCATTGAATAAAGTCAAAAAATAAATAAGTTAATTTCGGATTTAACATTAATTCTAAATCAAATCTCAAAGATGCCCCAAGTGTCTATCTTTGACTATATATATATATATATATATATATATATATACACACACACTCATAAATTCCACCAAATTTAGGTTTTCCCTCTATTTTTTCCACCAACCAATTTTACATTATTTTGGTGTACATCTCTTTTAAATCTTTAAAGTGTTTTTCATCTTTTCAATGTGAGACAAAAGCTATCACTAATTATGCATATCTTTTTAAGCTTTAAAGAGGGGTTAGTTTGCTTGTTGGTGACATATTCTTCTTCAAATATTTGATTGCAATTGTTTGCAATTTTCATATGACCCCATTGTTTCTATGATGTTACAAACAACACATATTTTTCTGACTTTATAGCATTTCAACTAACGGATTTAGGGTTAGGGACTATCGTCTATCGGTGTTTAAAATTTGTATTCTTTGGTGTGTGGCGTGCATTTGCGTTATACAGTCCCTAATGTACTTTCTTAAAGTTCATGGACTAATGGTCTAATTTTCCCTTAAATAAAATTTTATTTTTATTTTTGAGATATTTTCTTAACTTTAAAGTTAATTATGAATTTTTTAAATTATTTTTCTGATTATTGAAACAATTATTCATTAATTTTTATTACGAACATATCTTAAATATCAAATGGTTAACTAAATGATAGAATTATAACTAAATTCAACTTTGTACCCAAGGAAAATGACCAAAATAATCCTTATGTCACATACAATGTGTCATTTTCCATTAATATTATAAACTCTCATGGACGTGAGGGGGTAAAGTGGGTTGAATAGAAAAATTGTGTATGAAACTAAGACACGTAATTTACAGGTGATGGTGCAACGTGAGATTTAAGGGCAAAGCTGGTTGTTTCTCTCAAGTTTGTATGCCCATTTTTCTTTATCAATAAAATCTAGCAGGGTGCCGTCCATGTTTCATAAAAAAAAAAATTTAAGTAAATACTTCCAGGGACGAATCATATTTTGGCCCCATAAAAATTATGCCAAAAAAGCAATTATCCCATCAAAGTTTCTATCAAATCTCACTTTAGTTTTTTATGATTAATTTAATTCATAGGAGAAATACACACACACACATATGTATGTGTGTATATATTTACATATATATAAATATAAAAATATTTATTATTTCTGGTGAAAAATATACATTAAAATTTCATAAAGGACAATTTTCAGAAATATATCAAGTTTTTTCGTATATAAAAATAATAATTAAAAGTAAACAAAAAAAATGAAGGCAAAACATTTCGTAAAAATCATTAAGAACACGTGCAAGGCACGTGTACCTAACTAGTATAATAAAAGCACTTGATGTCAAACTAAAACCTTTATGTGAACTTAAAAATACTATAATGAAAACGTGCTTCAAAAGGGTTGCCCACATGAAGATTAGAAGAGGAAGAGAGAGTAGAGAAGACCGGAGATGACGAGCAAGGATAGGAGTCAAAATGTCAGAATTCTAAAAGATTGTTGGTCTGATGGCTTAGCTCGATGGTTCGAATCGAAATGATTTGGTTTGGTTTGGTTCGATTCGGTTCGGTATGACTCGACTCAAAAAGAAATAACCGTGAGCCGAACAGAACCACTCGCCACTCGATTTGACTTTGTGGTTTGGTGGCTCAGATTAACAACCCTAATTTTCACAAAAAAAATTTCATATCTATTACATTCAATAATAATCACTTCAAATTATTTTATTTTAGGACAACCAAGCCTTTAAAAAGTCACTTGACTTATATACATCTAGGAAATTACTTTTATTTCTCTTTTATTTTTAATTGAACAATAGTTATATTTTATTTCATATATATATATATATATATATATATATATATATATATATATATATATATATATATATATATATATATATATATATATGTTTCTGATATCGTAATAAGAAATGCATGCAGTTTTTATTTTTTATTTTTCTGCACTTGAATATTATTAATACTTGTCAAGTTATCACTCAACACAATATTTTTATTTTTTATTTTGCATATTGTTGAAACATGTTGGAACAATAATAGCTAAGATTCTCCAAACAGCCAATGCAGTTCCCAATGTAGCTTGTGAAGAAGCTACAATGGAAGACACATTGGTCACAAAATCAATAACAGCGGAAGACTTTTAATTCTAAAGCAGAAAATACGCACAAACAGTTACCAAACGATCTACAAGCCTATGCTTGTAGATCTAGCCAAATGGCCAAAAAATTTCACTAAATAATATGATTTGTTTTACAAAAAGAATGTGAAATCACCAAAACAAATACTCTTCACAAGACAACAAGTCTTGGAGAGCAAAAACCTACAGAAAAACAAGTAAAAAAAACGTGGGAAGAAACAAACAGCTTCGTAAAACAGCTAGGAAGACAAACATCTCCAGCACTCCAATGTAGTTCCGAATGTTATAACATTCGAAGCTACATTCAACTTCTGCAATAAGCTGGAATTCTGAGCAGCTTCTTAATATCTGAATTTTCTGCTCTCGGATATGCCTTTCTGTTCTCTCTCTATGCGTGTATCTTCAGCCGTTGCCGAAGACCCATATTTATACCACAAAGGAGACCTAAAATCAAAAAGGAAACAAACTCCAATATGGAAAAGGATTAAATTTATTAATTCAATAAACTACCATAATTACTAGATTCTATTACTATATGAATATGGACTCTTAAAACACGGTTTAAGAAAGGATTTTTGCACAGATTTTGTTTCCAAAATAACTCCTAAGATTTAGGACAAACGAACTCAAAATATAATGAAATATTTTGTTTCCTAAAAAGTCTAAATTTAGAGGCCAAGAAAGTAGAAACAAAAACCAAAATAGGCCATGCCTATTTTACCTTTACAATCTCCCCCTTGGTTGAGCCTTTCTGATCAAATACTATGACAAGTGTTGCCACATATTCAACACAAACAAGATCTTTCAAACCTGCATTTGTTAGCAAACAACTCCCCCTGAATCTGGCAATAAGATGAAAGTTTATAAACTAAATATGCAGTAGATTATCAACCAAGCAACATCCAGATTAATTTTGCAAAAATCCACAGAGCATATTATAGGGTAGATTATTACAGATAAAGTGTATCAAGAGCAAACAACAACTTCAGAGTGTTTTTTGAGAGAGATATGAAAGCCAAACACCAATTACAACCAGGAAATAGAGACACATTTTCAGCTTTCAGGCTCATCTTGAGCAGTGGCAACTGCAGTGGAAACAACAGCAGTAGCATCTTCTTCAGGAATAGCAGCCTCAGCTTTTTCAGAACAACACCAACACTTGAATCACCTCCCCCTATTTGGCTAGAATGCATGCACAGCCAGACAGAATATTGAGCTTCCAAGTTCTGAAGGAGAACACTTTGGGACCTGACTTGGACAAGCTGAGCCTGAATGAATGATAGAGATATATGAGCAGTTGGGCCAAGAGAAATAAGGCAGGTGCAAATGAAGGACCAGATGTAGCTACATTGGCAGCTACATTGCCCACAACTGGATCAGATGGAACAGCAGCAGACTGAGATGCAGATGCAGGGGCAGCAGGTGTAGGCAGGACTGAAGAAGTGCCAGAAACAAAGGGGTATGGATATACCAAGGGCTAATTGACCACCCTATCTCCCCTTAATAATTTGACTGAGATGTGAAGGGGGTCAAGGATAGGGGATAATCTGTCACTTACAGTTGGAGCAAATCCTTGGGCAACCAAAACTTTGTAAATAAGAGAAGGGAAAATGAGAGCCCTTTTGTCCCCTTCATACTCTAGCGGAGAGATAATTTTCCTAAAAGCAAAATCTCCAAAATCAAAGGGCAGGCCAAGACCGATCTGACATAAGGTCCTAGCATGTTCTTTAGTAACAACATTGGAATTTGAGGTTGGGGCCCAATTTGCACAACAAATTTTGTGCATGACAACATATAAGGAGGAAAACTTGGAAGTACTAACATTGGCCCCTTTTCCTGGCCATTTAGATACTAAACCTCCTGTTGGCTGAAGACATAGAAGACAAACATGTTGCTATATGGTTTGAGACTGATTCAGAAGAGGAAGAGTATGATTGTGAGCAAGCTAACATATGCTTAATAGCTCATGATTCAGGTCCCACCTATGACTCTGAAAATGAAGTCAAAATCTCACCTAGTCCCTTGGATAAAACTGAGATCAACAGTTAGAACTTCAGTAAGGAAGAACTTCTCAAGGATAATCAAGATATGCTTGAAGAGTTCAATTCCTTTAGAGTAGCCTATGTAAAACTCGCCAAGAACTGTGAGAAACTTACTGCTGAGAAATCTCTGATGGCAGCTGAGATTCAAACTCTCAATAGCTGTCAACAAGAAAGTATCAAGCTCAAATGAGAAAACAAATTCCTTTGTGAGAAAATAGAACGTCTCACTGAGCACATCAAAGGACTTGACCTGGAGAAAATTGCCTTGCAAAAGAGAATTGACTCCTGGAACAGCTCCAAGGATACCTTCGAAGAAATCCTTTCAAGCCAAAAATCATGTAAAGATAAATCTGGCATAGGATATTCAGATGAGCTCAGTATGACATTCCCATCTGTCACAGAGAAAGGTGAATCCTCCGAGACTGCTAATGATATCTCCTTCTCTAAACAGACGTTCGGAAACAAAGGGAAACAAGGCCTTGGTTATTCAAGTGTTCCCTATGTTTATCCCAAGGCTCAGAAAGAGAAAGCCAAGATCACTGCTTCAGAAGAGAAATCTGACAAAGTAACGGTAGAGAAACTAAAGTCTGCCGGCAACAACTCTGCTAAGGCAAAGTCTGCTGACGGTAGACCTACTAAATCTCTACCGGTGACTATCAAGTTTGTCTATGAAACAGGCAAGACACCTGTATCTGTTGAAAGTAAACTTAAAGGTATTCTACTGAATCCTCCTAAAAAGGTTATCAACAGACCAGCCAAAACTAAGTCTAGTGGTAACATACCTAGAAAGGTCCAAAAGAAACCAATTAAGTCTACCGTCAACAAGCAAGCTGAACCAAGGACGGCTGTCAAGAAAAAGGATAATCACAATCACTCTTCAGCTAAAGCCACTGACAGTTCTCTATGGAACTTCCATTTATGTCATTCTTGCAATTGCCTAGGCCATCTGGCCCCAGAATTCTTGCTAAGGTTCACTCCAAAATCTGAGAGACCTAGTTCTCTCAAGGTTAAGCAGGTATGGGTCCCAAAAGGTTGCTAATCCTTAGGACCCAAAAGAAAATAAAGGGGACCTTGTTGCTTTAAATCTATTTCAGGTATGCTTCATGGCTATAGATTCAGAAGATAAAGACATCTGGTACTTGGACAGTGGCTGCTCAAGACACATGACAGGAAACAGAAGTCTACTCTCAGATATAGCTGAAGCCAAAGGTCCCACAATAATTTTCGGAGACAATGCAAGAGGAAAAACAATTGGGTATGGCTCAATCACTAGAGGAAGTCTCTCCATCAACAAAGTTTCTCTAGTGAGCGGCTTAAAGCATAATCTTCTGAGCATATCCCAATTCTGCGACAAAGGATTAATCTGCCAATTCAACTCCAACCAGTGCCTCATCAAAGATCGTGAAACCTGCTCTACAATACTGATCGACAATAGACAAGGAAACGTCTATGCCGTGGACTTAAATCTTCTAGGGAGATTCTCCAGCCTTTGCCTAGTTGCTAACAACGTTCGTGACAACAATTGGCTATGGCACAAGCGTCTCAGTCACCTCAATTTCAAGCACCTCTCCAAGCTCTCCAAAGATGGGCTTGTCAAAGGTCTACCTACGGTGTCTGCCGACCATGACAGAAGTTGTAAAGCTTGCCAATTAGGAAAACTTTCCAAGTCTTCCTTCAAAAGAAAGTCTGTCATGTCAACAAACAGACCTCTTCAACTTCTGCATATGGATCTCTTTGGACCAATCACTACAGTCAGTATTTCAGGAGACAAGTACACATTTGTAGTAGTTGACGACTATTCTAGGTTCACCTGGATCGAAACAATGACTTCAAAAGATGAGACATATGATCTAGTCACCGCTCTTTTCAGAAGACTTCAAACCCAAAAGCTTGAAGACATTAGTGACATAAGATCAGACAATGACACCGAATTCAAGAACAACGGTGTAGAAAGATATTGTGATGACCACGGGATCGGCCACAACTTCTCTGCTGCCGGAACTCCTCAACAAAATGGTGTACCTGAACGGAAGAACAGAATACTAATTGAAGCAACAAGAACAATGCTGGCAGAAGCAAAACTTCCAAAGTACTTCTGGGCAGAAGCCGTTAACTCTGCATGTTTTACCCAGAATAGATCCCTGGTAAACAAGTTTCATAACAAAACTCCATATGAAATATGGAGAGAAAGAGCCCCAAACATAGGATTTTTTAAAATCTTCGGCTGTAAATGTTTTATTCTTCATAATAGAAAAGAATATTGAGGAAAATTTGATGCAAAATCAGACGAAGGTATTTTTCTGGGGTATTCCAAACATTCAAAAGCATTTCGCATTTTCAGTAAAACTCATTTAAAATTTTTAGAATCTGTGCATGTTTCTTTTGATGAATATGACTTGTTAGAGCCTAGAAAGGCTCCGAATGTTGCTAATGATTCTGATAATGATGAGACATGTACAAATACAGCATCTACTTCCATTCCTCTTCAGAATCCTGCAACTGTAGACCCTTCCAGTTCCGCTAACCCTTCACCGACAGACTTCAATTCTACCGATACCAGTTCCAACTCTTCTGTTGACCCAGAACCTATCTCTTCTGTTTTACCCCAAACACCTTTGCAGATCACTCATCCTTCTTGTTCACTAGAAAATGAAGGTCTCGAAGATCCGATCTCCTCTGAACCAGATTTTGGTGAATCTCCTTCTCAACCTACTCCAGAATTCTTAAGGGAAGATCCCACCAGAAGTGATCTCCCTCCAACCATTATTGAAACAAGAGATCATCCTATTTCTCAAATCATTGGTGATCTCAACTCAGGAGTTCGTATGAGGAATAGAGTTCGAGATGAGACTATGTTTGCATTTGCATTAGTATCTGAAATCGAGCCAAAGAAGATTGATGAAGCTATTGTAGATCATAACTGGATTGAAGCTATGCAAGAAGAGCTGAACCAGTTTGAAAGATACAAAGCGTGGAGCTTAGTTCAAAGACCGACTGACCATCCAGTTATCGGCACCAAATGGGTTTACAGAAACAAAAGAGATGAAGATGGAAATGTCACCAGAAACAAAGCTAGACTGGTTGCTCAAGGCTACCGACAGGAAGAAGGGATTGACTTCGACGAAACATTTGCTCCTGTTGCTAGATTAGAAGCAATCAGACTCTTTCTAGCCTATGTTTCGTTCATGGACTTCAAGGTGTATCAGATGGACGTGAAGAGTGCCTTTCTAAATGGTGATCTTCAAGAAACGGTATACGTTGAACAACCACCAGGATTTGTCATTCAAGACAAACTGGATCATGTCTACCGACTCAAGAAAGCACTCTATGGCCTAAAGCAAGCTCCCAGAGCTTGGTATGAAACTCTATCCAAGTTCTTAATAGAACAAGGATTCGTGAGAGGAAGGATAGACACTACTCTGTTCATCCTCAAGCACAAAGGTCATTCTCTTCTGGTACAAATCTATGTGGACGACATTATCTTTGGATCAACTAACCAAAGCCTGTGCAAGAGATTCGAGAAGCTGATGCAAAGCAAGTTCGAGATGAGCATGATGGGAGAACTTACCTACTTTCTAGGACTGCTGATTCAACAGACTTTCGACGGAATCTTTATCAGACAAACCAAATATGCAAAGAAACTCATCAAGAAATTTGGTCTTGATTCAGCAAAAGGATTTGAGACTCCAATGTCTACCGACTGCCATTTTGATAAAGATGAGAAGGGAAAGCAAGAGAACATGACCAAGTACCGAGGAATCATAGGTTCACTTCTTTACCTTACTGCCAGAGACTGGGCGACATTATGTTTGCTTTGCTTGTGTTTGTGCAAGATTTCAGGCAGATCCAAAGGAATCACATTTGCTTGCTGCCAAACGTATCATTAGATATGTTTCAACAACAACAATTCTAGGCATCTGGTACTCCAAACGCAACAACTTCGATCTAGTTGGATACTCAGATGCAGACTATGCAGCTTGCAAAGTGAGCAGAAGAAGCACTAGTGGGACTTGTTAGTTTCTTGGAAATAGACTTGTCTCATGGTCTTGCAAGAAACAAGGATCAGTTGCAAACTCCACCACAGAGGCAGAATATATTGTTTCTAGCAGCTGTTGCTCCCAGCTATTATGGATGAAGCAACAACTAGTGGACTACAACATCAAGACTGCAAATTGCCCAATTATGTGTGACAACACATCAGCAATTTCGAAGAACTTGATGCACTTGAAGACAAAGCACATTGATATCCGTTATCACTTCCTCAAAGATCATGTGGAGAAAGGTAACATCAGTCTGGAATACGTTCCAACTGAGTATCAATTAGCTGACATACTCACAAAACTACTGGATGCCACCAGGTTTGCTTATTTAAGGAGAAATCTTGGTATGATTGATCCTACTGCTTAATTTCAATATCTTATAACTTTTCTTTCATATCGGTAGACTTAGTTTTATACTAACCGGTAGACGTCATTTTCCCTTTAGCGGAAGACTTAAAGGTTAGTATCTCTACTTAGTCTATTTTAGTTAAAGAGGTTTTCTAAAACAAAAGGGGGGTTAAGCGTAAAATCTTTTTACTTAGAAAATATCTTAAGTTCCCGCTTTTGCGCTAAATTTTTTTCTTTAAATAGAGCTTGAACCGTCCTTTCCAAAACTTTACGAAACCCCTTTGTCTAAAATATTTCTCCCTCTATTCAAACTCTCTCTCTCTCTCTCTTTCTGCAACTGCTCTCTCCATTTCCAAATTCTTCTTGTCGTCAACAACAATGGTATGCTCTTCTCTACTCTACTACTTGCTATTCGTCGTTTACTGTTTCGTATTTCATCTCTTAAGCTAATTGTTTTGGAATACAAAAGGTCCCTTTCACGTATCTGTCAGTATCCGCCATTGTTGTTCTTCAAAACCTAGAAACTAACAGTCTTTTATATGCTTTTAATATTTATTCTTTTTAGAAATCTTCTGTTATATGTTTCTCTGGTTTGCTTACGCTAAACATTCAAGGGTTTCAAGTTTTCTTTCAAAATTTCGATTAATTTCAGAAAAACTTGAAATCATTGCTTGTTTATCTCTTGTGGTAAAAAGCCCTATACATTCTTACAGGTAAAATCCTTAAAATCCAAGCGTGACAGCAGGAAAGAGTTGGACCCAGAAAAGGACATCCCTCCAAGTTTGGACGTCAACCTTTTGGGATACCCTACCTTTCCCGCTGCTCACGACATCATTGTCGCCTTGGACCCAAAACTTTATATACCCGGAATGTTCATAGACCTCCAATCTGTCTGCACAATTGCCGCCGGAGTCAAGGCTTGCAACGACATGAACGCTTCGGGGATTCTTTCACTCTTCTGCCTCAACGACAAGAGCTACAGTATTCTCTTGGCTGAAGAGTTCTACCAAAGGATGGAGCTCAGAAACCAAAATGCTCTTCGTGGATGGATTCGAGGCCGTCCTATCTCCATCACCGCCAAAACTATCTCCACCATTATTGGTGTGCACTTCGGTGGTGCTCTGGAATCTTCAATTGCTGAGGCTGATCATGCCTGGGAAGCAATGAGGGGAATTGATACCCCAAGGGAACCACAAGGGAAGATGCTGAGGAATATCTTCCCGCTGGACGTCTACTGCTCCAGCCATTTGATAGACAAGGGGTTGCTGTTCAAAAGTGGAGCCCATGACATGTTCACAGCACAGCAGCTGAATCTCACAAGTGTTGTCTATCTTCAGACCCACCTCAACTACGACTCTATTATCTTCAATGAACTGAAGCAGAATGTTGAGAAGGTCAAAAACAACCCCAACTGCAGACGACCTTTTGTCAGGCTAATCAACGCTCTCATTCGTGACACATAGCAGGTCAACTCTTCCATCAAGGAAGATGAGCTTATAGCAAAGGTGTCAAGGAAAAACAAGTATTCGCTTCGTTCTTCAATACGAGAACAAGTATTCGAATACGAGGAAGGTAGCAAAAAGGTCTTCCGCCCATCTCCATCGACAAAATTGCTAAGCCTGTGCCAATTATAGTTACACGCTTCAACATGGAAGCGTATGAAGCGGCTAGCAAGACCTTTAAGAAGGCATCTGCAAAATTTAATGATAAAGTTGCTAAGACCCTCCACCAACAAGCCAAAGATATGGCTGATGAGGCAGAGCAGCTATTGCGGTCCAATCAGAAAGCTAAGGCCAAAAAGGCTCGGGCGGAAGAAGTGGCAGCTGAGGAACAACAAGCTAAGTGGATAAGGAAAGAGCTGAAGGAAAGCCAAAGGGACAAGTCTGCCGGTTGCTCTTCCTTTGCCGCCGGTACATCTCCATCACCTTCCCCAGCCCAACCAACCCAAGCCCAACCAGCACCAGCTCAACCAACCCCCTCTTCTACCAAACCTTCTCCTCGAACCAAACGACCACCCTCACCTTCACCTGCACCTTCTTCTAAACCAAAACGTAGGCGACTACGTAAAACCTTTGAAGACCAGCCACCTGCAGACATTCCAACCTCTACCGATGACGCAGCTGAGCCCCCTATTCAGTTGCTAAGGAAGAAAAAGAGGTATGCCGGCACCTAGTCCTCTACCGCCAGCCAACCCTCTACCGACGCCCAACCATCTACCGGCGCCCAATACTCTACCGACAACCAAACCCCTACCGATAATGAATCCTCTACCGTCACACAAAACCAACCCAATCCTACTGAGTCAATAAGGAAAGGAGAAACAGAAGCATACCTCATGTTTCTTGAGCCCTGGTTAGACCAGAATGGGAAAAAAATGCCCTGGTTGGGAGATCTTTGAAGATGTCAGTATTATCACTGATAAAATGGAATAGGTTACCCTGGAGCCCCGTAGCACTGCATATATGACTGTCACAATTGAAAATACTTGGTCTATAGACCAAGATGATTATGCTCTGGCCCTATTAGATGACGAATGTCTGGAAGACAGTTTCTTGGGTATGATAGATGGAGACACTGATTATGAAAAGCTCCCTGCTGAGTTTGAGTCTATTATTGATAAGCCTCTGCAGAATTGGTATACTACGACCGGCCTGCTCTTGACGACCGCAGACCTGGTGGACCACTTCGGATATTCTATTCCCCATCCTTTCCTTAGCTTTACAGATTGGTCATCTACCAATCCGCTCCCTAAAATTTAGGATCTCAAAGCCCAGGTCCTCAATAATATAAATAACCCTGTACAGTTTGCTATTAATGATAATCTGAATGTCTTTGCTTATTCCTTAGTTGCACCTACATTAAAAGACGCATTAAATAATTTTGATAATGGGTCATTTGATGAAATGGACCCAAAAGATAAAAATTACCAGCTTGAGCTTGTAAAGTCAATAGAGCACCAGGAAAAACATCATTCGTCAGCAACCAATGAAGACCTATCCACTATCAATTTGGGGCTGAACAATGAGACAAAAGAGATCAAAATCGGCAGCTACCTACAGGGCTCTGAAAGGGTAGCACTTATTAACCTCCTCAAAGAGTTCGTAGACATCTTCGCCTGGTCCTATGAAGATATGTCTGGTTGGACCCAGCCATTGTTGAACACCGGATCCCCATATATCCGGATGCTCGGCCAATCAAGCAAAAGCTCTGCCGAATCAAACCAGAATGGTCACTGCAAGTAAAAGAAGAAATCATGAAGCAGTTGTATGTCAAATTTATTCGGGTAGTAGAATACCCGATCTGGCTGTCCAACATAGTGACTGTTCCCAAGCCCAACGGGAAGGTTCAGATCTGTGTAGACTTCCGCGATCTCAACAAAGCATCTCCCAAAGACGACTTCCCTCTACCCAATATTGATATCGTGGTAGCGCCGTCGCCTCTCACAAAATAAGATCTTTCGTCGACGACATGCTGGGATAATCAAATCAAAATGGCAGTAGAGGACCAGGAAAAAAACGTCATTCACTGCTCCCTGGGGAACCTACTGCTACAATGTCATGCCATTTGGGCTAAAGAACGCCGGGGCTACATACCAAAGGGTTGCCACCACCCTCTTCCACGACATGATTCACAAAGAGGTCGAAGTGTACGTTGATGACATGATCCTGCACTCCAGCGATGCCAATGGTGCTCATATCAAAGACCTTCAAAAATTCTTCGAAAGGTTAAGGAAGCATCAAATGAAGCTTAACCCCACCAAATGCACATTTGGGGTTACCCAAGGCAAGGTTCTGGGATTCATGGTGACTGAGCAAAGCATCGAGATCGAGCCAGCCAAAATTAAAGCCATTATAAAGATGCCGCAACCAAAAACTCCAACCGAAGTCAAAGGCTTCCTGGGCCGATTGCAATATATCAGTCGTTTCATCAGACAGCTGACATCCATATGTGAGCCCCTATTCAAGCTCTTAAAGAAAAATACTGACCAGGTCTGGGACAAAAAATGCCAGCTAGCCTTCGAGAAAATAAAAGCCTACCTTACCAATCCACCAGTGTTAGCTCCTCCCCATACACATAAACCTCTCCTCCTATATTAAACCGTCACAGACACGTCAGTAGGGGCTATGCTCGCCCAAGAAAAAGAAAGTTCCTACATTGAAAATGCCATCTACTTCATAAATAGGAAGTTGCAAGGAAGCGAGCTAAATTATTCAGCATTGGAGAAAAGCTGCACCGGCCTAGTCTGGGCAACGCAAAGGTTTAAAACGTACCTGCAAGGACGATCCATCAAGCTCATCTCCAGAATAGATCCAATAAAATGCATCTTCGACAAGCCATCACTATCCAGCCGACTGGCTAAGTGGTCATTTCTTCTCAACGAGTTTGACATAACCTATGTCACGCTTAAATCTATTAAAGGCAGCATAATCGCAGACCATTTAGCTGATCTGCCCCAAGAAGCAAAAGATGCAACTGAGCCTAGCTTCCCAGATGAAGCTGTCCTGGAAATTGCTGACCACGACACCAGCTGGCAAATGTTCTTTGACAGAGCCGCAAATAAAAGAGGCTTTGGCATATGAATCTTGCTAATCGACCCAGCAGATTCCCACACTCCGTTGGCCATAAGGTTGGAGTTCGAGTGCTCGAACAATACAGCTGAATATGAAGCCTGTATCGCTGGCCTAGAAGAAGCTCTCCAAAAAGGAGCCAAAGACTTGGAAGTCTACGGAGACTCCGCCCTAATCATAAATCAAGTCGAAGGGAAGTGGAAGACCCAGGATCTCCGGTTGCAGCTTTACCACACCAAATTGACAGCACTTGCCACCAAATTTGATTCCATCTCATTTCACTACTTGCCGCGAGATAGAAATCAATTTACCGATGCCCTGGCCACTCTAGCATCGTTGGTTCAAATTCCCACGGAAACCAATGTCCAGCCATTTATAGTCGGGAAAAAGGTCACTCCGTCGTATTGCTTCAAAATCAATGATGCTCTTGAAACATATCACAAGCCGTGGTATTCAGACATAATAAATCTGCTTCAGAAAGGAGTCTATCCTCCCAGCTTAGACAAAAGAGGGAAAGTCTCCTTACGGAGATGGGCATCTGTAGACACCCCAATTTCGTACCCCTGGTATGTGACTGACATAAAATATCAAGAACTGTTAAAACTTAACAAATGTCAAGTTGCAGGAGTCAAAAATGCGAAAGGAAAAGCAGGATGCGCGGAACAATGAACTAAAGGGGGGTAAAGTGCAAAATTTTCAAAGATTTAAAGGGGAATGGTGCCGCACCAATGGTGCCTTGGCCGCTCCATGAGATCCACTGTGCGTCTCTCTCAGATTGCTATGGTACAATTCCTGAAGCACAGAGTACAAGCTGTTGATGCAGGCTGAACAAATGGAAGAATTCCCAGCGTGTCCTCAGCCCTCAGTATAAATAGAGGGTCCCGGCCTCTCATTTGCGTTGCTCATTCCTCCGCGATTTTTAGATCGCAACGAAGCTCTGCTTCGTTTCCTTCAATATCAATAGTACGAGAGGTGCGAGATAGGTGAGTGGAAGCCCCTATAGTCTCCAAACCCCGTCCAAACTCTGCCAAATCAAAAACCCATAGGTTATAAGTGATCCCTAGCCTAGTTGTTAGGTATCCACCTCACTTCCCCAGTCCAAAAATCCCAAAGTAAGCCGTTACTTTGCCCGAGTAACGAGCTAAAAAGTCAAAAAACTAAGTCTAGGTTCCGCCCAACCAAAAAGGCCAAAACCTACCCAAATAAAGCTGTCACTCTGCCCGAGTTGATAAGCCCAAACCTCAAAAATCAAAGCAGTCATCCTGCCCAATTCAAAACAAAAAGACTCCCTCTCCCTGAAGGACAGAGCGAGCACACCGCCGCTCTAAAAGGTAATACCTTTAAGAGCGTATTTTATTTTATTTGTATTTTTTGTCTTTTTATTTATTTTTCAAGAGTTGTTATTTAAATCAGGCGCAATGTAGCCAATATAAGCCGTTGTGCTGCCCGGATTAGATTAGGAAATATTATGTAAAAGAGCCGTTATAACGGCAAAATATTCTTAAATATGTCTGTAATTATTGGAAAGAGGCGGCTGCGAGTCCGTAAATAATGTAGCCACGAATGTATTTGTTTAAATTTCCCTGTCATTATAATACCTTATTTATTTGCTAGATAAATATAACAATAAGCATACTTCAGCCAAAAACGTTTTGAGACCGAAAGGGCGAGTTGGGTGCCTAGCACCTTCCCAACTCGTAACTTAGCCTCCGAACCCGCTTTTAAAAATCTCTAGTTTTCTTTTTATGGTTTTTCTTTATTTTTGCCTTAAAATAAAGATGGCGACTCTAAAACTTTCAGATCCAGTGGGGCCTCGCAACATTCCCTCTTTGCACTTTCCTGTTCTCCCCTAAAAAAGGGAGATACGGGAATGGAGGGGTGATGCATTCCCATATCCTGGTATCCCCTAAACAAGGGATAACTTGATGCGGGAAACCCATAGCTCCCATAGTGATCTGAATGGGCCATAAGGCTATTTTCAATAAATCCATAGTGGGGGCGTCGCAATATCCTTTCTTGCACTTCTCAGCTTTCCCCTGAAAAAGAAAAGGGGAGAATGGGAATGGAAGGGTAATGCATTCCCATATCCTGTTATCCCCGAAATAAGGGATAACTTGACATGGAAAACCATTAGTTCCCATTTTGGATACAAAATCCACTCAGGGCAACCGAGGCACATTCCAACGTGCTAATATAGACAAAGACTCCTCTCGCATTTTGATTTCGTCTTCCCCTAAACAAGGGAGGGTGGAACGAGAGCAATGGTGTCCGCATCCGCACGCGCACCCCTATCCAAGGGCGCGCTGAACCTCACAAAGGTGGCGACTGGGGAGTTGTTTTATTTTAAATAAAATGGAGGGCTAGACTCATAAAATAAAACCTTTTTTTGTTTTTATTTGTTTTTCGCTGCAGTATGCTTGTTATATTAATTTACGCATTTCAATAAAGTGTTCCCATACGGCCGTGGCTATATTTGTGGATATGATCCTCCATCCGCGCTCTCGCTTCGATACATTACGGACATGTTTAAGAGTAAAAAAAATAAGTAAAAAAAAATTTCAAAAAAAAAAAAAAATATATATATATATATATATATATATATATTATATTACAATAAATTCCTGGCAAAGACAAACAAAAGAGCTGGGGCTTTACTTCCGGCTCTATATTTTTATTTATTTATTCCAGTTCATTTTCTTTTTCACTTTATTCTGTACATTTGTGTATATCTGCATTCATGCCGTCGTTTTATTTTGGGGGACATAGGACCGAAATTTGTAATTAATAGGGATAGACAAGTTTCCCGCTTTTCTTTCTATTTCTTAAAATTTCGCTTGCTTGCACTAGGGCCTAGCGCCTAACTAGTCGGGCCCGTAGGCGGGGCCTAGAATTAAGGCATAAAGACTTACCATTTTTAGATACCGCATTTACATCAAATATATTCAAACACATTGAATACAAATTTAATTTTTTTATATTTGTCATTTTATCAAACGCTTTTGCATCTATATTGGGTCGTAAAATGAACAAAAAATATACAAACCTACCATTAATCTCAATTCTCAACAAAAAGCAATAAGTGCGCACAAAAAAAAAGAATATCAATATAAATAAATAAACATGGGCTGATTTATAATTCTCAGATGCTCAACCTAGACCATTTCGGATGGTGGATCCCGGAAAGAGTATTATAGGCCCTTCGCACAGGACCATCCGGTCTGGGAGTCGAAAGCGTGTGGAATACGTTGGTCCTATACTCTGGAGAAAGAATCCACTGTTCCAGGAAAAGTCCTGAGACTGTCAAAATAAAGCAGGTGTTTATCCGGTCAATTGTAAGAATTTTTTTTTAATAATAATAAAATATTAATAAAAGGCACGGCACTGACTCCAAGCCCAGCCTCCCCAAATTCCTTACGATACCTACCAAACCCCATTTTCCTCGAGACCGGCCCGAATTTGGAAAGGCGAGATAATACTAGCCGGTTGATACGAAACCAGGTAAATCGATCGAGGGTATCGGGATCGACAAAGCGTAATCGATTCGAGAGGGCACAATCCGAGCAAGATGGCGAGAAGAAAGTGAAGCCGCTATGGGTACAAATTCGGGGGCTCCTGGTATGTTCCGCCTCCGGCAATGCAGAATGGTTTGACCAAAGGTTGGGTGCAGCGATGAGTCAAATGGCTAGTCTGGTACAAAGTCTAAAATCCAGTGGTGAGGTGAATTCTTCCCCTACTATTCCCCAAGAAGCATCCACATCTCAGGTGCCTCCTAACCCAATTCCTCAGCCAAACACTAACCCACCAAATACTACCACTATCCCAAATCTCAATCCTCCACCAAGTCCTTACTACCCAAATATTTATCCTTACCCTCCTTATCCACCATATATTCCCCCAAACACTCAGAATCCAATTGACCTCCCTTTTCCCATGACTAACCCGCTCCTAAATAGCCCACATATGGACCCAAAAAGCTTTAACCCACCAGGCCAAGTTACCACATATTTACCTCCTAATGATCCTGGTCGCCCGGTTGAAGCTACCCAAAACCCACCAACCCAAAATCCATATATTACCCAAAACCCACCAAACCAAAATCCCTACACTGTCCAAAATCTACCAATCCAAGACCTTTATCCAACCCACTTACCTATATCCAGCTCAGAATCCTTATAATGCCCAAATCCCATTAACCCAGAATCCATATACTGTCCAAAACCCACCAGCTCAAAATCCCTACCTTCAACCAGAAAATAACCCAGCTTTCCCAAATCCAGCCAGTATATACCAAAAACCAACTCCCCCAACCACTAAAATGGAGGCCGACATGGAAAATATGAAGGCCATGATGCTTAAACTTCTCAATAAAGGGAATTTTCTACTCGGACCCTAACATTGCAACCATCAGCAATACTTCCCTCAAAATTCAAAATGCCCGACATAGAAAAGTTCGACGGGACTGGATGCCCTATATCCCATTTGAGGTCTTATTCCACTGGCATGCAGTCACGTGGAGCTAGCTTTGAGGCTATGGCTTCAAATTTTCACCTCACCCTGGTAGGAGCTGCCAAACAATGGTTAATCTTTGTCGACAGCAATACCATGAATACACAGGACGAGATAGCGAAGCATTCCTCGAAAGATACAAAGATAATACCGATCCCGAAAATAGGAGGGACCTTGAATCGTGCACCCAACGGAAAAGGAAACTGCGCCGAGAGTTTGTCGAGATGGAAGAGAAAGCGGCAGACCTTTGGCAGACTGATCCAGTCATGCCGAATGTTCATCAAGAACCTCCAGCCCATTTACCTGGAACATATGCGGTACCTCCCCTATACCAATTTCAAAGAAATAGTGGAGATAGGAGTCCGTATTGATGATGATATACGGACTGGCCAATTGAAAACCAATACGTCTCCTAGTTCTTTCCGTTACTCCAAAGGAAAGACAACCGCACCAGCTCCAGCCGTTAATATGGTAGGAAATGCCTCAACCCCATTTTCTACCCAAAATTATAGCTCTGTTCCATGGTATTATGGGTCGGACGTTACATCAATACTGGGAGCAAATAATGGCCCGGCCGAAACTTGAAATCGAAATCAGTAAGTCGGCATTTTGATGAACTTCAAGCTCCCGTGCAGTGATACTGCGCAGGGCTAATGGCACAAGGAGTGTTGAAGCCACTAGAAAATTATAAGCTACCTGACCCCCTGCCCAGGACTTGGAACCATGCCCAGTACTGTGAATATCATCGCTCTAGTGGTCACCTCACCGACAAATGTTACACCCTCAAAAATGCTATCCAAGACCTAATAGATGATAAGGTTATTGAAAAACCTCCACCCAGACCAAATGTAGTCAATAACCCTCTACCTCAAATCAATATGATTGAGGTTGATGAAAACCCTTTTGTGCCCAAGTTTGAAATAAATAAACACCCACTTCCATATATCCTCATTCCTATTCCTCCGCCCTTATCCATAAAAGAGCTTAGCTGTAATATGCTCTCTTGGGACACCATCCTTGGTAGCCAAAACACCTGTAACATTGAAAAAGCCACTTGGGTTGGTGGAAATGTTAGCCACCTTACCCGATCTGGCCGAGCCTATCAGCCAAACCCTGAAAGAGGTGACCACTCTGGAAAAGATCAAGTAACGATATCGGGGCTAAAAGCGGTGGAAGATTCTTTATTAGCTCAGATGAAGAAAACTCAGGCCAACATCTCCATCTGGGGCTTACTATGTGCTTCCAAGACCCACCGTGATACACTGGCTAAGTCACTAAGCCAGGCAGTTGTTCCTATTGAAACCTCCCCCGACGAGCTCACTCAGATGATCGGGAACATCCATTTCGGGAACGTAATAATGTTTACCGATCTGGACCTGCCAAGGGAAGGAACTAACCACATTGATGCTCTTCACATCACTGTGGGAATTTGGAGAAAGCGGGTTCCCAGAGTTTTGATAGATAATGGGTCTTCACCGAATGTATGTCTGCCGATACACTAGCCAAACCGGGGATAAAGATATCGAGAACTCACTCCTTCCTCGCAGACAGTTAAGGCATACGACAACACCGGTCGATGTGTCTTGGGGGTGGTCACTTTAATGTTAATGTTGGGCCCTTAAACATGCCGGTTGAGTTCCAAGTCTGGATATTCCACCACCTTTAGCCCGTTGTTGGGACGCCTGGATTCATGGGGTAAAGGGGGTAGCCTCTTCATTACACCAGCGTGTCAAATTCATCCACGATGATCACATAGTAATTATTCTGGCCGATAAGATCGTGGAGAATAAGGAAAGTGAGAATATCCCAATCCTCGAGATAGAGCACGAGGATACTGGTATTTTTCTCAGTGGCTTTGAGGTTATCCCCAAGTGGTCAACGCCATCAATATGGCCGAAACCGACATCATTGGAAAGAAAGTTACTTCCCTAGGAAACATGGTCCCTTTAAACATGTTCCGAAAAATGAATTATATGCCTGGTCTAGGTCTCGGTAAATCAGCAAGGGCTAGTTAATTTAGTCCAAGATGAACTTAAGGAATGTATCCTCCCTTCGGTCTAGGATACACGCCTACTCACCGAAGTAGCCGCAGTCATGAAACGTAAGAAAAGAAGAGAAAGGAAAAAGCTTCCTTATGAATATCCCTCTCTCCCCTCTATAGAAAAACTTTGAATGGTTATTTTGTACGTAAGGGGGAAGCGAAGCCTATCTCATGTTTCTGAACCTGGATAGACCGTAATGGGAAAAGGTGCCTGGTTGGGAAGTCTTTGATGATGTCGATATTCTCTCGGATAATATGGAACAGTTACCCCTGAGCCCGTAGCGCCAATTATAAGACTGTCACCATTGAAAATACTTGGTCTATAGACCAAGATGATTATGCTTTGGCCTGCTAGATGATGACGGTCTAGAGGCGACTTTACTGGGTATGATAGACGAGGTGCTGATTATGAAAGGCTCTCTGCCGAGTTCGAGTCTATTTCTAATAAGCCTCTGCTGAATTGGTACACCACGACCGGTCCGCTCGACACCGCGGACACTGGTGGACCGCTCTGGATATACTATCCCGATCCTTTCCCTAGCTTTACGGATTGGTCATCTACCAATCCGCTAACTATAATTGAGGATCTCAAACCCCGGTCCTCAACCATGTAATAACCCATGTACAATGTGCTTTTAATAATAATATGAATGTCTTTGCTTATTCCTTAGTTGCACCTAATTTAAAAGACGCATTAAATAATAATAATTATGATAATGAGTCATTTAATAAAATGGACCCAAAAGATAAAAATTATCTACTTGAGCTTGCAAAGTCGGTCAGTACGAGGCAGACCATTCATCGGCAAATGAAGACACGTCCACTATCAACTTTGAAATTTGGACAATGAAATCAAAGAAATCGAAATCGGCGGTTACTCCAGGTCCGAAAGAAAGGCACTTATTGATCTCCTCAAAGAATTCGTAGACATCTTTGCACGGTCCTACGAAGATATGCCCTGCCCTAGATCCATAGTTGAGCACGGATTCCCACATATCCTGGATGCTCGCCCGATCAAACAAAAGCTCCGCGCATCAAGCCGAATGGTCACTACAAGTCAAAGAAGAAATCATGAAACAAATTTGGCGTGTCAACTTCATTCGGGTAGTTGAATACCCGACTCCGTCCAATATAGTGACGCGTTCCCAAGCCCAACGGGAAAGTCGAATGTGTAGACTTCCGCGACCTCAACAAAGCGCCGCCCAAAGATGACTTCCCCGCCCACATTGACATTGTGGTAGATGCCGTCGCAGCTCACAAAGTCCGATCCTTCGTCGACGGCATGCTGGGCTACAACCAAATCAAAATGGCAACAGAAGACCAGGAGAAGACCTCATTCACTACTCCCTAGGGGACTTATTGTTATACTGTCATGCCATTTGGACTAAAGAATGCCGGAGCCACTTACCAGAGGGCTGCCACCACCCTCTTCCATGATATGATCCATAAAGAGATGGAGGTCTATGTCGATGATATGATCGTGCATTCAAATGCGGCCTATGGTGCTCACATTAAAGATCTTCAGGAAGTTCTTCGAAAGACTCGAAAAGCACCGTGATGAAGCTTAACCCCTCCAAATGTACATTCGGGGTTACCGAGGCAAAGTCTTGGGATTTAGTAGCGGAATAAGGCATCGAGATCGAGCCAGCAAAGATCAAAGCCATCTTAGAAATGCCACGAACCAAAAACTCCCACCGAGGTCAAAGGCTTCCTAGGCCGGTTGCAGTACATCAGCCGTTTCATTAGACAGCTGACTACTACTTGTGAGCCCCTCTTTAAACTCCTCAAAAAGAATACCAACCAAGTCTGGGACGCGAAGTGCCAACTAGCTTTCGAGAAAATAAAAGCCTACCTTACCAATCCCCCTATGCTAGCTCCACCCCATACACATAAACCTCTCCTCATATACTTAACCGCAACACCTCGGTAGGGGCTATGCTCGCCCAAGAGAAGGAAAAATTCCTACGTTGAAAATGTCATATATTTCATAAGTAGGAAGCTAAGAAGCGAAGCTAAATTATTCGGCACCGGAAAAGTCGCACCGCCTAGTCCTGGGCCACTCAGAGGCTCAAAACCTATCTCCAGGGAAGGTCCATCAAGCTCATATCCGGGATGGACCCTATCAAATACATCTTCGGTAAATCCGTCAGCCGGCCAGTAGTCTTTTCTTCTTAATGAGTTTGACATAACTTATGTCACTCTCAAGTCCATCAAAGGGAGCGCCATTGCAGACCACTTAGCCGATCTACCTCAAGGCCGAAGATGCAAATCGAGCCGGTTTCCTCGGATGAAGGTATCCCGAAATCACCGGACTTGTTGTTGGCAGATGTTCTTTGACGGAGCCGCGAACAAAAGAGGCTTTGCATAGGAATCTCGTTTGATCGATCGATCGACTTTCATACTCCGCTAGCTATAAGGTTGGAGTTCGAATGTTCAAATAATACGGCGGAGTATGAGGCCCTGTATTGTCAAGCTTAGAAGAAGCTCTCCAAAGGGGAGCTAAAGATCTCGAAGTCTACGGAGACTCGGCCTAATCATAAATCAAGTTGAAGGACGATGGAGGACCCAGATCCTACCGCACCTCTATCATGCCAAGTTAATAACGATCGCCGATTTGGTTCTATCTCGCTCCATTACTTGCAGCGAGATAGGAATCAATCGCCGACGCCTGGCCACTCGGGCGTCACTAGTCTGATTCATTGCCTAACTAAAGTCCGACCATTTATAGTCGGGAAGAAGGTCACCCCATGCATCTTGCTTTCAAAATCAACGCAGCCTCGAAGCGTACTCACGAGCCCCGGTATGCCGATATTCAAATCTGCCTCAAATTTTTTTATCCTTCCGACTTAGACAAAAGAGGAAGAGTCTCCCCTGCGAAGATGGGCCTCCCAATTCGTGCTCGGCCGGTGGCATAAGAGGCATTATCAAGGCCTCAACTTATATGTGTCAATCAAAGCAAAGGCAGCAAATTATGGATCAACGCATGGTGGTACTGTGGGCCCCACATGAACGGCCATATGCTATCAAAGAAAGTCATCCGACAGGGAATGCTATTGAGATGCCTCAGCGGCGTATTCGGTGGGTGCGACATTGCACAAATGTCAACGCTTTGCCAATTTGCGATGTGCCCCACACGTCCTATACAACTCCACGGCCCGGCCCCTTACTCAACATGGGTATCGACGCCATAGGCCAAATTCACCGAAGGGATCCAATGGCCATGAATATGTCCTGGTAGCCGTCGATTACTTCACAAAGTGGGTGGAAGCTTCTTCCTACAAGGTACTAAACGCTCGAAAGGTGTCCGAATTCATTCGGGCCAATATCATATACCGCTATGGGGTACCTTTCGAAATCATCTCCGACAAACGGCTCTCATTTTGAAAGGGACGTGAACCGTCTGCTGGACGAATTCAAAATCCAGAGACACAAATCCTCCCCCTACCGGCCACAAGCCAATGGTGCCGTTGAAGCAGCCAACAAAACTCTCGAGAACATCATCAGAAAAATGGCTGATACATGAAGAGACTGGCCAGAAAAATTGCCACTAGCCCTCTGGGGCTACCGCACACCCACTGAGGCTACCCCTTATTCTCTGGCATATGGCATGGAAGCGGTACTACCAATAGAGGTGGAAATTCCATCGTTGAGAGTGATGATGGAAGCTAATATAGCAGAAATTGACTGGGTCAAAGGGCGGTACGAAGAACTGGCCCTAATTGATGAACGACGCCTACTAGCCTTGGAGCATACCCGGGCGTATCAAAGGCGTATCGCCCGAGCCTTCAATAAAAAAGTCAAAGGCCGTGATATCCAAGTCGGAGACCTCGTGCTTCGAGAAAAACCCCCTAGTTATGTTGATACTAGGGGAAAGTGGAAGTCTCCCTGGATGGGACCATACATCGTTAAGGAGATCCGATCAGGAGGTGCCGTGCTTCTCACGAATATATATATATATATATATATTTGTTTGTGTGTGTGATTTAAAATAGATTCAGTATATGTGTGTATTGCTATGCATGCAAACTATTCCATTAAATGTTCAAATATGAACTTGTTGGTTATTAGACACCTTTTTGAATTGTGATTCATGTATTTCAAATCGTGATGCATCAAATTTTAATTGTTATGCATCTATCTAGAATCACGATGCATTGCAATGTAATAGACATGACAGTTACAAAATTTAATCACGGTGTATGAAATGTAATCGCGATCCATGATTATGTGTATCGTGATGCATGAGTTTGAATTACGATGCATGATGTTGTGCATCATGATGCATGACGTGCCTTTTTGTGCACATGTTCGATTCATTTAGGGCATAGTCGACATTTTGCCACGAAAGTACATATTTCCAAGTTTTTTAAAAAACATATGAGAGTAAAGCGATTGGAAAAGTACCAAAAGGAACTCGCCTAATTTCACCCTAATTATTACAAAAGCCTAATTATAATTAAAACCCAAAATTGTTATACTAATTTAAAACTAGGGTGAAAACCGGGCCGATCCTTTTTGGATAGTTTTCAACTACTTAAAATCTCCATACTTTTTTTAACCAGTAAAAGACACTTGTAGGGCGAAAGGACGAGTATTACCTTAATGAAATTAGATGATGCACACGCTGCATCGTAATTTCAAGTCCATGCATATCAATTTAAATTTTGGCATCGCTAATCCAATTTGTGCATAAGGATTTTGTGCATCACAATTCATTCAATTTCTGCATTACTAATTGTTTCATTGCTTTATATTCGTAAAAAATAAATTTGTCATCGGACTATCTTAATCATATACCCCCAAAACATCACATTTCTCACTAAGAACTTCTAATATTGGTACAGTAACATTACATTTGAAATAGATGAGCTGGGTTTGATCTTTCATGCTTCTAGGCTTTGTTTGTGTTAAGAAGAGTCGGGCAATGTCATTTTCTCCTTATCTTCAGTCTTCTGCTACTTATACTGCCCTCTCATATCTTTTTCACCGTCGTGAAATTGGAATCAATGAATTGAAGGTAACTGAATTCTTACACACACAAATTTACATATCGGCTGCATCTTCGATTCAATAGCTATCTCGCACACGTTTTTCCGTCTGCTACATCCTCTATCCTTGGGTTTCACTTGTTTTCTAACATCTTATGTATTGGACTGGCGTAGGCTCTTAAATTCTCTAATGTCGTTAAAAGATTTCTCATAAAAGATTTCTCATTTGGGAAGTACAACGAACGAAGGTTAGAACAGTTATTTATGTTGGGCGGCGGTGGACATTTTATAAATATTTTTAAGAAAATGCATTTTCGAGTTTCTTTGAAAATGTTGTCCAGCTCAATGGTATTCCATCCGTTTTTAAAATTTAAGGAAATAATATGTGGTAATTTTGTAAAATGTGAGGGCGAAAAACAAAACTCTCGAGACACTCCGTTTATTAAAGATGTTGCATTCTATGTACTACATTATTAGGACACTTACAATGTACCAAATTGGAAATCCAGTATACTAAATGTTAAATAACAGTCACCCTTAAACTGTCCAATAAGCTAAGGTATAACCTGCATAAGCAATATTAGACCAACACAATAATCTGCAAAACCAACTGTTAAAACAAGAGCTTCACTGGTGAATGGCCTTAGCTCACAATCAATTGGCTCAGATCCCCACACCATAGCTCACAATCAATCGGCTTAGATCCCCACACCACACTATTCACAGAGTATAGCAAAGTCCAACCAACGAGTTCCAAAACAAGGACAGATTCTCTCATGGTTCCAAGGATGAATTGGTACAGCCTTCCAACAGAAAACCCACCCCGAATACCCCTTCTAAATTGATTATATATCCTTACAAACACAATAGCTTAAACACACACACACACACACACCAAGTGTTTCCCCTTCACCGATTTCGGAAGAAGAAGAGAGTTTGAGAATAACAGCGAGATCCTTGAATGATTGTGGTACCTTGAAAAGAAGGGATGGAGGAGTATATATATCAACATGGGATAAAGAGCCGAATACTCCTTATCGGATTCAACAAGGGTCGAAGCCGTCAACAAGATAGGAATGAGTTACAGTTCTGTTGAGAGAGATATACTCAAATAAGGGATAAAACCCTTATTCAAAAATAGAGGCAGACGGGTACTCAAAAATAAAGGGGGATAGGTTTTTTTGGGTTGTTGTGGGCCTATTATGTTTCCTAAGTGGGCTGCCCAATTATTAGTTGGGCCAAGCCAACACTTGCATTCTCCATCTTGGAACAAGTATCGGGTCAATCACAAAGAACTCATGGACATCAATTGTGTACATCATAGCCTATCTCGAACTTGTTCCAACACCAAGTAGGAAACAAGAACGGGAGACAGGATCCACAAAGAAAACTGTAAAATGAGGAAACTCACTTTCCAAACACAAAGTAAGGAAATAGGGACACCAAATGAACAAAGTTTCCACTATTGGCAGTATACTTACAACATACCAATAGGAATTTAAAGTCACTTAAAACAATTCAATAGTCACACAATCCAATTAACAATGCTAAGGTAATAATATCCAAAAACAATATCAGACCAAACTTTTCGTGAAAAATCATAAATGATAGATTAAAAAAATACCTAGTGCCACCTTGAGTGGGCACACTAGAAGGCCCCCATACATCGACATGTATGTAGTCAAATGATTTTTTTGTGAGTTCTCTTGATGTGAGTCATAATGTGCAAATTGAAATGGTAAGAAAATCTGAAATTATGCATGCTAAACCTGAAATTGTTAATGAATATGAGGAGAATGTGAATGAAATTCATAAAATTAGAGATTTAGGTGATTATCAACTTGCTAGGGGTAGGCCTAGACTTTGTGTTCGGAAGCCGTCTAGATTTGATTACTATTTTCACATTTCCTCATATGTACTAGGTGTGCTTGAATCTATTAACAATTTTGATAAACCCAAGATTTACAATGGTGCATTAAAATATGGAAATCCTAGTGATTGGTTAATGGACAATATTATTGCTTTGCATGTGAACCATTCTTGGACTTTGGTGTTCGATCGTGTGTCTGACTTTGATACTTTTAAATCTAGGTGGATTGTAAAAGGGTTTTCTCGAAAACAAGGGGTTATGATTAAATATGTTTTAGTTGCCCAATTTGATTGGGAGGTAAATTTTTTGAAGGTAACAAAATTTCAATCTTGTTTTAAATTGCTGAATTTTGAGTCATGTGATTGATGCATTGTCTTATTGTTACCCAGGAAATCCACGGCATACTTGGTGTTTGTCGTGGTATCTCTCTTGTTCTTACTTTGTGTTAGAATGAGTTAGATTAGGTCGCTTCCATAATTACTTTGTGATCGCTTTCCTGTTGTTCCTGTTCTTGTTTCCTATTTTGTGTTGGAACAAGTTCTGTGGACAGGCTGTGATGTACCCCATTTTATTTCCTTGAGTTCTACATGATTGTCCCAGGTACTTGTTTCAAGGTAGAGAATGTAAGTGATAATGTGGCCCAATTTTCAATTGGGCAATCCACTTCAAATGAAATGGCCCAACAACTGAACAGCCCAACCCAAAGCCATCCCCATTTGGGTACTCGACGACCCATCTCAAATTAGGGACTTTAATCCCGAATTTGGTCTTCCCATATTGAGCCGACTCTATCTCCCCATTTGCGTTGTTTGAATTCATCCATCTTCATCTCCTTTATTAAAGGTGTCGCCTATGTTGTAGATTCGATCATGAGTCTTGCTCCTAATGTGCGGCATCTATGGCTTATATATACTTCCCCTTCGTCTTTCCAAGGTACGCCATCATTGAAACACTACTGATCGATAATGTGATCTCTCTCTATCTTGAACTATTTTCTCTTCTTCTTCTCTTATTGTGATAAGCTGTGAGTTGCTATCTGTGAAGGGAAACACTTATGTGTGTATGGGTTTTATGATTTTGACATTATCAGTTTGACTTAGAGGGATTATTGTTGTTGTGGGTTGGGTTTCGTTGAGAGGGTAGGGCAGTCCCGAACACCTTGGAATCGTGACATTGTACCTTCGATTTGGAACTCGATTTTGGTTGGACAGACTATACTTGGTGTATAGTGAAATTGGGGATCTAAGTCTAGGCTTCCATAAGCCCTAGACAAATTCGAGTTAGGCTTTCTAACCAAGGATACTCATTTGGTGTTCTTCCGTTTTAATATGTTATTACTCTTTTTTTGTTCTAACATCTGTTTTGCAGGTTATACCCTACTACATCACAAAATCTCATTACAATAAGTAATACTCCATCCATCCCTAAATAATCGTCCTAGTTGACCCGGCGCACAATTTAAGAAAAAACAATTGACTTGATTATTTATATTGGTTTAATGTGTAGTTTCCTTTAAAAACTCATGTGTATGTGGCCCATAATTAAAGTAGAGTGAAAAAGTAAGGGTAAAGTGGTAAAAGTGATGTTCTAAAAATGTACATTTCAAACTAGACAATTATTTTGGGACAGACGAAAAAGAAAAGGAGGACGATAATTTAGGAATGGAGAGAGTATTTAATTATCTCGAAGAGATCAATACAAAGTGATTCAACAATTGTACAACAAAATTGAAGCTGTAACTTGTTATTCTTCTCCAAGCAAGAATCTTCAAAGATCTTCATCGGAGCTTCCATGAGGCATTCAAGAGTCATCCAAGGAAGCATAAACAAAGAAACCATTCTAGCTAGAGAGAAGGATTTTTTTTTTTGGAATTTTCCTTTAATAAGTCTTATACACAAATTGCAACATGTAATAATTACAAATTTGAATCTGATTTGATTTTTGCCTTGAAAAACGAGATTAGCCCAGGTTTTATAGAAACCCATCGATTTCTACCCACCCCTCAAACTCAATCCCTTAGAGCATCCCCGATGTTCATTCTTTGGGTGTCTTCTTATGAAGAATACATTGGCCAACAATGGGGGAGCTGTTCTTAGATGATCCAGCTACGAGAGATGAGAGAGAGACTTCTTCTTGAAGAATAAAACTAGCCACTAAGAAGAAGACGCATAGGAGGGGGCAGAGTGGTGCACCGCTGCCTCACACATGGCGCGTTCACCACACGTGCCAGAGGAGGAGCGTTAGAGGGGCATAATGGTGGGTCTCGCATTTGATAACTTCTGATTTTTTGATGTCTTTTTAAAAATAAAAAATAAAAAATCTTACCGTTCTGATTTTTGAGTAGTTGGGTGGGGGGTTGTCTTGACCAGCAGTGTGGGGGGGGTTAGAGTGATAATATTCTAATGAAAAATGCAAGGGAGCTATACCATCAAGAAAAATGTCATCATTTTCTTTTTGATGTTTTTTAATGTTTTTATATAACTAGTCGTTGTTGAGAAGTATATATAGATGAAAAGGTGTCTTATTCTTCTATCAATAGCTACAAACGTTCAACATATAAACCCTTGTCGTAGTCCTGCATTTTACCACTAAAGATGCATTTTTCTTCTTCTACCAATAGCTCTAACACAAGAAGTCATACCGAAGAATCCAACGAGGAATCCAACATGTCTGAAGGTGAACAAATTGTTTTGCAAATGATTGCATTACAACAACAAATGATTGAAAGGGGGAGAGCCAACATTAGGAGGCGTCGCCAAAGGAAAAAGAGGAGGTATATAAATCGAGATCGTGTTGCAGGAAATACTCAACTTGTCAATGACTTCTTCTCATCTCAGCCATTGTATCCCGATCACATATTTCGGCGACGCTTCCGAATGTATAAAAACTTATTCATTCAAATAGTTAATGCATTGGAGAATCATTCAAGTTATTTTCGACAGAGGTATGATGCATACGAAAAGGTAGGTCTCTCACCACTTCAAAAATGCACGATAGCTATTCGTCAAATGGCTTATGGAGTTCAGCCGATCATCTCGACGAGTACTTCCGATTAGGAGAAACAACTGCTATCGACTGCGTGTTCAACTTCTATCGATGTATTATTGAGTTGTTTGAAGGTCAATACTTGAGAAGACCAAATGCTAATGATACACACCATCTGCTTCAAATGCACGAGCAAAGACACAGATTTCCAGGTATGTTAGGAAGCCTTGATTGTATGCACTAGGAATGGAAAATTTGTCCATTAAACTTGTCAAGGTCAATATGCAAGAGGTCATGGGAAGCCAACAATTGTGCTCGAAGCAGTTGCGCCTGCATATTTATGGATATGACATGCATTTTTTGGGGTTGCGGGTTCCCGTAATAATCTTAATGTGCTATATGAATCACCTTTGTTCAATAGCGTACTCGAAGGAGCTGCACTGCCGTGCAATTTTGAAGTGAATGACACACAGTTTACAAAATGATACTACATAATAGATGGAATTTATCTGGATTGAGCTACTTTTGTAAAGAGTTTTTCATGTCCATTGGATGCTAAGGGAAAGAAATTCAAAGAGATGCAAGAGAGTGCAAGAAAAGGTATCGAACGAGCATTTGGAATGCTTCAATTGAGATAGACAATTATCAAAGGTCCTAGCAGGTTTTGGTATAGAGATAACTTGAAAGAAATAATGCTCACATTATTCTACACAACATGATTGTGGAAACTGAGGGTGATTACGCTACGAACTTGGCTGATGATACCGTTTATGACTCTCCACAAGTGAACCATGAGTTAACACAAGTATTTCAAAAATATATGCAGCGAAATTCATAGGTACGTGATAGAAGCACACATCATGACATTTGATTCAACTTGGTTAAGCATATATGATGTCATTACGGTGACAACTAGTGATAGAGTTTAATTATTGACGTTTTTATGTAATTCTAATTATTGATTTGTTTTTACGTAATTTTTAAGTATTTATGTTTTATATAATTTTATCATTTTATGCATTTTTCAATTTTAACGTTTTATTTAATTTTCTATTTATGTTATTTTATGAGTTATGTATAATATGTGTTTTATGGATAATTTATTAATTGAATTATAAATTATATAATTTATGAGTAGTTAATTATTTTTAAATTAATTCGTGTCTTAATTTATAAATTTATTTATTTATACGGAATACTTAAATATGAAATATATTAAATAAAGTTAAATAAATTTATTTATTGAGAAATATAAAAATAATATTGAAGTGTAAAGTTAATGAGGTGATAGTGAAACCAGACCCGGTTTTGGAGGGGTTCAACATGCCCGACGGAACAGGGCCCCCAATTTAAGAAGGCCCAATTTTATAGATGTAGGCTAATTTTTATTATGTATAAAGTAAATAACGTATTTGAAGTGCTTAAAATTTTCTTTGGCTCAATGGATTGGTAGTGATAATGAAGTAGAGGTCTTTGGTTCAAGTCCCACTAGAGTTAATTTTGGTTTTTATTATTTTTGGGTGTACGGTTAATTATTAAATTTTATTTAATGCATATTATATCATATATTTCCCCGTTTTGGGTAAATAATCTCACATACTATTTTGTTTACGTAAATAATCATTTAAAAAAATATGTTTATAATTTTTTCATAATCTTTCATCTTTATCCTCTAGTTGCATTGTAAGTATAATGGTTGTGGTTAAGTATTTTTATTTATTTATTACCAACTTCAATACTACTTATATCTTTTAATTTACTTCGGAAGCTAATAAATAAAGAGTAACTATATAAAGATAAATATTTTGTAATCGGCTCTAGTAGAGTTATTCAATTTTAATTTTATTTTGTGTTTGTCAAATTTACTTATCAAAAAAAGTTCGTTGACCATTAATTTTTTTATCTGAGTCATAAAAAATAAGAATTACTTAAATTGAAATATATGTGCAATTATAATAATCATTGGGTATATAATATAAATATTTCAAGCAAAAATCAAATTTTATTGTAATGTGACTATAATTTTTATTGCTTATGTCCGTTTAATTCTTAGCTTTGTCACTTGATTTTTAAACTTGAATTTATAGTACACACATGTTACCAAAAACATATTCATCCAGAAGTTAAAAAATAAATAAAAGAAAAAAATTAATTGAGTATATTCTTTTTATTGCAAATTGTTTTAGCAAATGAAATATAACAGTTTTCAGTAATTATTTAATATTTATTTTTCTTATATGGTTGTAGGTAGTATACATTTTCAATACTTTAAATTATGAAAAGTCAAAAATTGTTCGCCTAAAATTCTTATTTTATAATGTTTCAAGGGCCCTTTTTTTTTCTTTTTGATCCTGACCTTCAAAAGTTCGTGACCGCGATGAGTGAGACAACTAGAAGATGTGTAATAAGATTATGAATGAGAATACATATTCTTAAATTGAATAAGAAGAGAAAAATGTATAGGTGACAAAGTGAGACTCAACTAAAAAAGATGTATAAGAATAATATACATTGAACATTGAAGATGCTCTTATATCTATTCTTTCCGACAATACAACAAAATTTCATTTAGCGTCGGGTAGTAAAAAGGAGAAAGGAAAGAGGAGAGAGAGTCTCCTATTTAGGAAGTTAAAATGAATTTTTTTTATGTGTCGTGTGTGATCGGTTGAGGGGTGGCAAATTGAAATTTTTGTGTTAAAAGATTAAGAATGTGAAGATATATTCTTAAATGGAATAATAAGAAGAAAAAAAAATGTATAGGTGACAAGAACCCGCTAAAAAATATATATATATATATATAAATTTTAAACATTAGGAATGCTCTTAAACGTTATAGTAACTTGAGCATCTTTATACTGCTAATTAATCATTTATTCCAATGTGAGTAACTCTTATAACTATTACTATTAGGTAACAAGCGGACATGTATGCATAGCATTCATGTGGTGACATGCTCAATGGATGGGCAAGTGAGTGCTTATTTGACGATGGGCACGAGCGCATATGGCAACTCATTTAACCATTACACAAAAATTCAAGTAAAAAAGAAACAAAACGAAAATTATCAAGTGATATTATGAGATTAGATGTTTTCCAATCAATATTAATTTCATCTCGATACACATCACATGAAACTCAATTTGTCCTATTAGTTTTTGTGTCCATCATGAATTCATGAGTGGTTATCGCCAATAAATGCGAACATCGACGTTTACCGCCAAATTTAATTATCGTCCTATTAGGTAATTGAACTACATCGGGCGCATTTAAGCCCTGTATATTCAATACGTTTTTTTTAACCAAAGGGTTGAATCTTGGGGTAGTAGTTTCGGTCCCTCATTGCTACTATCGTGAAAATCACGAGATTGCCCGAATAATACGTGTTTGAGAATGTCAACTAATAACACATACAAGGTTCAACCTCAAGAAAGCAAATTGCTTCTACCAAGTATCGAACTCCACCCGCGTGCCTCCGTAATCTTATGTCTCCTCCTTTTATCACTCGACTATGCCCAGGAGGACTATATATTCAATACGTGTATTGGCTATGAGCGTAAAATTGCTACCTCTAATTTCAATACTACTAATCATTTAGACAAAAAGAATTATCTTCATAATCTTTAAACCTTTTTAATTCTTCACATGTGCTATAATAATTTTTGTAATTATAACATACTTCAATGATATAAATATATTCTTTAATTTTTAAAATTTTCAATTAAGAACATTTAAGTGGAACGGATAAAGTATTATTATACCCTCATTTTGTTTCATGATTTCCAAACTCTAACAACTTTTTTTTAATCATTATCTTGATTTTACATGCATAGTTAATGATTTTTTTTTAAAACTTTCAAATCTTAAACAAATTAATTAAGGAAACGTGATTGATCCTTTACAAGTGGTTGACATTGCCAAATAAAATATTGTTACAAATATATTATAAGGGGACGCCCCAAAACAATTATCCATTTCATTTTCTAAAATGTTTTTTTCTTATCAATAATCAATTTTGTTATTCATATTTGTGAGATAAAAGAAAGATGGACCCTATGTAATTACAAGCAGTCATTGGATGACGGCACGTGTCAATTTCAATATTCGCTTTTAATTCTTTTTAGATTTTGGCTTATGAAAGATTCTCCTATGGAAATATAATTCTTTAACTTATTGTAAGTATTTATGAACGGTTTTCAGTAACATTTATTGTATGTTTCCCAAACACTTTAAAATAAAATCTTTTTATTTTTCTAGAAGCTATTTTCCTTTTTTTTCTCCGTGAAACAAATGAAGTCTAATTCAAAAACCTCCATTTATACATTATCAACTCTCAAATTTGGATTGGGCTCGATCTTAGCCCCAAAATATGCTGGATTATGTTTGGACTGGATTTTGGGCTAGAAAAAAGTGTTTGTAACGATGGCAATTAATTTCAAACTTGATCCC
>CM028378.1:119934662-120009669 GCA_013146195.2 Codonopsis lanceolata
ATAACCTACGTACGGCCCTTCTTCTTAACATTGGGTATCGACGCCATAGGCCACCACCCGGCGGATCCAATGGCCATGAATACGCCCCGGTAGCCGCCGACATTTCACAAAGTGGGTAAAAGCCTCTTCCTACAAGGTGCTAAACGCCCGAAAGGTGTCCGAATTTATTCTGCCAATATCATATACGCTACGGGTACCTTTCGAGATCATCTCCGACAACGACTCTCATTTTGAAGGGGACGGAACCGCCTCGCTAGACGAGTTCAAAATCCAAAGACACAAATCCTCCCCTACGGCCACAAGCCAATGGTGCCGTTGAAGCGCCAACAAAACTCTCGAGAACATCATCGAAAAATGGCCGATACAGAAGAGATCGCCCGAAAATTGCCACTAGCCCTTTGGGGCTACCAGACGTCACCCAAGACACCCACCGGGCTACCCCTATTCCTCGGCATATGGCATGGAAGCAAGCACTACCAATAGAGGTGGAAATTCGCATCATTGAGAGTAATGATGGAAGCTATATAGCGTAAATTGATCGGGTCAAAGGGCGCACGAAGGAACCGGCCCCTAATTGATGAACGACGCCTATTAGCCTTGGAGCATACCCGGGCGTATCAAAGGCGTATCGCCCGAGCCTTCAATAAAAAAGTCAAAGGCCGTGATATCCAAGTTGGAGACCTCGTGCTTCGAGAAAAACCCCCTAGTTATGTTGATACTAGGGGAAAATGGAAGTCTCCCTGGATGGGACCGTATATTGTTAAGGAGATCCGATCAGGAGGTGCCGTGCTTCTCACGAACCAAGACGGGGAAGATCTTGTCCAGCCCTTCAACCTCGACAAACTCAAAAGGTACTACGCCTGAGCCATCCTATCCAGCTAGTGCTTCCCTCTCCAGCCCGCTAGATTGAAAACCCGAAAGGGCGGTCTAGGCAAAAATTAGGGCATATAAAAAAAATATAATAAAGAAAAAATAATAATAAGGGCCCGCTAGACTGAAAACCCGAAAGGGCGGTTTAGGCAAAAATTAGGGCATATATATAAAAAAAGAGCTCGCTAGGTTGAAAACCCGAAAGGGCAGCCTAGGCAAAAATTAGAGCACAAAAAATTTGAAAATTGAAAAAAAAATAATATAAAAATAATAAAAAGGAGAGGGAAGGCATTATTTGAAGCCCTCCCTCACCTTCAAGACATCGAAACTCGATCGATGTAAGAGAAAACCACGACAAAACAGCTCATATTAAAACACTAAAATATAATTTTACAGGTCCTAAGGTGCAACTTAGGAATACTTATTAAGACGTCTATATTATACATTATTTGCATTTGTACATATCTATATACTGCCTATACCCCCGTTGTTTTCCCCAGAAACAATCCTTTTCTTGCAGCCATAGCCCCGAGCGGTTCATCAGCTCAAGGCCCACCGAGCCGGCCCATATACTCCTTCTCGCGAGGCGCAGAAGAAGCTCTAGACTCATCAAGATGAGCATGAGAGCCACCGATGTGTCTCCTCTTCATCATCTCCGCTTCTCCCTCGTTGTTGCTCTGACCCGCTTCATCGCTTCGAGACCAAGACCCCATACAGTGGGGGAGGAGGAGCAGCCCATCTCTTGTTCCTGTGGGTTGCTCGCTGCTGCTTAGCCGCGAAGCTCACGACCGCCGCCGAGCCGCATTCCCAACCGCCTCAAGGGGAGGATCAGGCATTTCTTGCTCCCATGGGTTGTGCTGTTGACCAACGTCACTCACTCGCGGATGTATTGCCGGGACCTCGCAGATCCTGGCCTGGGCCGCCCGAGGCCAAGGCCGTGAACCCGTCCGCCTCCAGAGCCCGGGAACAACCAATCGAACTATCAATGTCCTCGCCTACTTCCAAAGAAGCGAACATCCACTCCATTGGTTATATGATAGCCCAAAAATGTCTCAAATCATGCCGATGACGCGAGACGCCCTCAAGAAGAACCATAACCCATGCCAGATACCCAAGAGATAAAAGCATATAATCCGAATATGGGTATGCTACCTCCAATCTGTCAGCATCTCTAAGCCACATGCTCTGGATAGCGGGACCTGACATTTATCGTTGTAAGTAAGATCCCTTCTTCCATGTATATGGGCGGGAGGTATGTGGGATCACTTGCTCCCTTCCAAACCGCCGCAAGATCCTGGGCCGATAAAAAGAAGTCCGATAAAGGCCCAACATGACCACCGGCCGTACTCATCGAGTGACGAAGAAAAAGCCGGATCTCCCAAAGGGCGAACACCTGCACTATATCCATTGAGCCCCGACGATAGAAGTGATTGGTCCAACAATATCGAATAATTAGTCTGGGAAAATGCCCACGCATTCCATAAAAGGAAGGATCATAAGCAGCTCCGAACGACACAGGCGCCTGGACCCAAAGAAAATGCTCTTCCAGCCACATGTGAATCGAATAGGATCGCCAAGAGGGAACAATTCATTCCTCAAAGAAGAAAAGGCCAAAGTTCGTGAGAGTCTCTGCCAAAATCACCGGAACAATGTTCAGCCGGCGATCCCGAGCCTGTAACGCTAAGTCTATGACCCGCTCATCTACTAATCCGGGTAGACCAACTATCAAATATCTCCCTACTAGGCAGAGAAAAAGTGCTGTTAATCTACGCCGCTGATAGTCCACGTCATCTTCAATATATTCTGTGAAGGCCCCAGGGAAGAACCATCAAATTGAAAGATTCCCCATTATAAAATCCTGGAGTAGCCCGCCGGTAGAATTGAAGAGCTCCCGAATAGCCATGTACGGACGCCGCCGAGGCGGGTACCGCATCCGACGAGTAGGTGCCACTCCAAGCATAGCACGTAACTCCTCGAACGTGGGACACATCTCGCTCATGCCAAAATTAAATAAGTGACCTCAGAGACCGTAACTGCGCCTCAACATGTCCCAATTAATTATGACATTTCGCCAGGAAAGAAGGCACCTAAACCCGAAAAGATGTTCGAACCAATCCCTTTCGTCAGATCGCAAAGAAAGAATCCGTAAATCCGCATGCTTTCATAAGCCTCAATCTCCAGAGCCGTAGGAATGCGGGCGGCCATTTGTAAGAGATGCGAGAAGTTTTATGGTGGCTGAGTAAGGCTATGGCAAGCAGAAACGGAAGGTGGTGAATTCAGAAAGAAAGGCTGAAATGAATCGGTGAAAGAACGAGCTGGTTTTCGCCAGAATTTATACCGCAAATTGAGAAGACGGACAATTCAGCGCACAGGGCCCAAATAGTGAAGAAAATAGTGTCTGCATAGGAAAACCATGGTGCCACCAAGAAGCCTCTTGGTGCCGCACCATGGCCTTCATTGGCAGCACCAGAAGAGTCCACTGTGTTGTGAAAATTCTGCCCGGTATCCTGGTTTGGCGATCCGACAATCCACTGGTTTTGCCTGATCGTGGAAGGAAAAGAGAACCTACACAAAGGAAGCTACTGCACGGACTCAATGTACCACAATGCACCGAATGAATAAGGGATTCGGCCATATTTCCCGTTCCGATATCACCCGAAAAGCCCGCTCTTATCCAAAGGTGTATTCTTAAAAATCCCTTTTTTCAGAGTACAACGTGCCATTACATTTTAGATGTTTGGTATAGTTTCATTTTCTGCATGAATTTATTTTTGCATGTGTAACATACTGCATCATATACATTATATTGCATTATATCATAATGTTTGTACATATTTCTTTTTCTTTTTAAAAAATATAATAATACAAAAAAAATAAAAAAAAGAAAAAAAAAGAAAGAGATACTAATGTTCGCAGGAATCCAAAGCTAAAGTGCTCGGGACGACTGGCTTCTGGGAAAACCACCACCCCTGACCCTGGGACCCGCTGCGAATCCTCGACCTCTGCTACGGCCGCGGCTTGACCCATCATCATCATCGTCGTCATCATCATCATCGCCATCATCTCGACGCCGCCGCCGCAGCCGCCCTTGAAGAAAATTCATCGCCCAATTTCGATATAACTTGATGTCAAGAAGCCCGCAGCAGCTTCTTGTAAGTAGACACGTTCACCTGAAAAAAAAATGAAAATATAAAAAAATATATATAATAAATAAATAAATAAATAAATAAATACAATAAAGGTGGATGTGTCTACCGAACGAGCCTGCTCCGGGACGCGACGCTCCTCCGGAATCTCGACATCAGGAAGAACCTGCTCTACTAATCCGCCGCCCCATTCATACTGAAAAGTAGAGAAAATATCATCGGGCTCCATAAACATCAGGTTCTCGTCGAGACGTGAAGTAGATGACCTGTGCCCGACAAGAGCATCGAATGCCGCCTCGGGCACAACAGAGCGTAGGAGGGGATGCAGCCCAATCTCGTGAAATCCTCGTATGACATCATCGGATAATCTGCGGGAACGAGGTATTTCCCCAAGCACCGAGACTGCCGCCGCTCTATCACCCAGCAGAGGCCAAGGAGGCACCACCGAGCCATTAGAAAATCTCGGTGCCGACGGTTCACCCGCCGCCCATGTACAAAGAGTCCACCATGATGGAAACCATCAAGATCCCAAGCGCCGAACATCGCGTAGTATGATAATGACCCTCCAGCCTTCCTGTGGAAGAAAGTGCACCGAACCCCGACTAGAACCAACAATCCGCCCAAAGACTCTCTCCTCGGTATTGCAACCACCGTCATCGCTTGATCGACCCTCGTTGTTGCCAACGTATTGGGACACATACGGAGGCTGGTAGACCCGTCGAATGAGGCGCCCCGACGAAAATATGAAGAATGAGAAGGCCCAGACCTGCACAAAAAAAAAAGAGATATAAAAAGATAAAAAAAATTAATATGTTGTCAAAAAAAATAATGATACAAAAAAAAAAAAAAAGAGAGAAAATGAATGAAAAAGCAGGAAAAGGCATGTACCTCCCACGCCGGGGCAAACCCATTCAGGGTCGGTGAATCATTCCGGCTGGCCCTGTCCATGGAAGCATATAATTCAGCCAAACCAGCCTGTCCCCAATCATACGAAGGGATCCGGTCGAAATCTGCGAGACAAGCTAAGACGGAGGCTCTCGTGGTGACGTAAGAGTTGGCAAAGAGCGATGAACCAAGAAAGAAGAATGTAAAAGCTCGTGCCACTGTTGCCATCACCGACACCAGCCCGACATTATTAAGAAGCCATTGTCGAACGCTGCTGATATATATCTCGTCCGATGATTTAAAACGAGGCTCGAAGCCCAGGAGGTCCACGATCTCCTCCTTACGATGTCGAAGGGTAAAATCAAGAGCCAGGGTCTCCCCTATGCTGGTAGGGATTCCCGTAATCGCAGCAAAATCACAAGGGGTCATGGTCGCCTCCCCCCAGCTGAAATGGAAAGTATGGGTGGTGTCCCACCAGAAGTCCCGGAGCACATCGAAGACGGGAAGAAAGTTGGTGAAGTGGGTAAAAGAATGCAAGAAAGTGCTGAAACCCGAACCCTCCACCAACAACTGTGCAGCTTCGGGTAACATATCAAAAACTTCGGCCACATCATTATATGATACCCGCACTCTTTCAAACTTCCTGCGAACCTGAAAGAAAAAAAAATGAGGTAAATTCTTTACCCTTATTTCCTTCTCAGTACAGTCCTCCAAGTAAATAATGAACATATCACATGTTTTATACTTCATGATTTTTTTACAATAAATTCTTTTAGCAAAAATAACAAAAAAAATCTTGTTCATAACAAAAAGAAAATAAATAATTCTTTAATACATGTACATAAATCTACATGTAAATAAACATCATTCTTTTTCATAAATCATAAATCATAAAAACACAAAAAAAAAAAACAAAGCAAACAACAATTTTTTTATGTAATATTCTGCATGTAAATAATTAATTTTGCATCTTAAAATACATATTTAGAACTGCATTTGTCATGAGCATAATAAAATGTTGAAGATTCATGCATCATCTTATAAGTATTCTATATTGCAACTGCATCAAGTAGGAAAATTCATGTATCCATATTGAGCATTTCATTTGTCCAATAAGCTGCCATGGAGGTACGACAAAAAGAAGGTAAAGTACCACCAATCATCAAAATAAATATCTTTGTGGTATTTACTATACCCCTGCAGCAATTGCATGCTTGAAAAATGAATCTAAGGGCATGAAAAATACCTGTTTTGTCATGTTTTTATCCGAAAAATATGCCCGAAAAGCGTTTCGGAAAAAATTAATATATACTCCGAATATTCTGTTTCGCGATTCTATTGCATGCAAAAATGTAATTTAGTGTAAAACATGCATCATATAGCCCCATTTGCATTTAGAATATAAATCATGCATAGTAGAGTCAAATAGTGACCAATATTTCAAATCATGCATCGCAAAAATAAATCATAGAAATTGCATACATTATCGCTCAATTACATCATTTAGGCATAAATAGGACATGCATATGCATTACTAATAAAGTCAAGAGTGCTCCAAAAGTCCCAAACAAAGGCAGAATTTAGCGATCGAAAAATAGCCAGAAAATTGCTAGAAAAGAGAAATCTTACAGTTGTTAAGGGAAGGTTGGACACGTGGGTGTCCCGATCTCGCAGAAGGTTGCCCCAGTCATCCTTAGAGTACGGATAATTGAGCCTATTCCGAACCAAGCTAGGAGGTTCTCTCCTCCTCCCACCAGATTCTGGGCGCATCGGTGCTTTCCCTTTCCTAGATCGCGAAGAAGATGCCATCTGCTAAGTAAAACACTGAAATTGGCAGAAGAAAATCGAGAAAAGGAGCAAAAATAAAGAAAATAGAAAAAAGAAAGCAAAGAATGGCAACGCAAAGCGCGTAAGAAAAGAAATGAAGAAAAGAGAAAGAGGAGCAGTAGCCCCTTTCCCTCCTCACTCCCGTCAATCATAAAGGGAGGAAAAGGGAATTTTCCCTTTTCCCCCTCCAAAGTTTGAAGCTGCAACACTCTGGTCCTCAGATTTCAAAGTTCTCACAATGGATTTCAAAGTTCGAGCCTCACAATGGTCCGTAAAGTTAACAAAGTTAGTCTTGTTAACCAAAATCTGCGACCATTCACCAAAGGACAAAAGAAAATAATATCCCCAGCAGATCAAAAGAAAAAAAAAAGGAAAAAAAGAAAAATGATGAAAAAGAAAGAAGAAAAAAAATCATGAAAAAAAAAGAAAAAAAAAGAATAAAATTCCCCAGCAAGGGGAACTACGTTTGGTCTGATTCCTTGAAAAAGGATACGTAGGCAGCCTATCTTTATAGGTCCGACCATCACAATAAAAAAAAGAATAAATTCCCCGGCAAGAGTGGCATGAATGTCGAATCGGCCGAATCCGCTACCACCCGCACAAAAGTAAGTACAAGATTCTACCCTGACTTTAGAATAATTTCCTTTTTAGGAAAATTTGAAAAAAAAAAGAGGAATATTTCAAAAACACAAAAAAAAGAGGAATATTTCAAAAACACAAAAAAAGAGGAATATTTGAAAAAACAAAAAAAAGGGAGAGCGAAAAAGAAAGAGGAAGGAAAAAGAATGTTTTCCACTTCACAATTTTCGAAAATATTTGAAGAATGATCAATTTGCCGTGTTCGGCGACGGATCTTTATCGGTCGAGCGCAGTTTTCTGGATATTTGAAAGTTTTCGGGTTATGTGTGGAAAGGAGGCAAATGCCGACCGGACATAACTTAGAAAATTCTTTCTTAACACGTTTCAACGACAAGGTATTGACCGGTTGAAATATGGTGGCAGAAAAACATTCAAATCTTCATACCGTATTTGACAACGGTTTTGGACCGGAAGAATACGGCTTTTTCGAAAACACAAAAATCTTTTTCCGTTGTGTTCTCGATCGGGCTCGACCCGAAGAACATGACATCCTCACTTTGGTCGTAGTTTAGGGTTTTGGCCTGAACTACGCTTGGTCTGATTTCCTTTAATAGGGAATACATAGGCAGCCTACATTAGTAGGTCCGACCATCAGAGCACATTAAATTCACAACTGCTTAAAACTTCGATAATTTTTTATAACCGACTAAAAATGTCTAGGTTATAGAGTTTGGATAGCATGTTCACTGTGCATTATAACTGCTACCAATTGCATTCTCCCGTTCTTAAATGAACGAAATTGGAGAGTCTTGTTTATCAACGATGTTCGCCTACTCAAGAAGCCTTAAGGTTACCCGTAGACTCCATCGCTGAGGGCTCAGACACCCCAATTTCGTACCCCTGGTATGTGACTGACATAAAATATCAAGAATTGTTAAAACTTAACAAATGTCAAGTTGCAGGAGTCAAAAATGCGAAAGGAAAAGCAGGATGCGCGGAACAATGAACTAAAGGGGGGTAAAGTGCAAAATTTTCAAAGATTTAAAGCATGGTGTGATGGTGCCTCACCAAGACCCTGGTGTCGCACTGGGTGCCTGCGCACAAGGACCCTGTGCCGCACGATGCCTTGGCGCACCATGAGATCCACTGCCTCTCTCATATTGCTATGGTACAACCCCGAAGCACGAGTACAAGCCGTTGATGCAGCCGAACAAATGGAAGAATTCCCAGCGTGTCCTCAGCCCTCAGTATAAATAGAGGGTCCTGGCCTCTCATTTGCGTTGCTCATTCCTCCGCGATTTTTAGATCGCAGCGAAGCTCTGCTTCGTTTCATTCAATATCAATAGTACGAGATGTGCGAGATAGGTGAGTGGAAGCCCCTATAGTCTCCAAACCCCGTCCAAACTCTGCCAAATCAAAAACCCATAGGTTATAAGTGATCCCTAGCCTAGTTGTTAGGTATCCACCTCACTTCCCCAAATTCAAAAATCCCAAAGTAAGCCGTTACTTTGCCCGAGTAACGAGCTAAAAAGTAAAAAAACTAAGTCTAGGTTCCGCCCAACCAAAAAGGCCAAAACCTACCCAAATAAAGCTGTCACTCTGCCCGAGTTGATAAGCCCAAACCTCAAAAATCAAAGCAGTCATCCTGCCCAATTCAAAACAAAAAGACTCCCTCTCCCTGAAGGACAGAGCGAGCACACCGCCGCTCTAAAAGGTAATACCTTTAAGAGCGTATTTTATTTTATTTGTATTTTTTGTCTTTTTATTTATTTTTCAAGAGTTGTTATTTAAATCCGGCGCAATGTAGCCAATATAAGCCGTTGTGCTGCCCGGATTAGATTAGGAAATATTATGTAAAAGAGCCGTTATAAGCCGTTATAACCAAATATTCTTAAATATGTCTGTAATTATTGGAAAGAGGCGGCTGCGAGTCCGTAAATAATGTAGCCACGAATGTATTTGTTTAAATTTCCCTGTCATTATAATACCTTATTTATTTGCTAGATAAATATAACAATAAGCATACTTCAGCCAAAAACGTTTTGAGACCGAAAGGGTAAGTTGGGTGCCTAGCACTTTCCCAACTCGTAACTTAGCCTCCGAACCCGCTTTTAAAAATCTCTGGTTTTCTTTTTCTGGTTTTTCTTTATTTTTGCCTTAAAATAAAGATGGCGACTCTAAAACTTTCAGATCCAGTGGGGCCTCGCAACATTCCCTCTTTGCACTTTCCTGTTTTCCCCTAAAAAAGGGAGATACGAGAATGGAGGGGTGATGCATTCCCATATCCTGGTATCCCCTAAACAAGGGATAACTTGATGCGGGAAACCCATAGCTCCCATAGTGATCTGAATGGGCCATAAGGCTATTTTCAATAAATCCATAGTGGGGGCGTCGCAATATCCTTTCTTGCACTTCTCAGCTTTCCCCTGAAAAAAAAAAGGGGAGAATGGGAATGGAAGGGTAATGCATTCCCATATCCTGTTATCCCCGAAATAAGGGATAACTTGACATGGAAAACCATTAGTTCCCATTTTGGATACAAAATCCACTCAGGGCAACCGAGGCACATTCCAACGTGCTAATATAGACAGCACTCCTCTCGCATTTTTGATTTCGTCTTCCCCTAAACAAGGGAGGGTGGAACGAGAGCAGTGGTGTCCCGCATCCGCACGTACGCGCACCCCTATCCAAGGGCGCGCGGGGCGCGGGTCGCACCCCAGGAACCTCACAGCATCGCAATTCGTATTTAGCGGTGGCAGCCTGTACAGGAGGCATTATCAAGGCCTAAATCTATTATCCGTTGACCAAGCAAATCATGGACCAGCTTCATGGTGGTACCTGCGGGCCCCACATGAACGAGCATATGTTATACAAAAAGGTCATCCGACAGGGGTACTATTGGAGCACGCTAGAAACCGATTGTATTTGGTGGGTGCGTCATTGCGACAAATGCCAGCGTTTCGCAAATCTGTAGCACGTGCCCCCGCACATCTTATATAACTCCACAGCCCCTGGCCCTTTTCAACTTGGGGAATCGACGTCATACGCCAAATTCATCCGAAGGGATCCAATGGCCACGAATATGTTTTGGTAGCCATCGACTACTTCACGAAGTGGGTGGAAGCCTCTTTCTATAAAATTCTAAATGCTCGAAAGGTGTCCGAATTCATCCGGACCAACATTATATATCGATATGGAGTGCCTTTCGAGATGATCTCCGACAACGGCACGTATTTTGAAAGGGACGTGAATCGTCTGCTCGACGAATTCAAAATTCAAAGGCATAAATCCTCCCCCTACCGACCACAAGCCAATGGTGCCGTTGAAGCATCCAATAAAACATTGGAGAACATTATCAGAAAAATGGCTGACACAGGAAGAGATTGGCCAGAAAAATTGCCACTAGCCCTCTGGGGCTACCACACTTCAGCTCGTACACCCACTGGGGCTATTCTCTATTCTCTAGCCTATGGCATGGAGGCAGTGCTGCCCATAGAAGTTGAAATCCCATCATTAAAAGTAATGATGGAATCCGGCATATCAAAAATTGACTGGGTCAAAGGGTGATACGAAGAATTAGCCCTGATCGACGAACGTCGGTTGCTAGCCCTGGAGCACGCTCGAGCATATCAAAGGCAAATAGCTCGAGCATTCAATAAAAAGTCAAAGGCCGCGACATCCAAGTCTGAGACCTGGTACTTCGAGAAAAATCCCATAGTTATGTTGATACTAGGGGAAAATGGAAGTCTCCATGGATGGGACCATATGTTGTCAAAGAGATCCGGTCAGGAGGTGCAGTACTCCTCATGAACCAAGATGGGGAGGATCTAGTTTAGCCATTCAATCTTGATAAACTCAAAAGGTACTATATGTGTGAGTCGATTACATCTGACAAATTGCTTCTCTCTCCAGCTCGCTAGGTTGAAAACCCGAAAGGGCGGCCTAGGTAAAAATTAGAGCATATAAAAAAAACAACAAAAAGAAGAAATAAGGGCTCGCTAGGTTGAAAACCCGAAAGGGCGGCCTAGGCAAAAGTTAGAGCGTAAAAAAAATGAATCAGGAGAAAATGAGAGAGAATGCATTTTCTGAGTCCTTAACATCCGATCTCTAGCCTCCCAAAGTCTTCAGTAAAGTACAGAGTCTTGACTGACTAAGAGAAAACCCACGACAGAGCTCGTAAAAATACCAAAATACAATATAAAACAGGTCATTTGGTGCAACTTAGGAATAACTGCTTAAGACATTTTAGATTATGCATTTATTGCCTGTACATTTTATCTACTTGCTACCTCTATCCCTCTTGTTTCCCCCTAACCATCCTTTATTTGCAGCTTAGCCCCGAAGCGGTCCATCAATGCATGTGACGTCCGCCCAGCCGGGCCCATATACTTCCTTCTACGAGGCGCAGAAGAAGCTCCAGTCTAACCAGTGTGGGAACCCCAAGAAGTGTTCTCTTTCTTCCTCATCATCAGCACCCCCATCGTCCTGGATAGCCGGACGACTCAGGACTCATGACTACCTGGTATCCTGGTTTTGGGCTCCGAGCGCTCACTGCTAATTTTGTTAGATCACGAGAAGATTACAGGGGCTACGCAATTAGCCTTGCCTGCAAATTCAAAAGTATCAAGCACCGGAAGAGGCGGCTGCCTCTTCCTCCCCGTAGATTATCAGAAAAGCCCGTTCGAACCCAAAGGTGTATTTTTCTAAAATCCATTTCTGAGCTACATCATGCCATTACCCCTAGATAATGATCTAGTTTTCCTTTTTGCATGAATATTGAGTCTGCATTTTAAATTCTTGCATCATATAAAATTATATTGCATTGCATAAGATATATATATGTAAAGAATTTGGTACAGAAAAAAAAGAAAGAGAAAGGGCTAATAAATGCAGGCAACTGAAGCTAAAAGCCATGGGAAGATCGGCTCCTGTCAAGATTGCCACCCATGACCTGAGGTCCCTGTCCGCCAATCCTATATGCTCGTCCTCTGGCCCGAGCACGACTCGATCCGGCAGCCGCATCATCATTCCGCCGCCTAGTCTGCCGTACTGCATCATTCCCTCGGTAGGAGAGCTCATCCACAAGCTTTTGATAAAGCTTGTTGATGTTGAAGAAACCCCGCAGCAGCCTCTTGTACGTAGACACATTAACCTAAAAAATAGTGAGACAAAAAAAGGAAGATATATCAGTCTCCAAAAAAAAAGGAAATATAAAAAAAATGAAGTGATGCAAAAAAAAAAATGTGTCTACCGTGCGAGCCTGCTCCGGGAACTGGTACTCCTCAGGGATGTCTACATCAGGGAGCACTTCCTCCACCATCCTGCCGTCTCGATGATATCGAAAGGTGGAAAAAACATTACAAGGTCTAGTAAACTCCAGATGCACGTCAAGAGCTAGAATAGAAGGCCTCGACCTATCAGAAGCATCTGAAACACGCCTGGCTGCCGCAGGAACAGGAGGGGGAAGGATGGAGCATACTCCTCAGAAAATCCTCATATGCTATAGTTGGGAAATCGATCTGAGGCATATGAAACCTCGACAGGTACTGATACATGTTTGGCAAGAAATCTGGCGCAACCACCCAAAAGGGAGGCATAGGAGGTACTAATGGGGGTGTCATAAGTGAGGAATGCTGGCGGTTGACCCGCTTGCCCATATATAACGAGTCAACCATGATGGATACCATCAGTATCCGGTATTGGCTCATCTCCAAAGTGACTGCATAATGACCCACCAGGCCCCTCCAAGGAAGAAAATGCACCGTGCTGCTCGAGCCGGGCGATCTCGCTCCCTGCACTCTCTCTCAGAGCGTCCTGCCCCGGCCCGACTGTTTCATTCACGAACTCAGCCAAGTAAGGTGGCTCGTAAAAGCGCTGATGCAACCGACCCGGCGTGAAATGAAAAAATGAATAAGCCCAAACCTGCAAAAAAAAAACAAAAAAACAAAAAAAAAGAAGGAAAAAATCATCAGCAAAAGGAAAAAAATGCTGCAAAAAAAAAAAAAACAAAGGCAGGAAAAGAAAAGATACCTCCCACGCTGGAGCAAATCCATTAAGAGTTGGCGAGTCATTGCAGCTGGCTCTATCCATCAAGGCGTACAGCTCGGCCAAGCCCGCCTACCCCCAGTCATAATCGGCGACGTGATCTAAATCCCTCAGGCAGCCTAAGAGGGAAACCCTTAAGGTAGTGGACGAATTGTCAAAAAGTGACGTCCTAAGGAAAAAGAACAAGAATGCCCTGGCAACGCGAGTTACAGCCTCGCTATCATTTTCTGGAACCCTCCCGACATTCTCTAAAAGCCATTTCCGCACACTACCAATGTAGATCTCATCAGCGGATTTATATTCAGGCACAAGGCCTAAGAGATCTTCTACCACGTCATGGTGGTGACGAAGGGTGTAATCAGGCTCCAAAGTCCTACCGATGCTGGTAGGAATGTCTGTGATCGCAGAAAAATCACAGGGGGTCATGGTCGCGTTCCCTCAGCTGAAGTGAAAAGTGTGGGTAGTATCCCACCAATAATTCCTCAAAACCTCGAAGATGGGCAAGAAGTTGCGGAAGGGACCAAAAGCCCGCAAAAATCTGCTAAAACCCGAGCCCTCCACTAAGACCTGTGTCGCTTCGGGCATTAAGTGATAAATGTCAGAAACATTAGCACAACTTGCCCGAATCCGTACCAGGGGCCTGCGCATCTGAAAAAAAATGAAGAGAGAGGGAAAGATAAGTTTACTATCTTTTTATTTTTCCTACGCACATTATTAAATATAAGCATGTTGCATACATCACATTTTGCAAGTCATCATAAAATTTTTGCATAAAAATTTCTATATTGCATCTTTTATATTCAATCGAAAAAAAAGAGGGGAAATATATATTTTGCACTTTTGCATTCAAAATTTTTTTATATTGCATTTTAGCATTCGAAAATTTTGATTGCATCTTTTGCCTCAACCAGAAAAAAAATGCATCTTTTGTAAACAAAAAACAAAAGAATAAATGTTTTAGCATCCCTGCATAAAAAATGCATCTTTTTGCATTCAAAAGTATATTTTAGCATTTCGTCATAATAATAAAAAATGTGTGTTTATCCGAAAAAAAAAAATGTGTGTTTTTCATTTGAAAAAATATTACACATTTTTGCATTTTCTTGCACATAAAAATGCCCATGCATAATATTAGCAAGCATCCCATAAATTTTCTATATCGCATTTGCATCCAATAAAATGATATACACATGCATTAGCCATTTATCATTTGCATTTATTTCCCCAAATAACTACATTTTTTAGCATTTGCAAAAATAAAGATAAAATGTTGCAAATCTTAAAAAAAAAATATTTCCATGGCATTTATCATATCTCTGCAGCATATGCATTCATGAAAAAATGAATATTATTGCATAAAATATTCCTGTTATATTTTGCAGGCATCCGAAAATGCGTCCGAAAATATACTCGAAGAAAATGCATCATATTCCAAAAAGTCTATTTCATAGACATGCATTGTATAAAAATATTTTTCAGCCTAAAACATGCATCATGTAGTCAAATTGCATTAATAATATAAAACATGCATCGCAGAGTCAAATAGTGCCAACTAGTCAAATTATGCATCGCAAAAGTAAATTGCATGAATTTCATGGATAAATTGCTAAATTGCATCATTCTAGCATATATATTACATGTAGAAGCATTATACGCAGGGTCAGAAATGCTCCAAAAGCCCAAAGCAGCAGAAAAATCTAGCAGATATGAGAAATCATCCAAATGGGTTTTAAAAAGAGAGAAACTTACATCAGAATTTGGAAGATTTGATACATGGGTGTTCCAATCGCGATGAAGATTACTCCAATCATCCCTTGAGTAGTGATATCTGACATAATTTCGGATCAAAGGAGGAAGTTCTTTCCTCCTTTCGTCTGAATCTGGATGCATATGTGCTTTTCCCTTCCGTGATCGCGAAGAAGAAGCCACCTGCTAAGAAAAACACGCAAAATGGCAGAAGAAAATCGAGAAAAGGGGAGAAAATGAAAAAGAAACCAAAGTAGCAATAATGGCCGCAGAAGAAAGCAACGAAGAAGAAGAAAGAAGGCTGTTGCCTTCTACTTGTTTGCTTCCCGTCACTTAAAGGGAGGAAAAAGGGATTTTTCCTTTTTCCCCCTCCAAAGTTTGAAGGTTCAGCACTTAAGTCCTCAAGTTTCCAAAGCTGCAAAATGACCCCTGAAGCTTAATGGAAAGTTAACAAAGTTAGCTTTGTTAACAAAAGTTGACGGTCATCCATCCAAAATCAAGGGAAAGCTCATATACCCCCAGTAGATCAGCTGCCAAATGAGCAGAAAAGCTAGAAAAATCAGCAGCAAATGTAAGATTTTACAGAAAATAAAAAAAATATATGCAAAGCATGCAAGAAAAAAATATATGCAAAGCATGCAAATAAAAAAAATGCAAAGCCTGAAGGAAAAAAAAAAGATGCAAGCATGAAAAGAAAAAAATGCAAGAACAAAAAATATATATGTGTGCAAGAAGCATAAAAAAAGAAGAGGCAATGAGCAGCATAGAAAATATAGGCGTGCAAGAAGCAGAAAGAATAATTTTCCAGCAAAAGCTGGAAATGCAGCAGAAAGAAGAATTTTCCTGCAAAAATCGGAAATGCAGCAGAAAGAAGAATTTTCCAGCAAGAGCCGGAGATGATGAAAAAAAAAGAAAAGAAAATTCCTAGCAAAAGCTGGAAATGCAGCAAATGAAAGAAAATCCCCAGCATGAGTCCGCAGAAGCTGGAAAAGCAGCAAATGTAGCAAATGCGGCAAAAGCAGTAAATGCAACAGAAGCAACAAATGCACCAGAATCAGCAAAAGCAAAGCAATGGTAAGAAAAGGTAAAGTATTTTACCTTTTGCATGCATGATGTGTTCTACCATCGCATTCGACGAAGGACCTCGTTCCTGAGGATGCGATGCTTTCCTGCTTTATAGGAGTAGCATAGGATCATCTCCTCGCGGGGCGTAACCCCGAGATGAATGATCAACTCATGATGTGTTCCACCATCGTATTTGACGAAGGACCTCGTTCCTGAGGATGCAATGCTTTCCTGCTTTATAGGAGTAGCATATGATCATCTCCTCGCGGGGCGTAACCCCGAGATGAATGATCAACCCTCTATGATTGTGTTCCACCTGGTTGTTGGATCTTTCCCTGAAGGGGCTGAGACCTCGGGTCAGAGGGAAAAGATCGGTTCCACCATCGCATTCGAAGAAGGACCTCATTCCTGAGGATGCGATGCTTTCCTACTTTATAGGAGTAGCATAGGATCATCTCCTCGTGGGGCGTAACCCCAAGATGAATAATCATAATCTGAATCCGTGTTCAGCCTTTTCTGCGAGGGGGCTGAGACCCCGGGCCACTTAAAAGGCTATCGTGCTCTGACGAATGACTGAGTTCCTGAGGAGACGATGCACCCCACCGTCGTGTTCGGCAAAGGGTTTCGACCCTTTGAGGATACGACATTTGATATTATCTGTGTTCAGCCTTTTCTGCCAGGGGGCTGAGACCTCGGGCCAGTTAAAAGGCTATCGTGTTCTGACGAAGGACTGAGTTCCCGAGGAGACGATGTATCCCACCGTCGTGTTCGGCAAAGGGTTTCGACCCTTTTAAGAATACGACATTTGATTTGATTTGTGTTTTGCCTTTCTCACAAAGGGGCTGAGACCCCGGGCCAGAGAGAGAGGCTATTGTGCTCCGACGACAGACCCTATCCTAAGGACACAATGTTTAATCTTGGCATCCCACCTATCATTTGTTTGTTTGCATCGGGGAACTACGTTTGGTCTGATTCCTTTGATAAGGATACGTAGGTAGCCTATTTCGGTAGGCACGACCATCGCAGCATGCTTGTTTCGGCTTCTGGCTGAACTACATTTGGTCTGATTCCTTTTATTAAGGGATACGTAGGCAACCTACTTTGGTAGGTCCGACCATCAGAGCACATAATTTGCATATCTGCTTAAAAACTACGATAACCTGCTATAACCGACTACATATGTCTAGGATATGTGAGGTTTGGTTTGCATTATAAACTGTTGCATTATAACTGCTATCTGTTGCATTTCTCCCCATTATAATTGCACGAAATTGGGAGTCTATTTCTTATCAACGATGTTTGTCTACTTAGTAAGCTGCGGGTTACCCGTAGACTCCATCGTTGAGGGGCTCTATAGACACCCCAATTTCTTACCCCTGGTATGTAACATTGACATGCGATATAAAGACCTGTTAAAACTTTACAAATGTCAAGTTACAGGGTTTAAAAATGCAAAAGACAAAGCAGGATGCGCAAAACAGTAATATGCAGGGGCCAAAGTGTCCAAAAAGAGGCTGAGAAAGGAGCATTGACGCTGCCACAAAGCCACACTGGCGCGGTGCCCAGCATGCATGGTGCTCGCGCCAGCCCCCTCAAACAGTGCCTCCGACTTAACGCATTGCACAAATTCTCACGCGGTACAAGCTGGTGAAGCACAAAGTGAAATTTACAAATACCAGCGATGTCCCTCTTCGCACCTATAAATAAAGGTGCCCGGCTTCACTTTCAGGGATGAGAATTCTGCTCACAAAAACTCTGTACGTTTATTTTACGCAGCTAGAAGAGCGATTGTGAGATAGTGAGTGCCCCCTCCTATTAGCCTCGAAGCTCTGCCAAATCTCCTCCAAACTCAAAACCAACTGGTCAAAGTGAGCCTTAGCCCCCCAGCTAGGTTTCCACCCTATTCCCCCGGTCCAAAAATCTCAAAAAGAGCAGTTGCTCTACCCGAGTAAAAAGGCCAAATCTGCCAGAAGCAAGCGGCTTGCTCGCCTCGATTTCCGCCAACAAAGAATAAAGAAAACGCAGCAGCTTGCTCGCCCGCTTGATCTGCCGAAGCAACCCTAAGCAGCCACCCCTCGAACAACAACAGCAAAAAGACTCCCTCTCCCGGAAGGACAGAGCGAGCACACCAACGCTATTAAAGGTGAGCCTTTAAGAGTTTATTTTATAAAAAAAGCTATTTTCCATCCGGCCCAATGTAAAAATATAAGCTGTTATGCTGCCCGGATTTATTTAAATAATAGCATTAAAAAGAGTCATTATTATGGCCAAATATTTTTAAATGTATTTGTAATTACTGGAAGGAGGCGGCTGCAAGTCCGTAAATAATGTAGACATTGATATATTTGTTTTTTTAATGCTTTTTTTATTTGCTAGAAAAATATAACAAAAAACATACTTTAGCCAAAAACTGTTTTTTGAGACCGAAAGGGCGAGTTGGGTGCCTAGCACCTTCCCAACTCGTAACTTAGCCTCCGAACCCGTTTTTTTTTTTTTTTTTTTTGCAATCTCTGGTTTATTTTTGGGTTTTTCTTTGTTTTCTCCTTAAAATAAAGATGGCAACTCTATCAAAAAATTTTGGATCACAGTGAGGCATCGCAACATCCTTTCTTGCATCTTGGTATCCCTTAAACAAGGGATAACTTGATACAGAAAACCCAAAGCACTCATAGCGATCCAAAATAGGCCTTAAGGCAATTTTTATAAAGTCCACAGTGGGGCCCGCAACATCATTTTTGTAAAACCCTAAAACATTGCTTGCTTGTTTTATGCATGAGTTCATACATTCATATTTATCATAAACATGTTAACTTAGCTCATACATATGTTTAAAATCAATAGCATGTTCGTTGACATCGGTTTCTATGCTCGAGTGCATCGTTTCTTCATGACATGCCTTGGGACTTTGCTTGTTTATATATGATGAAAGCATATGGATAAATGTTAGAGGCCATTCATAACATCATTAACATGATTTATATGTTGATTGAATGCTTGTTGCATCATCGGTTTAATTGCTAGTTTGCTTCTAGTCGTTAGCCTTCTTCGTTTGGCCTTTTCGGTTGTCGTTCGGGAGTGATCTTCTTGAGTTCTAAACCATTTTTGAGTGAGGTTGGAACCCTTAATGTTTAGGTTATGATTTGTAGACTTTTAAGGTTGAATTGTAGACCTTTTTGGCTTTGGAAGACTCGAGGATGCATGCGGGAGAGTCCGAGGCCGAGCAAGGAAGCAACAAAAGTCGGGAAGGGGATTTCAAGAAGCATGCGCTCGCATGCAACCAACCCATGCGACCACATGGTACATCAGTCCCTATTACATGATTTTGTATGTATTTTGCAATGTTGTCCAACCTAACCCCTACCCAAACCCAACCTAACCCACTCCTAAACCCTCCTAACTAACTTAAGTTATATCCTAAACATCTAATTGAGTTTTGGAGGTGGATTATATCGGTTAATCAAAGGGAAACAACCCTATCACTTAAACACATCACCCACTTACCTTCCTAATCTATTTGAAGCCCTAACACTTCATTAACCTCCCATATTCAGCCTATCACTTCTAAAAAACGTGGGAGAGCTTCTTGGGGGCTAAGAGAGGAGTTTTCTAGGGTTCTTGAGAGCCCACCCTTGGAATCCATAGCCAGGGGCCTCCATTTCACAATCCACACCATAGATTTGAAGAGGAGCTTGAGGAGAACACATCCCACCTATTAGAATTCCGAATTTGTAGCTTGAAGGGGCTGAATCAAGGTAAGTTGGTACATCTCTTCCTCTTTCTTTTTGCCCCATTGACCATAGGAAAAACAATCTTTGTGCTATGTGAGGTCAATGGGTGCATTCTAGGGCTTTTTAGAGATGCCATGAACCCTAGATGTCTAGATGATGATTTTGCTTGGATGAACCTACTTGAGACCTTGATTAGCATGTTATTCATGTGTAGTATAGTATATTCATCCATGCTATGTGATTTATTCAAGTATTGTAAGCATGATTGGTGAGGTGACTTGAATGGGTATATGCCCAAATGTTGATTTTGGTTGGTTAGACTTGCTTAAAACCTTGATTAGTATAATATACATGTGTAGTATAGTATATTAATCCATTTTATGTGATTTATTCATGTTTTGTGGGCATGATTGGTGAAGTGACCTAAATGGGTTTATGCACAAAAGTGTGAATTTGTTCTATGTTGCCTTGTTAAGTGTTTTGTTGGGATTATGTGGGTTTAATGAACTTGGGAATATGGTTATGGATGATAGTTATGAACATAGGAGGGTATTGTAGCCCATGCTTTTATGCCCTAATTTTTGGAAAGTGTAGATCGGACTCAACGGAGTCAACCTTTGGGTTAGTATGATTTTTAGGAACTATAATCTTAGGTCCTACGGAATTTGGGGTAGATTTAATGGAGGTTAAGCCTCCAAGCATTTTTGAAGTGTATGAAGGACACTTGATTTGAGAGCTAATATTATTCTCAAATGTGAATTTATGCTAGTTGTGAATGAAATGCATGACTAGTTTGATGGTAGAGTATGTGCCTACTTGTTTTTGAGCATATGAGTATATATTACTTGTGCTTGGGTTTTGAGTCCAGTTGGAGTCGGTTTGTTGAGTCTTTGGCGGGACGATGCATCGTCTTCACGAATTGTGGGATTTGTGATCGCGATGGATCGCCGTGCCGGGTTGCACACACCCCTCCATCGATGGCCACGATGGGGAAGTAGTTCATCTTAGTTGTAGTAATACACATGACTTTGATAACTATGGAACTCGAGCGGGGATTGTCTCGGGGACGTCGATATCCACGAAAGGATATCGAGGACACATAAAGGTTTGCACGTGTTTTTGCAGGAGCGACACGGTGGAAAGAAATGGTAACAGTATCATATTCCTTTTATATGAATTGACTCACAAGTACTTATGTGTGAATAATGTGCTTGGTGAATATGATATGATATGTTGGTTGAGATGGTTTGGTTATTGTTATACTTTATGGATAACATGACTTTTAAGGTTGTTAAGCATAAATGCCTTGGCATGAATATTGTTGGAATGCTATATTATGCCAATAACATGATTTATTATTGTTAAGCATAAAATGCCTTGACATGGATTTTAATGAAATGTTATACTATAATGCTAGCATGATTTATTATTGTTGAGCATGAATGCCATGACATGAATTTTAATATAAAGTTATTCTATGATGATAGCATGATATATATTATTATTGAGCATGATGCCATGATAGGAAGTTATGTTTAGTAACTTACTAAGTCTTTATGACTTACTCCTATTTGTTTATTGTTTTTCTAGATCCGCGTTGTGCTAGCGGGTCAAAGTGATTGCCGAGATCGTTGGTGAAGTTTCCTTTTTGGCAAGGTTGCTACCTTAGTTTAGTTCATTTTCTTTTGGTAAGGACGTTGGGAAAAGTGAAGTTATGTAAACTTCATGATGGGTAGCAAACCTATTTGTGGATGTAATATTTATACTTGTGTTGGTTAATGCTTATTCTTTTGGTAGCCGACTAGTGTTAGTCGCGCTTGGTGATTGTTGATGTTTATGTTGTAATTATGCTATCTTGATGGTTAATTTATCATGTTTGTTCTCCGGCATGTTTTTAGCCGTTGAGTATGTTAGACTATAGTCTTAGACTTAGTGTAATGTTGGGTTCCGGCTGTAACGTTGCCGATGACTTGGTTTTATTGTTGCTATATATTTATATTGCATGACCGGAGTTTTTCTCTACGTGCCCAATGTTGTGGCACGTGCGTCGAATTTTTGGACCGAGAGATTAATTATCTCTTTGGTTATATTTAGTTTGAGCTTGTTAGCTCGGGTGCCACTATGTTATTATGTTTCGCTTCCGCTATGTGTTTTATGTTGTTGGCGTGTTGCCGTTATGGCCTTACCCATTATTTGATATTTGTTTGTTGTTACTTGTTTCCCGACGGCGCGACCTTGGGATCTCGTCTTGGGATCCGGGTCGGGTAGCCACAATTTTTTTGCACTTTTCTGTTTTCCCCTAAACAAGGGACGATGGGAATGAAAAGGGTGATGCATTTTCTGTATTTTATTTTCCCCTAAACAAGGGAGGGTGAGATACGGAAAAACTCAAAGCTCTCATATTGGACCAAAAATCACTAAAGTGACCGAGGCGTATTCCACGCGCTTTTTGACAACACCCTTTCCGCATTTTTAATTTCGTTTTCCCCTAGACAAGGGAGGGTGGAATGGAAAGCGTGATGTCCGGTTCCGCACGCCACGCACCCCTAGAAAAGGGCGTGCGGGGCGCGGGCGAACTCTAGGGCACCCACAATTCCTTTCAAAATAACCTTAAGAAATATATTTAAAATTTTAGAATATAATAGATCTTAGACAATAAAATACAATATTTATCTTTAAACGATGTTTTTACTAAATACTTGAATTTATTTTATCAGATTTGATAAAGTGAATTATCAAATTATTAGATATGTATTTTTTTTCAAAAAAAACTTTTGAAAATTATACAACAAAATAGAAAGTAAATGATGTGGCAAAAATGCAACTTGGGCTGTTCGTGTGATGGGTAGGATATCTGGGCTTGATCTGCTTCCTTGAATTTGATTAAGAACACAAAACACCTTAGTGGAAGTGCAAGGCTTGGCCTCGCGAAACCACTTCGACGTGAGAGTAAGTATCGTGTACGAGAGTCAAAAGAGAATTTGACAGAGGTTCTAGGCTCAAGAAAGAGTGTGTACCTTGCTTGTGGTTTATGGATGGGTATTTATAGGCCCTCAATGACGTAGAATCTGAGTGGGATTCAGTTTCCATAGTTATCTAGCCAATTAAGGATGAAATCCCTAAATTGTAGGCAGGATAGGCGGTTGGCCACGTGAATGTAGGAGCAGATAAGATATGTGTCCTGCTCGGATAAGGAAACCTTTGACTTGTCTTGGGGGGCAAGCTCTAGAGTTTCTTGCTCGATGTGGGCCCGGGTGAGCAAGGCTCTGCCCGACTACCTGGTGTAGACTGATTTGAGGTAAGTGTTGATCCTGGGCGTGGCCCCTGGTCGGACGGGCAAGGCCAGGGCTCGACCAGGTTTGGACGGGATGAATCCGATTATTTGCCTGATGTGAGTGTGGTCCCCGGGCATGGCCCCTGGTCAGACAGGTACAGGCCTGTGCTCGGGCAGGCTTAAACGGGAATTATGTTTACTATTTGCTCGATACCTTGGTGAATCTCTCCGCTAGGATGGTAGGTCGCACACTAATTATGCTCGTGACTGGCACGTGATGATAGCTTGTGCTTTGCTCGTGACCCGGCTTGGGCCGGGCATATCAGTGGCCCCTACCTCCTTGTCTGGCGAGTATTTATGCTTAGAGTGGGGAGCGCATATGCTGAATGATGTTGTTTTTGTTCTGGGCTCCAACACTTGTGAATTTTTTAGAAAAAGATGAAGGATTGGGAGAGCAAGTTTGTAGAAGGTTCTGGAACCTCAATGGAAGATAGCTGGAGTGTGCTGAGGAAGCCTGCCGTTGAAAGTGCATAGGGCGAGTAAGCGAGGAGGAGCGTGAGCCGTCAAGAAGTAGCGTGACTTGATTGGGCACGAACCACGAAGCGGCGCATTAATTGCACGTGCGTCCTTTGCTGACGTCAGTGCTGTTTGGCTCCACCTTTTCCCCCCAAAACCCTTCCGAATTCTACCTATAAAAGGGCGACCATTCCTCCCTTGCTTCTTTTTACGTCATTTGAAGATTTCCAGAGAGAGGATTTTTGCTCCAGCACCTGCATTCCTGCTGCTATCTTCGAAGGCTCCTAGATTCCGGCGTCTTGGTGTCCAGATTTTGATTAATAGTTCCATCAGTTCCTTTGAAATCCCGATTGTCCACAGAAAACCACTTCAACCTCCGATAAACAGTGAGTTTCTTGCCCTTATTTCCTGCTTCATTTTTGGTTTTTTCTGGGTTTGATGAAGGTTTCTGGGTTTTTCTTCTTCATCTTCATACGTTTCTGGGTAGGAGCCTCAAGATTAGAATCGGCCCTTAGGTAGAGATCGAGGAAAAGACCAAGCGTTCTTGCTCGCTAGACGGCATGGCCCCTTGGTGTACCTAGACTTAGGAATTTTCCCCTTTTGCTTTATCGGTTATTCAGGCATAACATTGACTTTCCTTCCTCGATCTCTTTTGTAGATGTCTGATGTTTCGGAAAATGACCGTGAAGCCTTCAGTTATGGCGGGAAAAATGATTCTCTGAGCAGCGAGAGAACTCCCCTTATCGATTATGTGCTGGAAGAGGCAAAGGAATCCATGGCCAGACAGACAGGTCCTGGGCATGTGGCCCCTCCAATAGTTGATCTGGTTGATTCCTCCAGCGGGTAGGGCCACTATGGAGAGGAGAGTGTTACTGGCGGCTATGCTGGCGGGCTGGGCCTCGAATAGCGGGCAGCTGATGCCGAAGATATGGTCTGGCAGGTACGGGCCGAGGAGGCGACTGAAGATGCCTCAGAGCCTGATGAAGCAGATGAAGTGCTCCTTGCCCGCCGCATGAAGAAAACTGGCCGCACTCGAGTGGAGGCCACACTTGAAGAGGCCATGGAAGGAGACGATGACGAGCCCGACTGGTACGTAAATATCGATGAGAGTCGGTATGCTGCTCACTAGGCCTCGCTGGACACAGATGATAAGGTGACGGGCTGGCTCACTTCCCTCGGGGTAGACTCCGCTTACTACAGGGCGAGCAAGATGGACTTGCCCACCGGTGTTGTGCTCTCTCATGAGCAAGGGAATGAGCTCCTGTTTTTTACCGATTTGTTTTGAGTCGGATTACGCCTTCCGCTAGAGCCCTTCTTAGTGGATTTCTTGCTTGAGCCTAAGGCTGTGCCTTGTGATTTGATGCTGAACACTGTGCGGGCGATCACGGCCTTCACAGTTGCTTGCCGCTTACTGGGCTTCGAGCCGGACATGTTCTTTTTCCGCAAGTTATTTATCTTCGCCTCAAGCACTGGAAGACGGATTGGAGTGAGGTCTAACTCAAATTTTTTGAGGCTCTTGTTCGACGTCCATGGGAAGGTTGAGGCCTGGGATAGGAGGGTCCTTTTCATTGAATCTCGGGTTGGGTGGCCATTTGTGCCTACGAAAATCGGCGAAATAAAAATCCCCAAGGTCTCCAAGCAAGACTTCAGCTCAGGGGAGATTGCCCGCCTTGCTGCGCTGAAGGCTGCCCTTGGGGTTATTGAGGAGAATGAGAAACGTGTCGGCCAACAATTTCTGCTCGAATGGAAAGAGCTGGTGTGTAATCCACACAACCTATGCCTGGCCGGTGTGATGCGAGCAGAAGTTCCTGGGGTGGAGCCCTCTTAATTCATGTGCCTGAGAGACCCCACCCGTACTGGGGTGATTGCCACGGGCAGATGTTCAAACAAGAGTGCGTGGAGTGTCAACGGCTGGGCCCTGGCGCGAACTGCCGACCAGCCTACGAGGAAAAGAACGGTTGCTCGTTAATTGCGAACATGCTTCAATTTCTGTTTTGATCAATCTTTAATTTGTAGCAGTACTGATCGTGCCTTGTCTTGTTTCAGGGATGAAGAATATGGATATGCTGAAGAATATGAAGAAGCAAGCTGATCAGCGGGCTGCCAATTTGAAGGCCAATGAGCTCGTGGCCTTGTCCACGGTCCCATTCTATCCGTCAGCAAAGAAAGCCCCGGCCTCAGGCAAGGCCTCGAGTCCGGTCAAGAAGGCAGCAGCTCCCAAAGTCGTTGTCCCTGTGCAGAAAGAGGCTGCTGTGGCCATTGCTGATAAGGTCGCCAAAGCCCCTGCTGCCAACATCCCCGTGGTCCCTACTGCCAAGGACTCCAAGGCGATGGGAAAAAGAAGGAAGAACCCCTCTCTCCTTCCTGCTCGAACTGTTCGCCCTCGCGGCTCGAGCTATGAGCCTGTTGTTTCTGCCCCTACTCAAAGCGGGGTGGCTACCTGGAGGTAGGCCGGCTTCAAAATGCCTTCCACCACTAGCGCTGCCTGGGCGCTTGTGAAAGAAATTTCTGGGGATGCCCCATTGCTAGGGGGTATCGATCTGCATGCACGTGGGTGCTCGGAAGGCCTGGTGGGCAAGGGCATTATCGAGCGGGCCGTGCATGACGTCCTGGCAAAAGATCGGGACACCACTGGCCATGTCCTGGTCGGGAACGTGGGTCTCTGCTTGAGCGAGGTAAAGAACGGACTGTAGCTTGATTTCCGTTCTCTTCATTTATTCTTATGCTAATTGTTTATTTCCTATCTGCAAATTGCCTCCACCTGTACCAATCTATATGATTAGTACAACGGAGAGAAGGAGGCTCGAAAAAGGTGGGGGCGGAATATAAGGCCCTTGAGGGCCTGCTGAAAAAGAAAGTCGAGCAGGTGGCCACCCTGGCCGACCAACTGGAGGCAAATGATGCTGCCGCAAAGCAGAAAAAAGCTGAGTTGTTTGAGCGCAACTTGTTGCTGACTGCCCAAAACAGCACTCTGGTCATTGAGAAGACCGAGCTGGTTGGCCAAATGAAGAAAAATCAGGCCGATTTGGAGAAGGGGAAGAATTCCTTTGAAGCGGTTACCCAACAAAGGTATGTATCTGCAGGTGGAGCGGGATGCCCTCAAGATGCAGGCTATTAAGGATGGTGAGTTGGTGGCCGACTTGTTGGGGAAGCTGCTCAATGCCAGAGAGTCTGCGGTGGAGGACTATAAAAGCTCCCCGGACTTTGAGGATGCCGTGGATACGACCATCGTGCCCTATTATGCACATGGCACCAATCACATTCTCTGGTTGCTCGCTGGTCGAGGGGTAGTGGAGATGCAGACCATGGCTGAATGGGTCGTGCTCAATCCCTACTATGATGCTGCCCGCCAGTTCCACAATTTGGTTCCTTACACCGAGGTGGAGCTGGATGCTCTGGCCAAGGCGGATTCCGAAGCTGGTCGCGAGCCTTGGGTCCCGCCGACTCCCCTGGACGTGAATGTATGCTCCTTGGTTGATGCTTTGGAGTCCACTGTGGCCGAGCAGATGGTTGCAGAGGATGATGCCAAGGCTGCTGAAAAAGAGGTTGCCCACAAAGAACTGAACGCACAATATGAAGAGAAGTACCGGGCTTCCGCTTAAGGTCTTCCTCCCCCTCCAGATCAGGCTACAGAATAGGCTTAGCTTAGGAGGGTTGTATTTGTTTGGCCCTTGTGCCATTATTTTTTATTCCAATTGTAATTTTCATACTATGAATAGAGAACACCTTTTGGCTAACAATTGCCTCTTTAGTTGCATTTTTCCATTTTGCTCGATAATTGTTCCTTTACTCGTGTTTTTCCTGCATTTGATTAGGACTAGTACGCATGCATACGTGATGAATCCAAAAACATGTCGAGCAAAGGTAATGATAGCCAACTGAGCATGCAAACTTGTGCAATCCTTAACTTAAGAATAGTAAGGCTAATTAAGCAGGCGTACTATTTAAGTTGGAGGTGTACGCGTAAGTGTTCCTGCTTGGACTGAGTGCTTGGATCTGGCCAAGGCTTTGAGTGGGCAGGACAATCATGCCTGCTTGGTCTAAGTGCTTGGTTTTGGCCAAGGCTTTGAGTGGGCATGGCCCCTATTGCCCTGGAGTGAGCATCCTAAAGACTGCTTAGCGGGCAGGGCCTCACTCTGAGCGGCAACCAACAATCGAGCATGGCCCTGTCCGACATTTGTATGTCGAAGCGGTTGCTAGTATATCAACTAGGTATAGAGATATACGGCTGACAGTGTTGCTCAGTCACTATAGGAATCCGAGGTAGTTAGCCGCTATCTTGTAGGCATGGCCCCTACCGTCTGGTGGGCATCCCAGTACGTGAACCGGGCATGGCCTCATCTTAATCACGGAGACGATAAGATATGTCCACAAATACTCGGGTATAGTGGAAGGTTGACCGGGCACGGCCCTATCTGCTCAGCTGGCGAGCAGATTTAGTCAAGGAGTTCGAAAACAATTGATAAATGACGAATAAATAACTCAAATGAACAAATATGAAAGAAAGTTTCCTTTTATTGATCAAAACTGATGACCCTCAACAGGGCTGAGGGTCTTACCCGTTTGTGTATTAAGAACTGGCTCAATGATAATATTTTTTGAGATGATCCGCGTTCCAGGGGTGCTTCAAGTCATTGCCCTCCTATGTCCGCAGATTTTAGGTGCCCTCTCTGATTATGCATGTAACTTGAAAAGGTCCTTCCCAGTTAGGTGAGAGTTTTCCTTTTTCTACTCGGTGACCGGTGACCTCGATTTTCCTGAGTACCCAGTCCCCGACCATAAATGCTCTTCCCCGAACTATTTTGTCATGGTGAGCCTTTGCTCGCTACTTGTAATTGACCATCCTCAATCGTGCATCCAACCTTCTTTATTCAAGTAGGTCAAGGTCCATTGCTCGGGCCATCTCATTGTTTTGCTCGCTATAGTGGGAAACTCGGTAGCTAGGCAAGGCCATTTCTATGGGGATCATAGCTTTAGATCCATAGGTGAAAGCAAACGAATTTTCCCTTGTTGGGCCCCGGATAGTGGTTCTGACCGCCCATAAAACCGACTGTAGCTCTTCCGCCTATTTTCCAGCTTGCCCCTCTAGGTTTCTTTTGAGAGCGTGTAAGCCTTGTTTGTTCCCGGCCTCAGCTTGGCCGTTGCCTTGTGGATAAGCAACGGATGATTGCCAATGTTTGACACCCAAATGTGCACACTCAGCTATGAATTTGTCCGAGAATTGGGTGCCATGGTCGGAGATATTTGCCTCAGAAATCTTGGCCAGGGGCTTTGCTTCGATCCAATTTGTAAAGTAGTCGAAGGTGATCACTGCATACTTATACTTGTATTGTGCCAGCGGGAATGGACCAATGAGATTGATTCCCCACATGTCAAAGGCCAAGCAAGGACCACAGGGGTTTGCGTGGTGGAGGGCAACCTTGGTGTGTCCGCATACCTATGACACTTGTCATATTCTCGGACATATTTCTCTGCATCTCTTCTGAGAGTTATCCAATAATATCCTGCGCGCAGAATTTTCGTTGATAGGGCCCTGGTGCCCGGGTGACCACCGCACTCTCCTTCATGGACCTCGTACAGAACACCCTCAGTTAACTTCGGGGGAACACAGCGAAGCATAGGTCTGACCTTAGATCGCTTGTATAAAATTCTCCCTACTACCAAGTTTCTGCACGCTTGGCTCCTAACCGTGGTGGCTTTGACTGTATCCACTGGGAGGACACCATGCTCGATGTAGCCCTTCTACTCATCAATCCAGCTCCTGGCCGCTGGCTCGATGTCCATTATCACTGGTCTATCAATGGCAAGAGTTTCCAAGTGCTCGATCATTGCTCACAGATTCAACAATGCTAGACTTGCTTCAGCGATCTTGGAAAAGTAGTCTGCTCGCATGTTGTTAGCTCGGTTAATTTTGACGATCTCCCAAAACTTGAAATTCTTCAAGATTTCCTTGACAAGCTCGCATTATTTGACCAGTGAAGGGTGATGCACCATGTATTCCCCCTGGACTTGGTTCACTACTAGTTGTGAGTCCGAGTACATTGTGACCGCTTCTACGCCCATGTCGACTGCGAGCTCAAGACCAGCGATCATTGCTTCGTATTCGGCCACGTTGTTGGAGGCATGGAACTTAAAGCGGAAAGCCAATTCAAACTCTGTGATCTGGTCGAGAGCCATGGGAAGGATGCTAGCTCCGCTCCTGATTTTGCTCGATGCACCGTCTACATAAAGGTCTTAATAGTAGGCCAGTCGAGGCCGTGGAAGTTGCTCGTGCCCGGAATCTGTTGGTTGTTGAGCTTTAAGCTCCTCTTGCTGAGTGAAACTTGTTTCCACCAAGAAATCGGCCAAGGCTTGGGCTTTGATTGCTCGCCTGGGCTGGTAGTCGATGTGGAATTCCATGAGCTCAATCGACTAGTTGAGTAGCCTACCCGATGAATCAGGCTTGTGTAGGACTTTGCACAGTGGCGCGTATGTGTATACTATGATTACATGTGCAGAAAAATAAGCCCTTAATTTATGGGCAGCTATGAAAAGGGAGTAAGCTAATTTTTCTACATTAAAATAACGACTCTCAACAGGACTGAGGGCCTTGGATACATAGTATATATGTTTTTGAGTTCTTACATCCTCCCTAACTAACACGGCAGCCACAGCCTGGTCTGTAGCCGCTAAGTACACGCTCCCCGGGCACGAGACTGCTAAGGAGGGGCGATCTGCCAAGATATTCCCTGACCTGCTTGAGGGCTTTGGCGTATTATTTATTCCACTTGAACCCTTTGTTGCTGCGTAGGACTAGAGCTGTCAAAATGGGTTAGGCCCGTTGAGCTAGCCCGCCCCGCCACCTAAAAGAGGTGGGTTGGGTTGGTATTTTTTAAGCCCACCATTTTTTTGGGCTGGTTCGCCCTACCCCGCCAAATGGCGGGTTGAAGTGGGCTATGGGTTGGCTCGCCTAGAGTTGTAAAAAAGGCTTGGGCCCATTTGGCTAGCCCACCCCGCCACCTAAAAGAGGTGGGCTGGGTTGGTATTTCTTAGGCCCGCCATGTTTTTAGGTTGGTCCGCCCCGCCCCGCCCCACCAAATGGTGGGTTGTGGGCTGGCTCACCCCGCCAACCCATTTTGACAGCTCTACGCAGGACCTTGAACAATGGGAGGCACTTCTACGCTGACCTGGAGATGAAGCGACCAAGGGCGATGATTCTGTCGTTTAGTCGCTGGATGTGCTTGATGCAGTAAGGCTGTTCCATCTTCATCAAAGCTTGGATCTTTTCCGGATTTGCCTCTATCCCGCGCTGGTTGACCATGAACCCGAGGAACTTCCCAGCTCGAACTCCGAACACACATTTGCTCGGATTCAACTTCATATTGTATTTGCGCAGATTAGCAAATGTTTCCTCTAGGTCCAGAGTGTGGCCGCGACCCTTGGTTTTGATGACCATGTCGTTTATGTAAGCTTCCATGTTTCTGCCGAGCTGAGAGCCGAAGACCTTATTGACCATGCGTTGATAGGTGGCCCCTGCATTCTTTAGCTCCTCGCATCTTCAAAGGTTCCACATCAATGACCATCCAGATTTGTGCCTCGAATGATCTGAACCAATCACTTGCCTGCGTCTTCCCAAAATATTTTTCAAACTATGGGAAGGTTACCCCTTGCGCGGGTGGCACGTTTTCGATCTCCGGAGTAAATGGACTGCCCTCCAACGGCTTTGAAGCTCCATAACCGGGCTTGGCCACGACTAAATTGGCCATTTGTTTGGCCATGTCTCGCTTCTTGGCCTCCATTCGCTCGGACAGGCGTTTTTCTGCATCCATGGTAAGTCTAGACGAGCGAGCAGGATCTGACTGTTGATTGCGTGCTGGTGGGCAAAAGGTCGGCTCGTAAGAAGCTTCCACTTCCCGCTCAATTCGCACTATATGCCTTGGTCGGTGTGCCTCTGCCTCCGCGTACTCACGGGCTCTACGGCGGCTATGGTTTCTTCCCGAACGCGGTGCTCCTGTCGGCGGTGATGCCTGTGGGAAAGATTATGGCGGCTGTATCTGCTCTCCGCCTGATCGTCTGCCCTCTCCACCTTATTGGCCTGCTTTGAGGGTACATGAATAACAGAACGAATTCGTCTGCTCGGAATGGGCAAATGTTGGGAGGCCTGACCACCACCAACAAGTGTTGGGTTGCTGAGAACAGGCAATACCAGATCGACAACTGGAACCGGGAAATGGCCCAAGGCGAGCAGTTGCTAATTGAGTGCGTATATCTTATTGTAATATTTTGCTTGTTACATAGCAGCGGCCTGTTGGTCAGGGGTTTGCCCGGGCTGGCTTACTTGACTTCCCTTGACGTTTTCTCGCTAACGGTTCAGCTGAACCCTTAGGTCTTGAACACGAGCATCCCTTTAGCATCGTGCCAAGCCGCCGCTTTCTGGTTTCTCGCTTGCACCCCTTGGGGTGCCCTTGGCGGCAGATCACCAGGCGGTGGATTATTGTTCCCAACCTGTTGGCTTCCAGCCTGATGGTTGCTAATAGTGGCGTGATGCTTGCTACCCTTGCCATCCATTGCAATAAGACGTATTCCTGAGAATCTTATCGAAAAACTTTGAGGAAAGCCTTAAAACTTAAATTCCTGGCAACAAAACCAAACTGATGTGGCAAAAATGCAGCTTGGGCTATCCGTGTGATGGGTAGGATATCTGGGCTTGATCTGCTTCCTTGAACCTGATTAAGAACACAAAAACACCTTAGTGGAAGTGCAAGGCTTGGCCTCGCGAAACCACTCCGGCGTGAGAGTAAGTAGCGTGTACGAGAGTCAAATGAGAATTTGACAGAGGTTCTAGGCTCAAGAAAGAGTGTGTACCTTGCTTGTGGTTTATGGAGGGGTATTTATAGGCCCCCAATGACGTAGAATCCGGGTGGGATTCAATTTCCATAGTTATCCAGCCAATTAAGGATGAAATCCCTAAATTCTAGGCATGATAGGCGGTTGGCCGCGTTAATGTAGGAGCAGATAAGGTTAATGTCTTGCTTGGATAAGGAAACCTTTGATTTGTCTTGGGGAGTAAGCTCTTAGAGTTTCCTGCTCGATGTGGGCCCGGGCGAGCAAGGCTCTACCCGGCTACCTGGTGTAGACTGATTTGAGGTAAATGTTGATCCTGGGCGTGGCCCCTGGTCGGACGGGCAAGGCCAGGGCTCGACCAGGTTTGGACATGATGAATCTGATTATTTGCCTCATGTGAGTGTGGTCCCCGGGCATGGCCCTTGATCGGACAGGCAAGGGTCTGTGCCCGGCCAAGCTTAGATGGGATTTGCGTTTGCTCATTACTCGATACCTTGGTGACTTTGTTCGCTAGGCTGGTAGCTCCCACACTCATTATGCTCGTGACTGGCACGTGATGATAGCTCGTGCTTTGCTCGTGACCCGGCTTGGGCCGGGCATATCAGTAAAACAAAATGATATAAGCTCAATTCTCAACTCAGTGAAAAATTAAAAGGATTTGAATAATCTGAGGAGAGAGATCATTAGGATTTCTTACCGAAGGTTAGGTGGATGAAATTTTGAAGTGTAGGATTAGACATCAAATGAAGGATTCTAGATGAAGGATTCTAAATGAATGGGTGAATTTGTTAGACGGTGGATGTTGAATTTGGTTAGTGTTGAGGTGGTGTATTACTTATATTAATAGCTTAAAAATGACAACTTACATGGCATGGGCTTAAGGGCAGAAGTGAGATTTTAATAGGCTGAGTTTTATATATAGTAGGCCTTTTAGTGATTTTCAATTGGGTGAGTTTTTTTATTTCTTATTTAGGAAATGGTCATAAGAAAATAATAGGAGAAATTGTTGGCCGATATCTTTTCTCAAATATTTTTTCTCTCCAGTCCAGCGTTATTTTTTCAACTGCTAAACTCCATTTTCGAAATATTGTTCCTAAAATGTCTAGATCGTCTCCTTCAACAGCTTCGCACAATACTTTGGATTCAAAAATCACCATTGTTGCACAACGAAATGAGGATCGACCTAGAGGAGGAAGAGGAGGAGGAAGAAGAAGGCTTACGACGTACGAGAAGTAAGAAGATGGCGTAGAACATTTAATCTGGTTTATTATGATTTTGCATCGTGGTGCATCAATTTTGTAGCACGATGCAAAATTAGATCATGTACTCCCTCCATCCCAAATAAATGTTCCTACTTTCTATTTTTTGATGTCGTAATTAATGTTCCTAAAGTCTTTTGGTGTAATTTTTTTACCATTTTTCCTAATATATTCCTTCATTAATACTATCATTATTGCAAATTATAGAGAGAGAGTGAGTGTAATGGGTACATAATTAAAGAGAAAGATAGTGTGTAATGGGTATTATTGTTACAACATATTTTACAACTCATCATTAATTACATTTCTTAATCCTTGTGTTTTGTCCATTACGAATATTTATCTGGGACGGAGGGAGTAATTAAAGTTGATGTATCGAAGTGCATAAATTCGTTGCAACACGATGCAAAATTGGATTGAGTGATTTAAATTGATGCATCGCGGTGTAAAAATTGATGAAGAGTGGTGCAAAATAGGATTAAGTAATTAAATTGATGCATCACGGTGCAAAAATTGATGCATTGGGGTTCAAAAATTGATACAACGCGATGCATTTGTGCGTGTAATTCGTAGCGCGCCTCAGACTCATTAAGGGTATTGTTGTCTTTTCACCCTCAAAAGTGACTTTTTTTGGTATAAAAAAAAAGACAATGAACTGTAGCGATTGAAAAATTTGAGAAAGGGACCGACCCGAATTTACCCCAAAATAATATCGTAACTGAATAATTTTGTTGAACTCTTTTGAATGAGATGTATTAAAGTCTTTAGATTTATTTAGTCCATATGAAAATAATAGTATGTCCGGATATTTTTTGTGTTTGTTTTTTTAATTTAATAATCTTATATAATTTATATTGTAGAAAATGTTGCTTCCTAACAGTATAATATTGGAGATTCTAATCAATCATATGTATTGGCGATGGTATATATGGTGGTGAAAATGATGATGTTGCAGTAATAGAAATTCCAAATGATCTTTTGGTTACTTTATCAGATAATTTAATCTAGTCGATGGTTGAAAGTAGAAATCCGTCATTTTTAAAGTTTTTTTTATGACGTGGCATATTTTACAAGGAAGAGCTATACATGGCCCTACGCATGATGTTGTTGACACTAGAAATAAGTACATGGTTTCTAACAATCATTGAGAATAAAGAACTTATTTGTGTTCAGATTGTATGTGCATGGCAAAGAAAAACAAGTTTGTTTGAAGACATTCATTCTATGACTGGAGTTTTTGAATAGTATAAAGTGTTCAGGATCGCCCTACCATGAATTAAAACTTAAGATTGGTGTTCCAGTGATGTTGAGAAACATTGTCCATACTGCAAGGTTGTACAATGGAACATGACTAATCATTACCAAGTTAAGGAATCACATTTTTAAAGCAAAATTTTTAAATGAAAGCTATGTTGGAGACAAAATGTTAATACCAAAAATGTCATTGTCTTCATCAGATGTTAGGTTGTCTTTCAAATTTTAGAGAAGACAATTTACATTGGTAGTATCGTATATTCGTAGTCTTGAATAAACCAGTATTCAGGCATGACCAGTTGTATGTTACAGTTTTTAGGGTAACAAACCGTTCTTAATTGAAGATATTAATATCCGATGAAAATGGAAAACCAACAAATAAGACAACAAATATTGTGTATAAGGAATTTTTCCAAAATCTATAATATTACCAATAAAATTAAGTATTTCTATTTAAGTAGTTACCTCAAACTTTAATTTTCTTAATTTAATTTTTTGATTTGCTTTTTCGTTTTGCTTGAATATTATTTAATTTTAAAAATAATGTTCATGCGTTTAACGCACGTGTGTAAAACTAGTTACAACTAATGTTATGTCACTTTAAGCAAGATAAAATAAACTTAGATTAAGGTAGACAACGTTCACATGTCTTATTCATCTATCCGCCGCAACTTAGTCATCAATAGCTAGCTAGCTAGCCACTGATCCCTTTACCTAACAGTTATAGTTTCCTAAAAATAGTTTCTTACACTACTGTTAGCTAAAATTCAATTTTCAGCGCTATACTTTCCTATACCTACATCCAGATTTTTTGAAAACTGTACTCTGTTGAAATAATGCGTTTCAATATAATTACGAAATTAATGCTTTCAATATTTTCGAAAACGCATGAATTTTACTTTCGTTTAAACATTTAGCTTAAATAAGCCTTTCGTTAAAAGGTAAACCCTTCTCCTGTAAGGTAAAGTAATCAGCAGATAGCATCTACTAATAATCAGTGTGAGTCATCGCTTTAAAAGTTACTTTATCTACTTACATTCTTTTGATTAAATTACTTAAAAAAATTCATATATATATATATATATATATATATATATATATATATATATATATATATATATATATATATATATATTCTTTCAAACAGTATTTTAAACAAATATTTTTGAAAAACACTTTCGGCCACTCTCACGCATTCATCTAATTTCAAACATTAAAATGTTCAAAAGGAGACTTTTTGTAAATTCATTAAATTGCTCAACAATTTTTCAATGCATTAAATATTCCACAGTGTATCATATCTTCTAGCCAACCACCTCTTTAATATATTATGCTAGAGATATCTACTTTCCTTATTTTATGGAAAAAGATATCTAACCTCTATCTATGAATTTATGATCTTATGATAGGTGATATCTTCCGTATCAGAAATCTTCTTCAAGATCTCCAAACTTTAAAAGATAGATTTGATCATCACTCTTCAAAGATTATCTCTGTTATTTTAAACGACTATTTTCAAGGACCTCTACATAAAGCTTTTTGAGCAAGGATTGAAGAACTGGGTAAAAACATTTCACTTATCGCTTCTTTGAAATGTTCTAGTTCTCATGATAGAAGATATAGAGAACAGAGCAGGGCCAACCCTGAGTTTCGAGAGGCCAATGGCCAAAAAAGGGGAGGGGGCTCTTTATAAAAATGAAATCATTTAAAGTATTGGGAAAAATAAAAATAAAAAGTTTATAATAAGAATTGAACGCAAGATCTCTCACAATCTACCAAGTATGATAACCATTGGGTCACTTATTCTACACCAAAATTATCAACACATTATAATTTATATACAGTTCACAGACTAAAAAAAGTAACAGACAAAACAAGTAACAACCCAAGATTCAAACTTGAGACCTCTAGTTTAAATCATAGGCATCTTAACCACTAGGTTAAGGCATTCAATTACAATCTTTTTGACACTATAATATATATATTAAATATAAAGTAATACCCAAACATTTGGAGCCCTAAAAATTGAGGGCCTATGGCGGTCGCCCCTCCACACACCCCTCAGGGCCGGCCCTAGAACAGAGGATATAAATGTTGAAGAAATCATTCATCACTCAAATGATATTCCTTCTTTGATTTGCTTCAATCCGGGGCTGGACACTCATCTGATTCCTTCAAGCAATTCTTCCCTTGATGTGTTTCAGTCCTTAAACAATTACTCGATGGTCTTTCATCTCTTATTTCTTTCTAGTTCTTGTTTCGACAATCATTGTATTTTTTCATACTTCTTCATAATCTTAAAAGAATACTTGATTGTTGCACGAGTATGATTGTTGTTCAATCCCTCCTCATACACTAGTTTTTATTGTACACAGACTCGTTAGTGATCACTTAGAATTTCGATATATTTAATGCACTTCAAAATCCAAGTTTGACTAACTTGGTAGTGGACATAGCAGTTTTAACACTGTGAACCGCTCAAAATACTATGTTATTCTATCTGTTGTTTTTAATGTTCATACACTTAAGCATGTTCTATCTACTTAAGTGTTTAACATTTACATTCTTGAATGATTTACATAGTTGATCTTATATATTATGTCTCAATTCAGTCCATATATTTAAGTGATCAAAGAAAACCAAACCAAACTGTTTTATATTCAACAATTGCTACCCAAACTGTTTTACGTTCAGCAGATGCTACCTGCTGATTTTACATTAGCTCCTGAAAAACTTATCTTTTCCACTGTAACTTTTAAAGGTTTTCAAAACAACCCTCAAATTTTTGAAAAGACTATTCACACCCCCTCTAACCTTATTTCGTTACCAACTGGATTTACACATATCAACAAACAACACATTTTTATTTCTTTTCAACTTCATTGAACAGTCATACTTAATTATATACATTCATACAAAAATAAAAATGTAAAAAATACGTGGCACTATCTACAAGATTTGAAACAAACATTTTCCAAGCATGAAATTTTATTCTTATAATAAAATCTTAGATTAATACGAAAATATTATAATTAATACTTCTATATTCGTCAATTTTTGTATACACAAAACATGCAAAATTACATATACGCTAGCATTGTAGTTCATGACATTTATTGAATATAAGATACTTTCGTCTATACCAAAAGTTTATAAACATAGTAGATAGGTAAATTTGGTAGTGAAAAATAGTCCCTCCCTTATGATAAATGAACGAGGATTAAGCCTTTACATTAGCAAATACGCGAGACCTTTACCATTCTTGTGATACTACCAGCCATGTGATTTATTAATAGCGCGATGTTAGAGCTACTTTCATTTTATATTAAAATATGAGTATTTTATGACGCGGCATACTCTCATTGGTTAGACATTTTGTAAGTCTTACTACTCCAACCAATGAGAGTGTGCCATTGACCAATATGACACAATTATAAATATGGATAAATATTTGGAGAGAGGGAGGGGAGGGAGGGGGGGGGGGTAAGGAAAAGATGGATGCTGCTGCAAATTAATACTAACATCAAACATATTCAATAATTAAAACAGAAGTCTTAAATTTCTGAAAAATCCCCAAAAAAACTTATAACATAGGTAGTCTAGATATTATTTAGCAAATTCCTACTCAAACTTCACACAACACCATATTACATACTTATCATACAGACAATGCAATTCATTAGTGCTTACCATTTTTTATAGATATATATCAGAACTGATATATCTCATTTTGTATTGTTAGTGGGTATGGTATGTTAGTCATGATTGGTGGTGCAGTGTTAGCAAAACCATACTGCTCCCCCATCTGCACAAATGAAACATATGAAATAATTAATCACATATACCAAAATGCCTCAACAATGGTAATAGTGGAAATGGGCTTGTAAAAATATTGAAGATTTAGGAGCATCCACAGTGGTAGTAGTCTAAAGTACTCTCTAAATATATCATTTTTTGTTGAAGTTATACTTTTTCAACACTCATAAAAATAAATTTACTTTAAGTTTTATGGTTAAAATTATATATAGGATATAATACCAAGTCCTAAACATATCAAAATAAAGAAACCGAAAAAACTAGAAAACCCGTTGAGCACGCACGCTCGCGCCCAAAGGCCATTTTCGAGCGCACCAAAACTCATACCATACTGTTATAGCACCGTGCTCACACCCAAACTCATGCGCGCGCGTTCTACCGTTTAACGCGTGCGCTGTCAAAACCCAAGGCTTCTATCTTCTCCTGCGTCCAACACCCTCCACGCTCGCGTCCACTCCATGATTGCGACCATGTCCGATATCGTGGTGGGCTACGCCCCCACCCCCTTTGACCTCAAAAGAGACCCAACCAAGTCCTACATGACCACCATTCACGTAGTCTGCTTCAGAATATTAGGCCTTTTGCCTGGGTAATCGAGACATACTATCCAACATCAGGAATAGAAATGGCTATCTACGAGGCCTATAAATACTCCATTTTCCTAATTTTAGTATTTTGTCTAGAAACCCTAACTCTAGTCCACCCAATGTATCCCTAAATGGCTAGCCACAAGGCTGATAAATACTCACTCCATTTTCCATTCCCCCTCAAGAGGACTATGGGACATGATCTATGTTCAACATAGATTATGTCATCTTCGTGACTCGTTCGACTCGCCATCTCCGTGATTGCTAGCGTTTATGTGTCAGTCATGCTTATTTGTTCATCTCTCATTGCGTGAATTAAACACACAAAATCATTTTTACATGTAATGAAAGGGATGTCTTCATTAAAACGAAAGAGTTTGAAAATTGATTGTTTACTTGCTCTTGAAGACACTTGTTTGCTGCTTTCAGTATCCCCTCCTGCAACATAAGAAGCAAAAACAAAAAGATAGTCATCCTCAAATAAAGAAGGTATAAGTATCATCTATACAGGCATAAGACAGTTCACCAAACTTAAATGATAAGTATTATTATTAATCCTGGTATTATTAGCGCCCTCACCATTAATCTCGGTACTATATCGAATCTAGTTGAAACACAAACTGTTCTTATCCAAATATAGATAAGTCAGATCTAGTTGAAACACAAACTGTTCGTATCCTAGGATAACATCTTCTTCATCAAGAGGAGGCCAATGCACAAATTCTTGCATTCTTCAACATCTCCCAAATCCTCCAGGTCAAGACCGATCTCGTTGATTTTGTCGTGCATTGTCATTCATTTATGCATAACGGTTGATCCACATATTGTTGAGCCTCTCTAGCGTCGCCATTTGAATAATGCTTGATGGTAAGAGTTGCTCAATCAATGGCACCAACTTGCTCATGAAAGTTAGCGGGAGTTCCAGATCAGTTTGTGAAATTAATGAAAGAGTAGGTCTCGTGTGAGATGTAAGACAAAGCCTCACTTTCTCACAACTTAATCCACCAATACACGATGGATTGGACGAGAGAGATTTGTCTTACAGAAATTACCGATAAGATGTTCTTACCTAAGTTTTTACGTTAATGAAATAACTCATACATATGCTAGTCCTTATTCCAAATAACAATGCCTCTCCAAATAGGCTTCCTTCTAAAACATTAGTGGATGGGACGATCAAACAATTTTTTTTCCTTCTTTTGTTGAATATTCTTGGGGTCACATGACTCATAGCCTTGGCACAAAAAAAGAGAGAGAAAAAGAAAATAGTAAATATTGTAGATAAACATTGTTTAAACTAACCTTGTTTTTGAGCAATTGGATCTCCTGAGACATAATATCCATCTACACAAGTAGTTTTAGTTGTGTATTAATTTGATGTATAGCTTCATTGAGAAGATGAAAGTAAACATATATCAAAATAAACATATTCTTTGTCTCGAAAAGATTATCTTGTTTAATTTGATACACAGATTAAAAAATATAAATAGAAATATTTGGAACAATGTTTTTTTTTATATTTAGAAATACCTATTTGAGAGTGAGGGTTATTACTTAAAGAGGAAATCAAATTCTAGTAAAATAGTAGATGTAACTTTCAAAAACGGAAATATTATAATGTATAGGATAATATTAGGAATGTCCTAAAAAAGAAAAAAATGAAACTTTTTTTGGAATGAAGAGAGTTTACGTTATGAAACATTAAAAGAAATACTCCATCTGTTTCAAATAAAAAGTCTAGTATTTTATTTTGAGATGTTTCACTTAAAATTAAGTCTCCCGTAAGACGATTTTATAAATCTTAATTCGTAAGACGGGGTTCCACTCTCTTACAGCTCAACCCATCAACACGTGGTGGTTGGGTAAGGAGATTCGTCTTACAAAAAATGACCGTAAATCGTCTTACCTAAGTTTTTACTTGAAATGGATGGAGTAAAACATAATTACCTTAGCTGATCGTATGTGATAGATCCAAATTTCGAGATTCTTTTCAAGTATATGCAGTTCATCCAATGTCATTGCTCCATCTCCTCCTCCAGACATAAACCTGAAATCATAAATAAGATTAATTAACAACTAACATATCCAAGTTAAATTAATATAAGAAATAAATTAATGGGTGATAATTTTTTTTTTGAAGATATCTCCACTATTCTTTTGAGTACTACTAGAAATTAGTGTCCCAAAATTATAATTACATAATTAGTATTAAAAATCTTGTTGTAATACGAAGGGTAAGTATCATGTAACACCGTCTTACAAATCTTTATTCGTAAAACGAAGATCGACTTTTTCATAGCTCAATCCACCGTAACACGGTGTGTTGGGTAAGAAGGATCATTCTTACAAAAAGTTTGGGAAATAACGAGTATTTTTTACGGATCTCCTTGACTCCGTGTGCTGGTTGGCTAAGCTATGAGACCGTTTTACAGATCTTTATTCGTAAAACGGATCTTAATTTTCTCACAACTCAACTCACCATAACACGATGTATCGGATAAAGAGAATTCTTCTTACAAAAAGTTTAAAAAATAACAAGTATTTTTTAACTTACAAATTATGATTCATAAGAAGTAGTCTCATGGAAGATGTACTCGTACTCGTAACTTAGCTATGTTGAATCAAACTAAAGATAAGACTGTTTCACTACTAGGCTATAATTGGATATCCCATGCCTAGCTGCTTTAATAAAGATAAAGTTAGAGACTCATGTTAGGTAGATACTATAGAATTAACCATAATTATTGTGCTTTTTTACTTGTTATTGATAGCCTAGTATCTTACAATATTTTATTAGTTTACAAAATCATGATACTCTTAATTTAAAATATTCTTCATTTCTTTATTTTCTTTTTTTAGAAGTTATCTTTATTATTTTACTTTTAATTTAATTTTCACTTTAACTTCAATTCACAAGAGTATCCTTACAATATGATAAAACCTTGCGTAAAACGGTCTTACATATATTTTTTATTAGACATATCATCTTTAATCGACACATTGTGTATTGTAAAGTTAAGATGTGAGAGAATGAGACTCAATTTTATGAATTAAGATTTGTAAAACGGTCTTACATGAAACCTACATATTATCTTAATTTTTATAATGAAGATAAGTATGACTTTTTAATCTGTGTAAAAGATCAAATAAAACAATTTAATTGTTCAGTACTATTAACCATGAAAGACTTGCATGAGGTATACAACAATGAACAAATAAATAAAAAAAAGAACAAACCTACCTTAAGAGTAACACTAATAACTTGGTAAAAATTTAGCAAAGACGATTTTACGAATATTTTTTGTAAAACGAATCTTCTTTACCTAGTCACCATGTATTGATGGGTTGAGCTGTAAAAAAGCGAAGCTCCATCTTATAAATTAAGATCCGTAAGACCGTCTTACAGAAGACTACTCTAATAATTTATAACTAACCTACCTTCTAGCACGTAGAGTAACTCAAACAAAGCCAACTCTAGTATTCTCTCGAAAACTAGCAAACTACAAAGTAGTGGTGCCGCACTTGCTAGTTAGTCCAAACCCCAAACCTCCAAACTATATGTTTTTGCACTAAAGCTACCTGGCTACCTTCATAGTCTTAAACAAAAACGCCATTTATACATTATAGGGGTGTACGTAGTTCGGTATATGAAACCTAACAAAAATTGATTTGCAATAGGGGTGTGTGAGTGTAGGCTTAGCCCAAATTGGGCAGCTCACTTGTGAACCCAGCAACCCAAACCCACTACCCACTTACCTCCCTTTGATCTGTTGACTTTTGTGCCTTTCCTTGGGCTGTTGGTTTATTTTTGGGGGAAATCTTTGATTACCCAAAAATTTTGGTTCCTCCCTTACTGCTTCGCAATCAACCGCGTCTTATGCTCGTTGGCTGATTCTCCGGGCTGATTGGTGGTCTTAGCTATGTATTTATACTCCTTTTGTCCGCCTCCTTCTGGTGCAACACATAGGTAGTACACAATCAACCTATTCTATCTCTCATTCTCTGCTCTCTCTTCTTCGTCTCTTCTTCCCTACTGTGAGACGTGGATTTTCAAAGGGATACACGGTGAGTTTGAAGTTTTGTGATAGAGTGTTCTGTGAAGGGGTAATTTCGGGTATTGTGGGTTTCTGTTGGAAGGTTGGTTCTTGTCTCCATAATTGTGAAATCCTTGCTAATATTGTTCCTTCAGTTGTGAACTCTTTGGTTGGACTGCTATACTTTGTGTATAGGCAGTGACGATCTGAGCCTAGGCATTATAAGCCCTAGACGGATTAGAGTTAGGCTCCATTGGGCCGAGGATACTCAAAATTACTAATTTATCGTTTTATATTGCTTTGTTATATATTGCATGTTGTAGGTGATTCATTGGCAATATATGAGTATTAATGATTTATTAGTGTGTCTTTTGACTTTGGTATATTGTAAGTTTACTGTCAAAGTCAAAGACGGGTATTACTTCAAAGCCATATTATAATTTGGTGTGGCTCTGATTTTGATTCGATAAGTATCCTTATTTTTACGTTGCAGGGTGTACGATAGGTATACAAAACCTAATAGAAATTGATATGCATAACATTCAATTTGGATGTCACTAGCTCAAATAAAAATAAAAATTGTTAAAATGATTTTCTGTGCACGTGTGCGTGTATATATATTATGAACCAAGGGTAATATAGAAATTTTAATACAAACAGTGTTGTAGTAAATATATTATACGTACGTTCTGTATTAAGCATTTCCCAACTTCATGATAATTATATTTTAATAAACATAAGTTTTTTTTTTTAAGATTATAATTCCAAACATATAAATTGTGCTAAATATTGTTTCTTAGTTGGACCATTCTACAAAGTACTACATCTCTAATAGTCCTCCTATAAAACTTTCATTTCAACTTAACGAGTATACGTTGATCACATAATACTTCAGATAATACTTCAGAGACACTTTTCACTTTCACCACCTTATTTTATTTCACTTCCCATCTTGATTAAATACTTGATTTGTAAAGTGAATTTATTTTCTTTGTTGTGTTTCTTAACCATCAAACCTAATTTTGTTTCCCCAAATGCTCCTTTTACTACTAAAGCTACGTTGAAAATGATGTCATTTCGGGTCTTTTAGAAAATAATAATAATGGACGTATAGATTACAGAACAATTAACTATTTTTGTAATATTTTAAACGTTAAAATGATATTAAATTATTGGTTTTATTTTTAAAATTTAATATTATAATGTATTTATTATTTTTAAATTATTAGATGGTATTTATTATTAACATATTTGAAGGTTTAATGCTTAATAATTAGATTATAATAAAAAATATCAAAAATATGATAACTATGTCTTGATTTTAGGTCCGCTTAAATTTCATTTAGACGTTAAACGCTGATGTGATGTCCCTTTTTAAAAGTTGTTCTTCACTTTTCTAATTCATCATGGACCTGTTGTTTTTTGTCTTATCTTAGAATAATGTCAACAACAAGAAAAATGCATATCAAATTAATCCATTTATAAATTTGACAAAAGGATAAGGAGTTAAGATCGAATCTTAATGTAATTCTATAAAAATTGGAAACATACACTACCGTTACCACCATTATTATTACTAATGTTACAACTTACTTTGATAAAGATAATTGACTTTTTAGTTTTGTCTTTTATAAAATAAGTTGTACAACAATGGTTGTAAGGCTAACATTATTATAAAAAAATCAATTTATTAGTAACATGGATGGCTCCACTTATACTCCATAAAAAGTGGGGTGGACATGATCCGATTTGGTCTAATTTTATAAAAAAAGAGAAAATTGGACTCAGACCAATAGTCATGTTTTCAAAACATTTAGGCTCCGTTTGTTTCACGGAAAATGACTTCCGGAAAACGTTTTCCTCATTTTCCGGTGTTTGGTAACCTTAGGAAAATGCAATCAACGTAAAAGGTTTTCCGAGTCAACGGAAAATGAAGGCTTCTTTTCCGGAAAATGACTTACGGATTCATTTTCCGTAAGTCATTTTCCAAATGTTCGGGCACCCTCCGCCCCTTTTCACAATTGCACATATTTACTTACACACACAATATTTCACTCCACAAATAAATTGTTTAGAAATATAAATAAAGTTTGTGCATACTATTTATAAATTATAATTTTAATAAATGCTTACTACGTTCTAAAATTATTTAGGGACATCCTAACCATTTTCAATTTTCTATTTTAAAACATTTTTTTAATATCAATTATCAAAAAATTTATTTGTAATTGTGAGATTGAAAAAAGATAGACATTGATTTGACACCACTAATGATAAATTAAAGGTTACTAAGGAAAAATTACTTAAAGTTTAACAATATTTTATATTTAATATGTGCATTAATATTGGAATATATATATATATATATATATATATATATATATATATATATATATATATATATTTGTATTTATTCATATATAGTTTTCCGTAACATTTTCTAGGAACATCCTAAACATTGTCTATTTTCTATTTTAAAAAGTTTTTTTTTCATATCAATTATCAAAAAAATCATTTGTAATTGTGAGATTAAAATAAGATGGATCTTATTAAAAAAGATGATCCTTATTGATTTTCTAGGGACATCCTAAACATTGTTTATTTTATATTTTTATTTTTGTATTTATTCATATATTGTTTTCCGTAACATTTTCCGTGTGTTTGCCAAACACCCGTAAATGTTTTCTGACATATTTTCAAAAGATTTACCAAACACCTGAAAATGAAATATTTTGATTTTCCGGAAGTCATTTTCCGGAAATCATTTTCTGGAAATGATTTTCCGTGAAACAAACGGAGCCTTAGAACCGGAACCAACCTGATTTGTATAAGAACCAATCAATTGATCCGGTCCAAAACCAACCGAAGATGTACGAGAACTAGGATCGACTGAACCACTACTATGATTTTTACTTTTTAATTATTTAATACAAATACATACTAAAATTTTAAAAACTTAAATTTTATAAAAAAAAAATTTAAAAATATTTGATAAAAAAAATATTTAACAATTAAAAATGTCAAAATTATAGACTAAGTTTAAACTATTAATTGGGTCAGTTCAGTTTTGTTCCATAGATTTTTGGTTTAAGAACTGAGTTCGACCCAAATGTTTTGGTTCTATAAAAATTCAGATCCATGACTAAACTAAAGTATTGATCCGATCTGATTCCATTGGGTTGGTCCGATTTTAAAAAAAACTTCTGCACATCCCTACTAAAAGGCAATACTTTTTATTTTCCTTCATCCCTAAACAGACTCACATTTCTGAATTTACATAGGCTGCCTATCTTCAGATTTATCAAGTTTTTTTTTTTAAAAAAAATGAGATTTGTATAATGTGCTTGCAAACTAAAAATCACATACCTTTATTGCAATTTAAGGAAAATATAAAGATGCAAAATTAAAAGGTTTAACTTGTTAGATGTGACTCATCTTTTATTTTTATTTTGAGTATTTCTCATGTGAGACCGTCTTACAGATTATTAATCTTACAAATCATTACGTATAAGACGAAACATTACTCCCTCATAACACAATTCACAAACAAAAGGAGTTTCATCTTAAAGAAATACTCGTAAAGTAATATTTCCTATGTTTTATGCCTTTTGTTTTTAATGAGAGGGAGAGAGAGAGGGTGATAAACTTATTAGAGTTCCTAAACGAAAGGAGACCCTCTGCTACTAAATAAAAGTTATGTCTTGACTTTTAAAAGTTAATTTAATTTTTTTAAATAAAAAGCTGGGGTATAGTTTTTTTTTATTTCAAAAACCATAAAACACGTAATTTATAATACACAAAAAGTATTGTGAATTTTGCGTTCTTAGTTTACGAATTATAAATATATATTTTTTCAAAATCTATCAATATAAAAAAAATCAAAACATGACGGTTGTTTACGAACATATGGAGACTAGTTATCTACCACAACTTATCTAAAAACAGGTAAATTAACACTCTCTCAATTCCTAAATAATTGACTTTCTTTCTTTTCTGTTCGTTTCAAAATAATTATTTTTTTTTAATTTTTTTAAAAAAATATTTTTACTATTTTATCCATACTTTTTCTAATTACTTTAATCATGTCCATACACTTAATGACATTAAAGAAAACCGCATATTATCAATCAATTTTTTTTTTTAAACAATGTACTGAGTAAATAAAGATGATTATTTGAAAATGAAGTGAGTGAATACCTGAGGCCTTTTTGAAGAATATCAATCTCACTCTTTAATAGATTAATCTCCACCTTCGATTCCTCCTATATAAGATAAAGGAAAGCAACAATAAATTTAAATAATAAGTGTTCCAATATTGTAGGATATATACACATATTTATTATTATTATTCCAGCCATATGGCGACCACGCAGTTTGGTCTCTTAAAGTAGCGATAAGATTACAATAACGTGTACTTATACTGTTATTCTGCTAGTGCTAGCTGGCATTGTTCTAAAAGAAGCATCAGATTCTTCAAACTAATAATTAACTAAAAAAAATGACTACTCCTTTTAGAGAGAGAGAGATGGATAGAGAGAGAGAGAGAGAGATGTTATGCTTGTGAAGGGACATGAAGTAGATACCAGAACTTGTTTTTCTTCAGCTTCTGCAGCCACAGTCTCAGCGACAGACACAGACCCTTGGGTAGAGCTCAAGTACTTGTCTATAAGCCCTTGCATGCTTCTTTTGTACAATGCAAAACAGGTTATACATTAGAATTTATCCTAGTAAAACTAAGGAAAGACTGACTTACGGGTATATATATTCTGTAACATACAGATCCCCTAATCGGATCCATAAGATTTGTGGGATAAGGTGTGAGAGGGTGAGTTTAGGGTTTCGAACAATAACCAGTTGGTCACGTTCATTCGTGCATGTGAGTGCATTAATGAAGCTCATGCAATGAGATCGTACAAAACCGACACGACACGAGAGAGTGGTCAAGGTCAAGGTGGAGGTCGAGATCAAGATTGTGAGAGAGATATACCCTTTAGTGGCTAGATCATAGAGCTTTCCATGGGCGGAGAAAATGAAAACACCAATTTCAGCATCGCACAGCACAGACAGCTCCTTAGCCTTCTTAAGAAGCCCAGCTCGGCGCTTGCAGAAAGTAACTTGCCTGTGCACCGGATTCTCGATCCTCCTCATCTGAACCTTGCCTCGAGCCATTTTCGATCGATCGATCTTTCTCTATTTTCACACAAAAAAATTATGAAAATATGATTAAGATTTAGGTCTGCTTTCTCTGCAGACAACCTCCCACTAGCTTAACTAGCTTCGAGGTTGTTGCACTCTCTCCCTTGCTTGCCTTCAACTCTCTACAACAATTATCATTACTTACATGGCTGCTTCAACCTTATATACATCCCACAATCGATTCTCCAGCACAGCACATGGAAAAGGGGAGGGAAAAAACAAATTATAATAATAATCTTGTTAGTGACCACAACTTTTACTGTTTATCACTAGCTATTTGTTTTCTGCTGGCAAGTTTTGGGTTACTGTTATGTAAAGCTTGCCCTGTACCTCTTTGGTTTTCTAGAATTTATACTATGTTATTAATTCGAAATTATGTTGAGATAGTTCCATAACGAAAATGAGTGGATGTGTTGGTCGTTTGTTTGAATTTTGTTGGATTAGATGACTCGATTCTTTATTCAACGGTTAAATCCCTTGAGCGAAACGAGCTACCGTTGTGTGAACGTGTTGGATGTACTGGTGCGAGCGCGTGAGGTTTGGCAGAATGATGTTGAAATCGCGTGGATACGCCATGGAGTCGGGCACATGCACGCAAACAATAAGTACAAGTGGTGCAGCTGCGCCTGTAGAATCTAATAAAGTTTAAGAATAAAGACAAAACTTTTCCATTGATATAGTGAACATATTTAAGGGTTATAAATACTTGCTACACAAGTTTAACCTAGATAGTCTAAATACAAAAGGGATTAGGAAACCTAAATATAAAGAGATTAGGAAAGTATAAACTAACTATAAATATAATATATTATAAATATATTATTTTCTCTTATATGCTCCCGTAAGATGGATCACCGTTAGGAGAGACCAATCTTGAGAAAAAGATGCTGAGAGCGCACGAGTTGATAATATGAGGGAGTGGCGGCGAGTTGGTGAACGAGAGGTCTTTGGCGAGCTGGTGAGAGCCTGGTTTGCCAAGGACAAGGTTTGCTCGAGGAGCGAGCTGGTGAACAAGGGGTCTTTGGTGAGCTGGGAAAAGCCTGGTGTGCCGAGGAGACATGGTTTGCTTGATGAGCGAGCTGGTGAGAGCCTGGTTTGCCAAGGACAAGGTTTACTTGAGGAGCGAGCTAGTGAACAAGGGGTCTTCAGCGAGCTAGGGAGAGCCTAGTGTGCCGAGGAGACATGGTTTGTTCGATGAGCATGCTGGTGAACAAGGGGTCTTCGGCGAGCTGGTGAGAGTTGGGTGTAGCCGAGGAGTCCTTGTGGTTCTCGAGGAGCGAGCAGTTGAGGTAGGAGTCGTCGACGAGTTGGCAAGAGCTGGGTTTGGCTGAGGAGTCCTAGTCCTTGTGGTGCTTGAGGAGCGAGCAGTTGAGTGAGGATTTCAGCGAGCTGGTTAGAGCTGGGTTTGCTGAGGAGTCCGTGAGGTGCTCGACGAGTGAGCTATTGAGGGAGGACCTCGACGAGCTGGTTAGAGCTGAGTTTGCCGATAAATCCTTGGGATGCACGAATGGAGGGAGGACGTCGGCGAGCTAGTGAGAGCCGGGTATGCCGAGGAGTCCGGAGTTGCTCAAGAAGCGAGTTGGTTGAGGGAGGGCCTCGGTGAGCTGGTTAAAGATGGGTTTGCCGAGGAAACTGTGAGTGGCTCAAGGAGCGAGCGAGTTGATGGAGGACGTCGACGAGCTGGTTAGAGCTGGGTTTACCGAGCCAGGGTTACCGAGGATGTCAGAGTTGCTCGGGGAGCGAACGGGTTGAGGGAGGGCGTGTGGTGAAGAGAGGCCTTGGCGAGCTGTGGAAGGAAGGCGTTGGCGAGCTTGCTGGATTTGCTCAAGGACCATGTTGGGTTAGGGAGGGTGTTGGCGAGCTTGCCTCCCAAGGAGGGCGTGCTGGGTTTGCCAAGGAATCTAAATTTGCTCAAGGAGCAAGCTGGGTTAGGGAGGACGTTGGCGAGCTTGCCTCCCAAGGAGGGCGAGCTGGGTTTGCTAAGGAATCTGGATTTGCTCAAGGAGCAAGCTGGGTTAGGGAGGGCGTTGGCGAGCATGCCTTCCAAGGAGGGCGAGCTGGGTTTCCAAGGAATCTGGATTTGCGCAATGAGTAAGTTGGGTTGGGGAGGGCATTGGCGAGCCTGCCTTTTAAGGAGGGCGAGCTGGGTTTGCCAAGGAATCTGGATTTTCACAAGGAGCAAGCTGGGTTAGGGAGGGCGTTGGCGAGCTGATCATAACTAGGTTTGCTGAAGAGTCCTTGGGTTGATGTGGTGGGAAGAGGATTAGGGTAGCGCAAATTTGGTAGACATTGGTCGAGGAAGGACATCAGCGATCTGGTTAGAACTTGGTTGGCCGAGGTGTCCTTTAGTTGCTCAAAGGGAGGGGGGAAACCGGCTTGGTTGTGGAGAGTTGACGGATCTGAACATGGGTTTGGTGATCAGATCTAGGTTGGCAGTGACTTTGGTGGGAGGAAGGTATATAGAGGCGGAAGGTTGGTGGTTTAGGGTTAGGTGGTTGACAAGGTAAGGGAGGGGCAGCGTTGGTAGCGGCTTTGGTAGGCAGGTATATAGAGACAGAAGGTTGGTGGTAATAGGTGCTAAAGGAGAGGCAGCTGAGGAAGGGCCTCAGCGAGCTTGTCAGAGCTTGGTTTGCTGAGGTGTCATTTGGTTGCTCAAGAGGGTGGGGGGGGGGAACTAGCTTGATCTGAACATGGGGTTGATGGTCAGATCTTGGTTGGCGGCGGCTGTGATGGGAGGAAGTTTTAGGGTTACAGAATGTGGTGGTGGTTTTAGGTTTTAAGAGCGAAGCTCTGATACCATGTAAAATCTAATAAAGTTTAGGAATAATGACATAGTCTTTCCATTGATATGGTGAACATATTTATAGGGTTACAATATTTTCTACACAAGTTTAACCTAGATAGTCTAAATACAAAAGGGATTAGGAAACCTAAATACAAAGGGATTAGAAAAGTATAAACTAACTATAAATATAATATATTATATTCTCTTATAGCGCCATTAGTCGAGGCGTGGGCACGCCACGCCGGATTTCAGGTGACAACTGTAATTTTTATTAAGACTTGTACTAAGCATCTTTTCTGTCGCTATTTTCAGTGTTCCGTCTCTAATTTGCTATAAAGTATTCCGTTGCTAAATTCAACTACTTAGCTACAACACACACACATAGTTAATTATTGTGTTAATATTTACATAGTTAACCATCAATATAATTACCAAAAATAAGAATCGGCTTATTACATATAAATATATTTTTAAATGGTAAATGAAATCTATTTATTTTAATTATGATATCTGTAAAGTAAATGTCAACTTCTCTTACAACTTTATATATTTAAAGAAGAATTGAGAAAATTAAATTAGTAGGGTCAATTTGTATTTGTATGTACGTGGTCATACTGTACATGTGATCTTGAGCCCATTCCTTAATATATATACGAATAAATCATTGGAATTTTTTATATTTACTTGATTTTTTTAAATATAAGTATTTGTCGAGCTTTAAAATCACTTGTTGAATCAGCTGAATCAAACAATATTGAAACAAACTACAAAGCGAATTGTATTTGGATTCGGTAATTGATCCTTAATTAGTGAATTTCTAGCTTTCGTTTAATAAGATTGTAAGAACACATTTTAGCACATGTTTAATTCATGTGTTAATGAAGCTCTTTCTAGGAAATTTCCTAGCCTTGTTTCCTTCCTTGGTGATGGATTGTTAGTGATTGTTGTTGTCTTTCTTAGCCTAACTTGTTTCCATGTTTAGTTCCTTCCCTTGCCGTGCAAGACTTTGGCACGTTTTCAAGTTGTATATACGGACTGCTCAAAGATCAGAAAGGTTACGCTTTTAGATAGATTTTAAAGAGAGAGATTGTGTTGGAAAAGTCGATGTGATGGGGAATGTTACAACATTGCAAGCTACATTGACCGCCTATTTTTCAGTTTATGTGTTTTTACTCACTATTTAGTTGTGATCCGTGTTTCTGTGAGCACTTGTATTAGAATAATCATATCCAACTCTGTTCTGAGTTTTTCGTTTGATTTTCACTTAGTAATAGGTTTTCATAATTGTAATCTCTACAATTGTTTTTCTATGAAAGTTTTTAGCCATATTGGCTCGTCTACAAGCCTTGCTTGTAGACCCGAACTTAAAAGTTGTGTCCCTTCTCTCTGTTTTCTTTTGTCTCTTATTTCTGTTGCCAATTAATGAATGTTTCAACATCTTGTACTACATTCACTAAATGTCTTGTTTTTTTTTTAGTTTAAGAGCCCTAGCTACAATTCTTTCAATTGGTATCAGAGCTTCCACTTGGCGTTACTAAGTGTTGGTCATGATTGTAGCTATGATGGATTCTTATAATAATAGTACTAGGTGTTTGGAAAGTTTTGATGCGTGTCTATATCAAATCAATTGATGAAAGGGCATGACTCTCTGTAATTGTAGGATGGACACCACCCGGAGTGGTTGATCCCGATGGTGATTTTAAGTTTACTCATGAAAAAGATTGGACTATGTTGGGAATATTAACCTGATTAATTATTTAAAACCATTTTGTATATTCCCTTTTATATTGGATTTGCTTGTAACCATTATTTAAGTTTTAGAAGAATTGCCTATATACTTATATGTTAGTAGACTGCGTACTACACTCTAGAAAGTAATTTTATTTAGACTGTTCTAATAGCTTTGCAAGCAGGAAGTTGAAAGCTGGAAGAAGCTGCAGCTGTTGAAAATATTGTAGCTCCTGAAGCCGTAAGTACTGTAGCTGCTGAAATTACTGTAGTAGCTGATGTACTGTAGCAAGTGAATAATGCATATGAATAGTACAAGCTGCTCATGTTTACTTTGGGAAAGTAAACAAGCTGATGTTTTCTACATCAACATTAAAGAGAGTTTTCTTTTTTCCTTGTTTATTTATTTTATAAAGTAAACTTACTTTTTTCTCATACTATTCATAGAAGACTTTTTGTCATCACATTAAATGCTTTACATGTTAAATATATCAACTAGCCAACCATCCTATTTAATATATCATGCTAGAAGATATTTCTTGTATCTAATTCCCTTATGCATATTTATGAGAAGATGTCTTTTTCACTTTAAAGAGAACTCAAAATCATACTTATTCAAAGGAATGAACATATTCGTCTGTCATAAATCTCTGAGCCTTAAATGAAAAAGATCAGACCGTCATTCTTAAACATGGAATTCAAATACTCAACCTTGCTCTCCAACGACTCCAAACTCAAAATTTCTATTTAAAGATGCTGATGTAAGGATTGAAGAAAAGATCTGGACAGAAGCATTTCTCATATCCCCTCAAACTATTCTCTCTTAAAATGCTCTAGTTCTCCAAAATAGAAGTTGAAGCAATCATTCATTTCTCACAAGCTATTCTCTCTTTGATTTACTTCAACTAAGGACTGAACACTCAACACATTCTTCCAAGCTATTTTCTTTCCTTGATGTGTTTCAGTCCTAAAACACTTACTAGATAGGCTTACACATATAATTCTTTTTATAATTCTTGTTTAGACAATCACTGTATTCTTCCTTACTTCTTCCAAATCTTAAAAAATACTTGATTGTTGCACGAGTATGATTGTTGCTCAATCATACTACTAAAACACTGGTTTTTGTTGTACACAGATCCATTAGAGATCACTTAGAATTTTAATATATTTAGTGCACTTCAAAATCCAAGTTTGACCAGCTTGGTAGTGGACGTAGCAGTTTTAACAATGTGAACCACTCTAAATACTATGTCCTTCTATCTGCTATTTTTAATGTTCATACACTAAAGCAACTTCTATCTACTTAATTGTTTAACAGTTATATTCTTGAATTATTTATATAATTTATCATATATATTGTACTTCAATTCAATCCATATACTTAAGTGATGCTACCCAAACTGTTTTACGTTTAGATGCTATCTACTGATTTTACATTTGCTGGAAACTTATCGTTTTCGCTGCATCTTTTGAAAGTTTTCAAAATAATCCTTAAAAGTTTTTATAAGGCTATTCACCCCCCCCTTAGCCTTATTTCGTATCCAATTTGGACTTACAATTGGTATCAGAGCTACACTTTTTGAAAAATCTATTTTTCCAAATTTAACAACTTGAAAGATCGATCATGGCAACTTCAAAAAAATTCAATCAAATACTTTTATTCAATACATTTTTGATAAAGATCACTTTGATATATGGAAAGAAAGAATTACAAAATATATGGAAAATATAGATAAATGATTGATGAAATGTATAAAGAAATGATCCTAGTTCTCAAATATATTATTTCATTTGTTTCATGAAAAATTTTCTTTGGATTATTTTCTCAAAATTAATTTTGCAAAAGATGTATTTTAAATATCATTTTCTTTAGAAAACCTTTTGCTGTTTTAAACTGAAAATGTTGACATATTTGCTAAAGAGAAATCTTTTATACTGACAGAAGTTCATCTTCTCAATTGTCGGTAGGAAAAGAAAGTATCTGCTAGTAGCTCACAATTTAAAAGTTGAAGGATCATCAATATTTTGTATTCAAAATTTTCACACTCTTTAAAAAGTATTTATGATTTCCTTGACAACATGTTTTTATAAGGAAATGACTTATATAATTACTAAAGCTCATAAAGCTGATATGCTAAACACAAGTAAGATATACAACAAGCCTATCTACAATGAGTAAGTTCTTAAATTCTATATTTTTCCAAGTAATTCATGCATATCTAAACTTCTCATCTCTCCCTCAGCAAGGTCACTCATTCTTATGCAAAATTTTATTCTTTTTGACATGAGTTTAACATCTGTTAAATTTCACACTTTGCTGAGCTGAGTTATCGGTTTTAAAATATTTTATTCAAAAACTATTCTTTAAAAACTTTGCTATATTCATATCTCATCTATGAACTTTATCAAAATATTTATTTCTTTAACTTGGTTTCTATTCCTAAAGTGTTTGAAGTAAGTCAGTTAACTTATTGTGAAATCAATTATTAGCAGTTATTTGAAGGATATTGTTTTAAATCTTTAGATTTATCCTATCACCTTCATTTGTTTCGTATTCTCTCAAATTTTCAATACTCTTTTATTTCAAAACTGCTGCTTTTGGTGTCTTAGGTACGAAGTCTTGTTACTTATATCTTTATAGATAGACTTATTTGAATCTATTGAAATTGACATATTAATACATTCATCTGAGACATTCTTGAGATCTTACTTTTCGAAAAAGAGATTACATTCTTGGGTATGTACTTGAATTGTTGTGTAGTTTGTAGTCACGTAAAACATGTGTAGTGGTGGTGGTGCTGGTATAACATTTTTTTGATACTTACTGGATTTATTTGTGCAACATGTAGTCATGTAAAACTTGTGTAGTGATGGTGGTGTCTGTACAAAGATTCTATAAACCCAGGGTACTTCATATTTTAGGAATGAGTGCACACTTTCCTTTCTTTCAGTACCTGCATGCTTTTATCCATAATTCTCTGCTCTTATTAAAAGAGCTCTCAAGATTTTCTTCAATGAACATGTATTCTTTTGTCAAATCAACTAAGATCTTTTGATTTCTATCTTATCATTTATGACTTAACCACTCTCTTGTAAGTTCATAATACGTAACATGTATCTCTTGACTTACTGGAAGACACCATGATGGAATTATACAAAGACAAAATTATCTCTGCTGATGATAAGACAAAATGACTCAAAGTTCAAACCAAGCACTTCATGAAAAGAGATATAAATTCATGCAAAGACATGCACAAGATGAGGAGGAGTTTTCTAAAACAGACCTTGAGAAAAGATCATTCTTCAAAATTCCATAAAACATATTTCTATGAAAAAGGCAGAACCCCCAAAGCAGAACATGGGTATTCTTTTTGGGTATGCCAAATATAAATGAAGGTCATTGTATTATTCCCTACTTATGAAACTCTCTCCAAATTTTAAATGGAAAAATGCTTTGAGAGAGGTAAATTTTCATTCAACCTACTGCTATAAAGGAACCATGGCTACTTGCTGAACCAATTCAGTAAGTGAGGTATTTTACTCTTCACTTAACTTGCTTTAATTTATATTTACATATTTTCTTAAGGTATGTAGTTGCTTTATATACTTGTTTAAATAATTATACTAACTACCTTTCAAATTCAACAACTACATATTCAACATCTAACCTTCAGCCCTTATAATTTCAGCTCTTACACTTTCAGCTTTTAGCTTCTGCAGCTACAATTTTCAGCTAGACCACACAATAAAACATTTAATTGAGTATTTATATGTCCTAAAAACAATCCAATGCCTAAAAGGAAGAATTAAACAAAATTTCGAAAAATCTAAAAATCTTCCGAAGCCCATAACAGTGCTTAAACAACGTTTTTTTTTGCCTAAAAACAAAGATGGCATGGGTAAACTTAAAAAGTGTAATAGTTCTCATTGAGGGCTTCGATTTGATATGCGGTGGGTCCCGTAATTCATTCGGAATCAAAAGTTATGCTCTGCCAAGGGAAAAGCCTCAAACTTGTGATTTCTACTATCACCTTTTTGGTCCAAACATACACCCAACACCTTTAAACTTCGATTTCATCTCAAAACATTAAAATTTGATATATTTAAATTTCTTTTGAGATAAATTAAGCTTACTTGTTCCTTCATAAATATATTTGTTTGAGATACTAACACATGCATGTACAAGTTAATGCTAAGTTTAATGCTATTAGCTTCTAACAGAAGCTAACATTCAGCAGATGCTCAATTTCTCATCATATGCTACACCTGCTAATGGATGATTATTATCTAAGATATATAAATCATTTTCCATCATCAGCGGAAGCCTTATACATTCATGGAGACATAATTATCAACTGCTACTAGCTGATGATTAATTAAGCTATAGCGTCAAAGATGAACATCAACAACTAGGTAGCACCGAATGACATTCCTATTTATCCCAGCTGCTGAACCACCACCTACTGATCATTGCCACGACATCTACTGATGTTAATCCACCTGATGTTGTTAAATAGTCCAGCTACAAAGTGTTAACCAATGAACATCAACAACTAACATTCCTGCTAAATCCAGTTGATGAACACTTATCCCATCTCTGAACACTTACATGCAGAAGAACCCCCTTGCATAACCTCATCTACTGAAGATCTTCCTGTTGAAGATCCACTAACTGTTCACCTACCTGCTAAACATGTACTTGATGTTCATCTACCTGCTGAAACCCTGATCGATGTCTTATTTTAAATTTTTCCTTGCAAGTGGACAAGACTATTATAAAATAGTATTGGAAGCAAGGTCGAACCCACAGAGACAATAGATCACGAATAGTGCAATTTATTGATAGCAAATTATTAATCTAAGGGGGATTTTTATAATTTATTCTAATCTACTATTATTTATTTAGGTGTTTAACTAATTAGCAGTAATTACAGTTGTGAAGATCTTATGGTAGGTGGCAATCTAGGATTCGGGTTTCACTTGTATCTCCTTTATGCTTAATTCACACTAATTATCATTCAATTTCTTGGGTTCGTTCACAAAAGATAGATATAGTCTGTTGAATTATTGGTTCAGCCTCCATCCCCGCAACATTCATCCATTCTATATCCTAAGCACAAGAACATATTATTTATCTGTCACCTAAATCATGTATGAACCTGGTCCTAACTTATCACTCTCATGCATCGATAGGTCCAATTTATTGTGATGGTGAGCCAGTGTATGACATATACACATTGGTCATGCAGTTATACGCACCTCTAGGCCTTTATTATTTGCGATTACATTCATTTGTTCAAAGCAAAATAATAGAGGGATTGATAAACACCACAATCAACAAGAATTGAATGAACATAAATATGAATTAAAACATAAATTTGATACAAGTTACCTCCCACCTCCTAGATTATGGATGATTTAGTTCATCATAGACAATGAACAGCACATGGAGATGAACGGAGACATGATTTTGATCTTCAATACTTGTAATTACACAATCTAAATATGTTATACAACCTAAAATCTACTCTAAAGCTATACAAAACTGTTTCCAGCCGTTTTTCTATATCTTAGGCTTTGGCAACCGGTTCCTATTTATACCATGGAGTTGTATTCCAATCGAATCACTTGTGAAAATATGAAATTCTCGCATTCTGACCACCTTGCGGTCGCAAGGTGTTGGGTACCTTGCGTCCGCAAGGTCTCCAGAATTCCGGGCCTTGGTTCTTGAGCTTACTGTCCACCTTGCGGGGGCAAGGTCTGAAACACCTTGCGACCGCAAGGTCTCCAGTTTGGACTTCCTTCGTTCTTCTTCATTTTTCATCTTGAGCCCTTCTTGGAATTTGCGTATAAAACCCTTGTGTTTTGCATATTTTCACTAAAAACCCTGAAACTTACAAAACTCACTGAAAACACATATCAGTAGCCAAATGCCTCGTGAAATAGCATAATTTAAGTCATAGAAGTATATAAAATTGACGTATAAAATACATCGATCAATACCTACTAGCTGAATATCCACCAACTGAATATTCACCTACTGTAGAACCAACTGAAGCTCAACCAGATGATGATTCTACCAACTGATTCTGCAACTACTGAATCACCAAGCTCAATGACAAAACCCCTAAAGTTTTTATTCAGCAAGATGAAATTATTGCTAAAGGTTCTGCATTTAAGATGCCAACAACTGATACCATATCTAGAGAGTAAAGTTGTTGCTTATATTCTTCATTCCTCATTACCTACATTACATCCAACAGCTCTAATCAATTACTCTCATCCCTCTCATCTCACTAGCTAGAAGACAGTCCTTTCTTAATGAATCTATAACTATTACTAAAACAGAAGCCGCTACTGCCACATGGCGGCTTTCGGTTTAAAGCTAAAAGTTTTAAAAGAATTTGATGTTGCCACGCGTCACCTTCGAAATGGTAAGTTTTTTTCTTTTTTCAAAATTGGTTAGTTTAAGATAAAAATCATAAATCTAATTAGATAAGATAAAAATCATAAATATAATTAGATAAGATAAAAATCCTAAAACTAATTTGATAAAATAGATTTAGGATATAGTTTAACGAGTAAATTTATGATAGAGATTTATGATTTTGTTTTTATTTTTTTCAAATATCGTGTGATTAAACTAGATTTTATCCTATACAATTTATACAAGTTTAATTTGACTGAAACTCTTCAATTTCCTTCTCTTTTCATTTTCCTACTATTTAATTTATATAAATTATCCACGAGATAATTTTATGTTATATTTTTTTCTACTAATCTATATTTATTAATCATTAATTAATAATCTATCATTTATCTATCAACTATTATTAAAACAGAAGTCGTTGTTGCCACATATCGATTTTCTGTTGAATGCTTAAAGTTTTATAGGAATTTTTTTGTTTTGACGTGACATGTTCTTGTGAAGTTGTAAAAAAATTCTTTTTTTGTGTCAAAAATTAAAACTTGATAGATTTTAAACCGGTACCTCCTTTATATATTGTAAAAAAAAATTTAATTATTTTTTGCTGCCAAAATTAGTTAGTACGAGATACATTTTATCACATTTGATTTAGACGGGTTTCACTTGATTAAGACTCCAAATTTTCATGGTGAAAGTATTTTTTTGTGGATAGATTTTATCAATTCTCATAAATTTTAATATTTCAATTACATATTCATATGATCAATTTTGAATATTTACCTTATTTTTCGTTTCTTTCAAATTATTCTAACTAAAAAAATTCAATTATTTATTACAAGTTTAGAAAATCATCGCATTATAAACAACTTTCTCAAACAAAACAAAAAACTTAAAACGATACATACAGTACTATTTTTTTTCCTGCCAAAAATTAAAATCGGATAGATTTTAAAACTGGTGCCTCCTTTATACATGGTGAGCTGCCCGGCCCAATAGGCCCAGGGTGAAAGTCACGTTTTTGGCACGTGATTCCCATCTCCAGCTTGCGAGCATTCAAGTGTCAGAGTTACGAGGAAGGGATGGAACAGTTCTTACCTATCTCGGGCAAAATCTTGGTCTTTGGCGAGCAAGAGATGTGATCGAGCTGGGGGCTTGACCAGCGAGCAGAACTAAGTTGCGAGCAGGAATTGCTATGCTCGCTAATTCAAAAGCTGTTACCAGTTGAGGACGGTTATGTCCGGGAAAATCTCCATTTAGTCCGGTGTGATTAATGGAGGAGTTAATAAGGCAGTTAATGTGCCCGTCATTTATGCCACGATCATTAGTGGACATTATGACCAGTTATGACCAGTTACGCTCTCCGGCAACTATAAAAGCCCTGGAAAATGAAAGGGATAGGTATGCGATTTTTACTCTGTAGCTGAAACTCTGCTAAATTGAATACGTACTTGCTGGGCTTTGTACTAATTCTTACGCCGGAGGGCCTTTGCAGGGAGTGCCCCTGCCTAGTTTACGGTTTGTTCATTTCATTTGCAGATTTGGGCTTTGAGAGTATAAGATACGTTGAAAGCCAGGTATCTTGATTGGACTGATCCAGTGCATCCAAGAGATTTTGGACGCATCAGTTGGTTCCATTGCCGGGAAACAATAGTTTTGCGATAGCAGTTTTTGCGTTTTGATAGTACTTCTTCGTCAATCTTGACAAATGGCAGAAAATGGAGTTAATGGTGGCAGTGGAAGTCGTCGGGAATAGGTACAACCGACTCCTAGCCTTAATCAGTTGGCTGGGAACAATGCTCCTCCACCGCATGATGCCCGTCATCAACTCAACCAGATGCGTGGAGTGGATTCTTTAGCAAGAAGTGTTGTGGCAGCAGTGGGTCTGGCACACGAGTTCAGGGAGGAGGCTCTACGTCAAAGGGCAATATATCTGGGTCAAATGCATCAACTTAATCTACAGTTGATTGCAATGGGTAAGCCACCTTTGCCCATTGAGGTGGACCCCTTACCAGCCTTGACAGCTCCGAGCCAGGCGGCAGGTGTTTCTCGCACAGGAGGTAATCAAATGAATCCTTTGGTCATTCCTTCTCAGCCACGAGCACAAGAATCCAAGGGACGTGAACAGCCAGAAGGCAGTAAGGCTAGCCACATAATTGTGCCAGTGTTCACTCAAGGCTAGGACCACGGGTTGGGGATGATTCAGCTCAATCCCGCCGTCGTCGACGTTCACCTTCCCCGTCAAGGTCGCATGCTCGCAGGCTACGTTCACCCTCGCCGCGGCGGTCTCGTGCTCATAGTCGCGTTCCCAATCACCAAGGGGATCTTATGTCCGTCGACGCAGAACTCCATCTCTTAGGAGATCTCAAGGGCACCTATTTCATCATTCTCGGGGAAAAAAGGGATCTGCATCAACCAACTGCACCAGTGATCGATGTTTTATTTAATCTTTTTCCTTGCAAGTGAACAAGACTATTATAGAATAGTATTGGAAGCAAGGGTCGAACCCACAGAGACAAGTGATCACGAATAGTGCAATTTATCAATAGCAATTTATTAATCTAAAGGGGGTTTTTATGTTTAATTCTACTCTAACTACTACAGTTTATAGATGTTTAACTAATTAGAGAGTAATAACGAGATATGAAGATCTTATGGTTATGGTGGGTGGCAATCTAGGATTCAGGTTTCACTTATATCTCCTTTATGTTCAATTCATAATAATGTTCAATTCAATGTCTTGGGTTCGTTCACTAAAAATATGTCTTGGGTTCGATATAGATATACGTTGAACAATTGGTTCGCCTCCATCCCATAAAATTCATCCATTCTATATCCTAAGCACGAGGCTGTTAATCTAGTTGTCACCTAGATTTATGATCTATCTGTCACCTAGATCATGTAAGAACACGGTCCTAACTTATCACTCTCGTGCATCGATAGGTCCAATTTATTGTGTTGGTGAGCCGATTAATGCGACATATGCACTTGGTCATGCGGTTATCCGCACCTCTAAGCCTTTATTATTTGCGATTACATTCATTTGTTCAAAGCAAAATAATATAGGGGTTGATAAACAACACAATCAACAAGCATTGAATGAACATATATATAAGAATCAAAACATAAATTCGATACAAGTTACCTCCCACCTCTAGATTATGGATGATTTAGTTCATCATAGACAATGAACGACACATGGAGATGATCGGATACATGATTTGATCTTCAATACTTGGAATTCCAGAATCTAACTATGTTATACAATCTAAAACTACCTAAAATCTACCTAAAGAGAGCTTCCAGCCGTCCTCCCTATGCTTTGGCTCGGCATCTGGCTTCTATATATACTCGGGAGTTGTAATTGGATCGAATAGCGTGTGAAAATCCGAACAAGTCGCATTCGACCACCTTGCGGTCGCAAGGTCTTTGGGTACCCGCAAGGTCTCTCGATGTGGTGGCCTTTTGATTTCTTGGTTCTTGGCTCGAGGACCCGTCTTGCCTACCTTGCGGTCGCAAGTGCGAGGCACCTGCGTCCGCAAGGTGTCCGATGTTGACGACTTTCATCTTTTCTTCATTTTTCCTTTTTGGCCCTTCTTGAAATTTGCACTTAAAACCACAGAGTTTCGCGTATTTTCACAAATAATCACGAAACTTACAAAACTCACCGAAAACATATATTAGTAACCAAAAGCCTCGTGAAATAGCATAATTTAAGTCATAGAAGTATATAAAATCGACGTATAAAATACATCGATCAAATACCCCCAAACTTGAACTTTGCTCGTCCACGAGTAAACAATAAACTTATAAATACAAAAGCATAAATATAACAAAAACAAAAATCTTTTTGGAGGGTGACACTATTTACACTCCTCTATAAACCCACAAACTCAAGGAGACTCTTTCGAGTGACTCGACTATCTGAGATAAATACAAAAAGCAGATAAATACAAAAGCAAATAAAATTTAAACTAAACATAAAACATAAAATCTTTTTGGCTTCATCTCAAGTCATAGGTGTATGGCATGCATGTAATCTCAGTTTGGTGCTCACCACATATATGCAGGCTTAGTCATATAAAACCAACTAGTCTTTTCTTAAGACTGCTACTACTTCTAATTTCTCCGTGTGTGTGTGATCACCAGTCTTAAAGAATATCTTAACTAAAACAGTTTTATTAAGCTTAAACACCACATTCATATGAAAATCAAAGTTTAATAGAAAATTATGCATTAAGAAGTATGAGATCTACCATCCAAACCCGGTCAGTTACAGACAGAAAGGTCCCAAGGATTTAAAAGACTTATACATCCATCCCATGCACTTCTATGTATGACATACAATGCTCTCCTATCCCAATGACTTGTAATAGCTAAGATTATGCTAACGGTGAGCTTTAGGGTGAATAATAATGAATTATGAAGTGTGTGATCAATTTCATGTTACTCACGGTTAAAACAACATAAGCATTGGCAAGAAGATCATTAGGTCTTTATAAGCTTGTAATGTAAGGCCAAGGTGTTGGGGGATTTGATGGAAAGGGATTGGAATTCAAAGTGAGAGAGTAAGACTACCCTTTATCCCTCATACTTCCAAGCAAAAGGAAGTTTTCCCTATTTAGGCTAGGACACAAAGACCACAAGTGGAGGGTGCTTTTTGTTACTTTTCAGTTTTCTTCTTCCCCCCCCACCAAACTTGTTTTGGGCAATATATTCTTCTAAAAATATCACATCATTCTTAACAGCAGAATTTTCTAACATATTTTTCTCTTGAAAGCTATGCTTCCAATTGAATCTTTGTTTACACTCTTCTTCTTCCGTTTCATTTTTCGTCGACACATGATTTTTTTTTTTTTTTCGACGACGGAAAGAAGAAGTTTAAAATAGCCTAGCGAAAAGAATTGGTCCTCCAAAATAAATTTCCCACCCACATCCTACTCTCTCCAAGGGTAGGCTAAAAGTGTATAGGCTTTTAGGGTTAAGTTAATGTGGGTAATAGAAATGATGGCGAATGGGGGTTTCAATAGTGTGCTTAGCACACTCCATTCTTTTTCATTAGGCTCAAAGGGGACACTAGGGATATATTTAGTATAGGTCAGGGAATATTTAGGCTCTAACGATCCAAAGATGGCCTAAATCATTTCTTAATGCCAAATGCTCATATAGTATTTAAAGCAAGTAAGACAACACAAAATATCATATCAACTATGGGAATTGGGGTTGAATGTTTAGCATCCTTTGGATTTCACATAAGCATTCGCTAAGGCACGGATGGTAGGGACAATTGAGACTAACATGCAGACACGGTTCGAAAGTGTGCTTGAGATATATAAATGAGAAAAATCCAAGGGATCTAACTATCATGCAATTGACCCTAAGTTACAATTTAATGCAACAATTATGTTCGAATGGCTATGCATCATATTCTTGTGCATATCTTGTTGTAATGAAGTAGGTGTTATAAACTTTATAAAACTATTCTAATCAATCCATAATTATGACTGGTGTGAGTGCATGAAGAATTTGGAGAAAAGTAAAAGTTTCGCAAAATTAAGTAAATTCCAGGAGGATCTGAGACTAACTATGCGGTTCATTGCATTAACTCCTCATTGATCACGACTAGCACTACCACACCTAGACTCGAGGATGAATATTTTGAATTAATTATTTTTTTTTAAATATATTTTTTTAAGAAATTTGGAGATGATGACGATGACACAATTGATGATGGGTCCCCATAAGAGGAACCCACAGTATCCAAAATGAGTGTATTACGGTCAAGGCAACACCTCAGAAAATAAGAAAAAATAAAAAGCAGGAAAAATAGGGTGAAGAGTTAAATGGTCATCAAGAAAAGAAATTTTCTTTCACCCTAAACGACATAGCCCAACTCCATTCCTCGTTAGGCTAGGACACTGCTAAGACTAAAAGTTTTAAATCCCCCAAACTTAATTTCTATTTTGTCCTCAAAATAGAGGAACATATGAGAGGATTGATGGGGTAGGACAAATATCAAAAGGAGATAGCGGGTCCACCTAACGAAAGAGGATGGAACTTGGGCCTCGACTCAAGGTGAGTCGGGCGGAAATAACGAGGGCGAAACTTCGGGGATCGTGCCGGGAGGAATCCATATAGATTGGACAGTTACGTCCCCAGTGCCAGAAAAAATCGATGCAGTCGACGCATTTGTGCCAGCTGGCGACCCATCATATCATTTTGGAGGGCGGCTTCCTCCAATCATTGGAGATCTCCACGAGTGGGTCCTCCTCCTCCTCTTCGGGTTCCTCCTCTTGAGGAACCCTCACTCTCGGCTGCTGGTGATGTTCAAACAAAATGGCCCTCGTAATGGCCGGACCAGCCTTCAGCCTCTCCGCGTGTTTGGGCATTCTCACGCCTGCCCCCTACACAAATCGGTAATCAAATGCGGGAACGCGAACCCCGCATTCGTCCTACCTCTAATAAGGGTCTTGATTTGGCCGTTGATCAAACGGCCAACATCAATGGACCCACCAGTCATAATGGTGTAGGTCAAAGACCCTCTCCCAATTCACCGTGTGTTGGTGACTTGAGGGCATGAGACGTCCGCAAACAAATTTATACACGGGTTTGGCCGTGTCTTGGAGGAAGGACTCTCCCATGGTGCGTGGTCCATGAGGTGGGTTACGGTTATAGGACCACTCCACACCAGGGAGAGCGATGGCAGCATTGACCACCTCGACAGGGATACGGGGGTTGAGGTGTGTGCTATAGTCATCGGCACCAGCCGCAAAGTTGGAGGTGCCGAAATAAGTGTTAATGCTTTGGGACGAAAAATTAACTACGATGCCCCTAACACTAACGGTGTCTAGCACACCCCCATCTATGCTAATGTCGCCATTAGCATAGAATTCTCGGACAATAGGGACTACGGCATCCCTTGGCGGAGAATCTAACAAAAGCCCCCACCTACGAGCCATCAGATTGGGACGGAGGCCAAAGTCTTCAGCCTTAAATCCCCTTTCGGGCACCAAGGACTTGGAGAGCTTAGCCGTGTACCTTTCTGATGCCTCGTAGGACACGAATCGAGTGATGTCAAAATTATGCTCTTCCTCCTGAGCGGGGCCGGAGGATGAAGCGCCGGTATTTCTACGCTTACGGAACATTTTTGTTTGAAATAAAATTTAAAAACTAAAAAGTTTAGATAATAAAAAATGTGTTTTAAAATCTTAAAATTAAAAAATTATTCTAAGCATGCAAAAATTTATCTACGTTAAAAACTATCTAGCACCCTAGCATGCAAATATTTTTCGTATAAAATTAAAAAGGGTGATAGTGTTACTTGAATGCAGCCTGAATAGAGTGAGTGCAGCCGGAGAGGAGCTTGATCTTCGTCGGCAACAATGGAGGTTCTTCTTCCTTCTCCTTCAAAATCTTCAATTTTAATGGAGTGAAATGGATGATGGGTGAGGGAGATGAAGAATTTGAAGAGGGAGAGAGAATATCTTGGAGTATGTGCCGGAATTGGAGACGATCTGCCGGAATTTTAGGAGGTTGGGCTGCTGCTGCTGCTGCTGGAGGGAGAGAGAAGATTTCTGTGTGATTTCTGAAGAGAAAACCCGGCACAGTTTAAATACAGGGACCTTGCGGTCGCCACACCTGCGTCGCAAGGTGGGCAGTCAAAGCGATTCTGTTTCTCATTCATTCCCCATGTCTGACATAACAGTGCACGAAGTCCGTATTTACTGGGGACCTTGCGGTCGCAAGGTCCTTCACACCTTGCGTCCGCAAGGTGGACAGAACTCTTCCACTTGTTTTCTTTTCTATTCTTTTCAGCAGTTTGCATCTTAGCCCTTCCGTTAACTTCCGTTATGTCTTGAATATTTCCTGTATGTAAAAACTAAACAAAAACTCTAAACTAAAAATTATTAGTAACATATAAATACAACACTAAGATGTTTTTCTCCCCCAAACTTGAATTTTGGCATATTTAATTAAGAAATTAAATGTCCAAAAATTAATTTTAAACGGAGAAAAACATATTTAAACCGACTATAAACTAAATAACATTCAACATAGTGGGTTGCCTCCCACTTAGCGCCTTTGTTTAACGTCTTTGGCTCGACCAAACTGCAAGCCTAATCTCGGGGTGGTTCATTGTCAGCCAAACGGATTAACTCAATTGTTCGTTCAACTGACATCGGCTCCAAATATGGCTTGAGTCGGTGTCCATTCACTTTAAACACTTCATTATTTTTAGGGTTTTGAATATCAACAGCCCCATGAGGATAAATTCGTACAATTCTAAAGGGACGAGACCATTTGGATTTTAATTTTCCAGGGAATAGCCTCAATCTAGAGTTAAACAGTAACACTTTCATACCTGGATGAAGCATTTTGTTGGCTAACCCCATGTCATGATATTTCTTGGTCTTTTCTTTATATGTCTTTGCATTCTCATACGAATTTAACCTATGTTCTTCTAACTCATTTAACTGAAACAATCTTTCTTCTCCAGCCAATGTCAAATCTAAATTCAATTCTTTAATTGCCCAATAGGCTTTGTGCTCAATTTCAACGGGTAAATGGCAAGCTTTGCCATATACCATTCTATATGGACTCATTCCTATGGGTGTCTTAAAAGCAGTTCGGTATGCCCATAAAGCATCCTTAAGTTTAGATTCCCAATCTTTACGATTAGGCCTAACAGTCTTTTCTAATACTGCTTTTATCTGCCTATTGCTAACCTCTACTTGTCCGGATGTTTGTGGATGATAAGGTGTAGCTAACTTGTGAGTTACACCGTGCTTTCTAAGAACATTATTTAACAACTTATTGGTAAAATGAGTTCCCTGGTCACTTATTATGGCCTTAGGGACTCCATATCTAGCAAATAAATCCTCTACAAACTTGACTCTTGTTTTCCATCATTAGTTTTGGTTGCTCTTGCTTCTATCCATTTAGAAACATAATCAACTGCTACTAGAATATACTCACAATTATTTGACACAGGAAAGGGACCCATAAAATCAATACCCCAAACGTCAAAAATTTCAACTACCAAATTAATATGTAAGGGCATCTCGTTTCTCTTTCCTATACCACCTGTTCTTTGGCATTTGTCACATGTTCTGTAAAACAGTTCACAATCTCTAAAAACAGTAGGCCAATCTGACGATTGATTGCAAAATTTTCGGCGGTTTTGTTACCACTAAATTGACCTCACAAGAATATCCATGGCAAAATTCCATGATACCTTGTTGGTCTTTTTCTGGAATACATCTTCTTATCAAAGAATCAGAACAAATTTTGTATAAATGAGGAGCTTCCCAAAAATAATTTTTAGTTTCCGCCAAAAATTTCTTCTTTTCATAATGATCAAAATCCGGATTAATGATATCAGACACATAGTAGTTGACAAAATCAGCATACCAAGGGTCAGAATCTTTAATGGCTAAGAGTTGTTCATCAGGAAAATTGTCATTTATGGGGATAGGATCATCAAGAAATTGACGTTCAAGCAAGGGTGAAAATTCTAACCTAGACAAATGGTCGGCTACGACATTCTCGGTTCCCTTTTTATCCTTGATAGTAATGTCAAATTCTTGTAACAATAACATCCATCTAATTAATCTTGGTTTAGCATCCTTCTTGCTTAACAGATATTTTAATGCAGAATGATCAGAAAAAATTATCACCTTTGATCCTAGCAGATATGATCTAAATTTTTCTAAAGCATATACTGCTGCCAAAAATTCCTTTTCAGTAGTGGTATAATTCAATTGAGCATCATTTAGAGTTCTACTAGCATAATGGATCACATGAGGCTTTCTATCTACCCTTTGTCCTAACACGGCTCCAATCGCAAAATCTGATGCATCACACATGATTTCAAAAGGAAGTGACCAATCAGGGCCGGATAAAATTGGGGCAGTAGTTAACTTTTCTTTTAATAAATTAAAAGCTTCTAAACATTCTTTATCAAAAATAAATTATGTATCTTTTGCTAGCAAATTACATAGAGGTTTCTGATTTTGGAAAAATCTTTTATAAATCTTCGGTAAAAACCAGCATGGCCAAGAAAACTTCGAACTCCTTTAACTGAAGTGGGAGGGGGTAGTTGTGAAATAACTTCGATTTTAGCTTTGTCAACTTCAATGCCTTTATTTGAAACAACATGCCCTAAGACAATTCCATGTTTTACCATGAAGTGACTTTTCTCCCAACTTAAAGTTAAATTAGTTTCGCGACATCTTTTAGGACGGATGTAAGGTTTTCTAAACAATGATCAAAAGAATTTCCAAAAGCGAAAAATCGTCCATGAAAACTTCTACGCATCTTTCAACTAAATCGAGAATATAGAAATCATGCATCTTTGAAAAGTAGGCGGTGCATTACACAATCAAAAGGCATTCTCCTAAAGGCAAAAGTACCAAAGGGACATGTAAAGTTGTTTTCTCTTGGTCTTCGGTGCAACAGGGATCGATTATATCGAGAAAAACCATCAAGAAAGCAATAATATTCATGACCGGCTAGTCTTTCAAGAATTTGGTCAATAAATGGCAAAGGAAAGTGATCTTTCTAGTTGCCGCATTTAATTTCTGCAAATCGATACACATTCTATAACCAGTTATAGTCCTTGTAGGGACTAATTCATCTTTCTCATTTTTAACGACTGTAATTCCTGACTTTTTAGGAACTACTTGGACAGGACTAACCCATTTACTATCTGATATAGGGTAAATTATACCCGCATCTAAGAGCTTAAGAACTTCTTTCCTAACAACTTCTTCCATGTGTGGGTTAAGTCTTCTTTGCCTTTCTCTTGAAGGTTTACTACCTTCTTCTAAATGTATTTTATGCATGCACATAGAGGGACTAATTCCTTTTAGATCAGCTAAGGACCATCCTAGAGCTTCTCTATGTGTCCATAAAACTTTTAACAAACTAGCTTCTTGTTTTTCGTTAATTAAATTTGCTATAATAACAGGCAAAGTGTTACCTTCCCTAAAAATGCATATTTTAAAGTGGGATGGTAATGGCTTTAATTCTTCGACTTTGGGAGAATTAATGGATGGCATAAATTCAGAATTTCCTACTTTTAATAGTTTCTTTTATTTTAGCCTCATTATTCTCTTCTTGCTTTTCTTCCTTATTTTCTTCCTCAAGATTATCTATCTCAATTTCTTCAAAGAGAGATTTCAGAATCTCTACTTCATCTTCTTTAATTTCATAACTTTCTTCCACTACTTTTTCTGATTCATCAGAATTATTTTCTGATTCTGTTTTTATTTCTTTACCTTCTTCATCTTTCTTTTTACTAGCTTCTAACTTTTCTCTCTCTAATCTTTCCTCTTCTTCTATTTCTCTTTCAATTTCCTCAATGTCAATTTTTATGGGAGGGATAGGGCTGTCATCATAAACTATGAATCTATCTCTCTCATATTCTTCCTCTTCTTCAAAAGTTTCGGTTGATAATTTTTCAATCTCATCTATTGAAAAATAGGCACTTATGTCACTAGGTCTATTCATAGCATCAAACACAGAAATTTCAACGGTTTCACCTAGGACTGACATTGTGAGTTTACCATTTTTCACATTAATCATTGTATTGGCAGTTGCCATAAATGGTCGCCTAACAATATTGGGACTTCATTATTGGTGCATATCTTCCTTTCCATCTCTAGAACCACAAAGTCAAGCTGGTATGATTAATTTATCAACTTTGAACTAGGATATCTTCCACTATACCCAAAGGATATTTAAGCTAAGCGATCGGCTAATTGTAATTGCATAGTAGTGGGTTTTAGTTCTCCTAAACCTAACTTGTTTATAGACCGCAAAGGCATCAAATTAATACTTGCTCCTAAATCTAGCATTGCTTTCATCTTTTTAGAGCTTCCCAAGGAGACTTGGATATTAAAGCTACGGGTCTTTCAACTTAGGTGGTAATTCGGGTTGTAAAAGCAGGCGGCGTTTTCGAAACAACAATCTTTTCATTGTTTTCAAACTTGTGTTTCTTAGAGTGAAGATCTTTGAAAAACTTTGCATAATCTGGAATATTTTTAATAACATTAAGCAAATGTAAATTAACATTTACTTTGGATAACATATTATAAATTTCCGAAAATTGTTTGTCCATTCGGTTTTCATAAGTCTTCTTGGAAAGCGGAATTGGAGGAACATAGGGTGGTGGAGCCACATAAGGTTCCTCTTCTTCTTGATCCAACTCTTTTTCAACTTCAATTGTATTATCTTTATTTTGAATTTCTTTTTCTTTTTCTTGTTCCTTATTTGGAACATCTACTTCTACTTCTACTTCTTTTCTACCTCTTGATTACTTAAGTCATTAATCTCTTTATTACTATCACTATCTTTTTCGATTTCTTTTTCAATTACCTTTTCGAATTTTCTATTGTAGCAGGCATATTAGAAGAAGGATCGGGATCACTTACCTCTTCACCTATCACCTTACCGCTTCGCAAGGCGGTGATTGACTTGGCTTGCTCGGTTTGACTAGGGAACTTCCCTTCTTCTCTTTTATCAACTTCGAATTTGCAATGTGTTTCTTTAGATTTTCAATTTCTTCAAGCATGTACTTCATCAAAATTGCTTGACCTTTACTAGCTACTTCTTGCTTGGGAACTTCTTCAATTCTCAAGCGATTTTGATTTGGCAAGCAATGTGGAGGTTGTGGTGGTTGAGGTTGGAATTGTTGAGGTTGCAAAGGCTTATTTCCTCCCAAGAAAAGTTAGGATGATTCCTCCAACCGAGGATTATATGTGTTTGAATAGGGATCATTCCTTGGCCTTTGAGGGTACATATTCATAGCATTAGCACATTCGAATACATAGCACTTGACGGACAAAAATTAGTAGCATGAGAATATAATCCACATAAGGCACATGCTTCTTGAATTTGCCAATTTTCAAATTGAGCTTGTGTATTTGAATTATCTTGCAATTGATATAGGCTCCTATTTTTACCTCTAGCACTTTTACATTTGGGAATTAATACTTAGCATCTCAAATAATTCTTCTAGTGCTTACGGTGTCATTCTATTAATAGAACCACCATTGCACTATCAACCATAGTTTGTAAGCTGGCGAAAGACCATGATAAAATTGAAGCACTAACACATGTTGAGCCAAATTATGATGAGGACACATAATAAGCGATTTTTAAATCTATCCCATGACTCATGGAATGTTTCACAGGTTCATTTTGGAATGACATGATTTGTTTTCTATACTCGTAAGAGATGCATGTTTGTAAAATTTACTCATAAACAAATCATATAATTGTGCCCAAGTATAAACACTATTTGGTGTTAGGTTCATAAACCATCTCTTTGCCAATTCTTTTAATGCATTGGGAAAATATTTCATTTTGATTTGATCTTGATCAACCCTCCTAAAGGAAAAGTACTCATCATGTATTCATATTCTCTTAAGAAAGCGGCAGGATCTTCATGGGGCATCCCATGAAAAGATGGTATGGCATTAAAATAATGACCTTTTAACTCAAAATTCCTAACACGACATCGGCAAGACTAAACATGATGTCACAACATTTAATGAAGGTCTACTAAAGTCATTAATAGTTCTTTGATTTACCACTACTTCCATATTTCTTCTTGCGGGCTCTTCTTCTCTTTGATTCCTATTATTGGGTCAACTAGGTTTTCGAGGATTACGATTATTGTTATTTTCTTCCATTGTAGGATCAACGGAGGATCCTCTTGATTCAATTGGTCTTGATTATCAAGCTCGAAAGCTAGATTTTCAAAAACTTCTTGATTTCTTCTAACAATATTTATATCTTGATTTAAGTCTACCAATTTAGGATTCAAAGATCTACAACCGTGCATAAATTAAAGCAATTTAAAACAACTAACTATTAAAATAAAATAAAATAAAATCTTTTTGTATTTTTATTTTTATGAAAACTGAAAATTAAACTAAAAACTAAATTAAATTAAAAACTACGCTACCAACAAACTAACTTACGTGAACTAGCTTGTCCCCGGCAACGGCGCCAAAAACTTGATCGATGTTTTATTTAATCTTTTTCCTTGCAAGTGAACAAGACTATTATAGAATAGTATTGGAAGCAAGGGTCGAACCCACGAGACAAGTGATCACGAATAGTGCAATTTATTGATAGCAAATTATTAATCTAAAGGGGGTTTTTATGTTTAATTCTACTCTAAACTACTATTTATAGATGTTTAACTAATTAGGCAGTAATAACGAGATATGAAGATCTTATGGTGGGTGGCAATCTAGGATTACGGGTTTCACTTATATCTCCTTTATGTTCAATTCATAATAATGTCATTCAATGTCTTGGGTTCGTTCACTAAAAATAGATATAGTCGTTGAACAATTGGTTCGGCCTCCATCCCATAAAATTCATCCATTCTATATCCTAAGCACAGGAAGCTGTTAATCTAGTTGTCACCTAGATTTATGATCTATCTGTCACCTAGATCATGTAAGAACACTGGTCCTAACTTATCACTCTCGTGCATCGATAGGTCCAATTTATTGTGTTGGTGAGCGATTAATGCGACATATGCACTTGGTCATGCGGTTATCCGCACCTCTAAGCCTTTATTATTTGCGATTACATTCATTTGTTCAAAGCAAAATAATATAGGGGTTGATAAACAACACAATCAACAAGCATTGAATGAACATATATATAAGAATCAAAACATAAATTTGATACAAGTTACCTCCCACCTCTAGATTATGGATGATTTAGTTCATCATAGACAATGAACAACACATGGAGATGATCGGATACATGATTTGATCTTCAATACTTGAAATTACAAAATCTAACTATGTTATACAATCTAAAACTACCTAAAATCTACCTAAAGAGAGCTTCCGCCGTCCTCCTATGCTTTGGCTCGGCATCGCTTCTATATATACTCGGGAGTTGTAATTGGATCGAATGACGTGTGAAAATCCGAACAAGTCGCATTCGACCACCTTGCGGTCGCAAGGTCTTTGGGTACTGCGTCGCAAGGTCTCGATGTGGGTGGCCTTTTGATTTCTTGGTTCTTGGCTCGAGGACCCGTCTTGCCTACCTTGCGGTCGCAAGTGCGAGGCACCTGCGTCGCAAGGTGTCGATGTTGACAACTTTCATCTTTTCTTCATTTTTCCTTTTGGCCCTTCTTGAAATTTGCACTTAAAACCACGGAGTTTCGCGTATTTTCACAAATAATCCAGAAACTTACAAAACTCACGAAAACATATATTAGTAACCAAAAGCCTCGTGAAATAGCATAATTTAAGTCATAGAAGTATATAAAATCGGCGTATAAAATACATCGATCCTATCAACAAAGATAGCATGGAGAACAGATTCGTGAAGAACTAGACTATCGTTCTCAACGCAGGACCATCTACCTTTTTGCGATGATGA
>CM028378.1:120009769-120058355 GCA_013146195.2 Codonopsis lanceolata
AGGAAAGTCTTGATGCGAGAGAAATCAGCAGGATCAAACAAGAGGATTCTCCTAAGTAACATTTTGGAAGAAGGGGATCTTGTATCGGTGTCTCATCAGTGTTGAAGTAGTTTGCAGTGATAGAGAGAGAGGAAAATCTCTATAAATACTGAGGCAAGACAATGGACCGACTCATTTAAGAGTGAGAAGTCCTTTTCAACTACTCTTCAATAAAAGTTATATGGGGAAGAGTGATAGTTGATATAAATTTCTAGATATCCGGTAAAGTCACCCTTTTGGAAAGCTAAAAGATTTTGAAAAGTAGGTTTGGCTTTCTTGAAAGTATGAAACGTCTTTAAGTGGATAAAATCTTTTTCAGTGGGATTTGACAAAACATAACTTCTTTTCAAAGAGTGTTTTGGGAAGTACAATTCCCACATTTCAAAGTCGTTTTTATCTTTACCGAGATTCTATGAAATACTGTCTTTGGTTTTTAAGAAATAGTCAGTTTCTAAAGCTTTACCTCAACCTTTGTAGAAATTGCAAAAGTACCCATGTAGTTTGCACATTGTCTACAAGGTAAAAACTTCTATAAGTCAACACATAAAACTGAGCTTATGAAGTGCCAGGCAACAGAAGAGCACTTCAAAGAAAATGAGGCAACACATCAGATGAGTAAGTCATAGATCATACTGTAAGAAAGAAAGCAAAGTATGATGTAATGAATTACTCAAGCTATATATATATATATATATATATATATATATATTGCTTTGAGAAAAGACAAGAGTAGAGTAAGCAAATATAAAGTAATGCAGAGATGATATATTCAAAATCATGATTAGCAGGGAATCATAAATGAAGAACAGGAATATATCATAATCCATAAGGAAGAAGACTGAGTCAGAAGAAGGATCCTGTACAATCAGTCAAAAGCCTTTTGGAACTCGAAGAGAGATAATAAAATGTGCTTATTGATCTTTGGAGAAAACACATTCCTGGATAAGAATCAAGAAGATTATTAGCAACATTTTATGAGCTTTAGGAAGCTCTAGAAAAATCTTAGATACTGGAATAAGTATTTCAAGAAGATCAGCAAAAGGGAGAAAATGGATCTTTGAATTTCTCATTCTCCCTTGGTCTTTTTGTGCAAAGATAAAGATATGAAAGAGAGCACAAGACATGGATGTACCTTTTTGACAGTTATTTGGATTGAGATTGACGTTCTTCAGACAAAGTCTTTTTGAAATCTGAGCTGATAGATCTGTAGTAGATGTTGTCTAAAGAGTAGATTTCCTTTGCAAACAATTTTGTAAGATATTTTATTCTTTTTCTTAGATTCAGATAATTCTTTGAAACATGGGCCAAGTTCCCATAAACTAAATATCATATAACAGAGGGATCAATCAATGTTTCATGATATAGAGTTTTTGACTCTTAACCTTTTTCAAAAGAATAAGTATGAACGAAAATTTCTTTTTCTCGAGAAGGTGTTGGATTGATTTCAACCGTTAGCCTTATGTCAAGAAAGCTTGAATCAGAAGTCCTTTCAATTGAAGCATCCATCTAAAAGTTTTTCATTTCATCTGGAGATAGCTATTCATAGTGCCAATTGATATAGATATCTGTTATATGAATAAGTATCTCACAATCATCATGATAATCATTCATCTCATGATATTTTTGAAAACAAAATAATTTTTCAAAATAGGTATATTTTTCAAAAATATTTATCTCAAACTGAAATCCTTGACGAAAGTTTTTAGAGGAATAAAACAAGTTTTTCTTTTGTCATGCATTTGAACTGAGCATTCGAGGATCACAACTCTCAGGAGGTTAGTCCTGGCATAAAGCTAGAAGTGCCTGCTCTGATACCAATTGTTGGTCCACAATAATGCTCAAATAGGCTAGAGGGGGGGTGAATAGCCTATAATGCCAATTTAAAAAACTTTTCTTTTGGATATTCATAAAGCATAGTTTAGTTGGCAAATACAATTTATGAAGTTGAGTATGTCTGCTGGTAGAAGCTATCGATAGACTTACTCAAGGCAGAAGTAACAACTCTGCGGTTAAACTGTTTATTAAAATCAAAAGCCTTGTAAAAGATTTGTGCAGCGGAAAGTAAAGAGGCTATGATTTGGAGAAGTCATAAGTGGTTGTACACGAATACATGTTCAGAACAACAACACACTTATTTCTTCTTTCAAATACAGGTTTAGGAGATCAAGTAGAGAATGATTTTTCTAAAGATAAGTCATTAATAAAAACCACATAGATATTTAAGGACTGAAAGATAAATCATTAGTAAGAACATATGAATTTATTCAAAAATAAATTACATATTACATCAGTCTAAATAATCTATGTACAGTTTCTGGTTTTCTCTTCCTATGTCTCAGTCCTTGCTTAATTATCCACTCAAGGATTCTTTTAAGCTTGCAAAGGACAATAGGAGATGAGAACAAGAAACTGTTATGAGAAGATGTTTTTAAGGTCGTTCAGATATAAAAATATATCTGAACGATTGAGTGCAAAGCACTCATCCTCCCATGATGATTGATAATTGCACAATCAACAACATTTGTATAGGAATACAAATATGAAGATATGAATGCAATATCTACAGACATCTCTTCATTTTCTTCAGACATTGTCCAACATCAATCTTCAGATCTTGATCTCTGCCTTTTGAAGTTTCTGATCACTCTCCTCTCTTTTCCAAGCTTTTCTTCCTAGCAATCCACTGAAAGTGTTTTGCTAAGAGCTGGATGAGTTCACTGCAATCTGTTGTAGAAATCAGAGATGCGTTGGTGAAGACGATCTCTTTGAGGATTTCTTTTCTATGAAGTTCTTGAGCAGATTGAGTTTACTCGTTGCTCACAGTGTATCGATTGATGATCTTCGATGTAACTTACACTATTACACTGTTGCCACAGTGTTGCACCCTTTGTGTTTGAGCACGGGGGAGGGTTTATATAGGCGAGAATCAATATGATCGTTGAGAGATGAGGTTTCGAAGATTTCTATCCGTTGGAGATATAGTGGTTGAAGACTATCATATATAGATCTTTGTCCATAAGATCTCTGACTTGTTTGGGGCGGAGATTTAGTCCTGTAGATCTTGGAACTCGTTGTCTGTCATACTAGGTTGATAGGTCTCTGAAGAGTAGGTCTGATGTGTGTTGCACTGTCAGGTGGTCTGTTCAATAAAGTAATTGCTTTTTGACTTTAACAGACTACTTGAGTGAGAGAAAGTCTTGTAGCTTTAAGTATGTCAGGCTTTATGAGGCACGGACATATTTATCTTGATTTGAGCTGCTAGTTGACTTTTCCCTGTAGCACGTGCAGATTTTAAAGTCTGCTGTTGGAAAGCTTCGAACCAGTGGAAGCAGGTCTACCGATGTAGGAGAGTTGATGTTTGCCGGTACGAGCTTTTGAACTTGTGGCGTGTCTGCCGCTGAAGGCTTTCGACATTACTGCAAGTCTTCTGGTGCTACGTGCAATCTAAAGCGCTGTTTGTTTTGATCATCATATAGGAGGTAGGATTAGATCAGTTCACACCTAATCTAAGACCTATGTGAAATCATACAAGTTGCCACGCTAACCGGTACGCAGACCTTTTAGCCACTTGTGATGATTCACTTGTAATGGGGGCAAGCAAATCCATATATATGGAATATGCAAGGTGATAATTAAATTATCACGACGCCTATTCCAATAATCAACAACATAGACGTTTCCTTGTTTATTGCCGGTCAGCAATGTTGAGCAGGATTCACGATCTTTGATGAGACATTGGTTGGAGGAGAATTGACAGATGAGACCTTTGTCACAGAATTGGGATATGCTAAGAAGGTTATGCTTTAAGCCATTCACTAGAGAAAGTTTGCTAATGGATAGGTTGCCTCTAATGATAGAGCCATACCCAATCGTTTTTCCTCTTGCATTATCGCCAAAAATCACCATAGGACCTTTAGCTTCTGTTATATTTGAGAGAAGATTTATGTTCCCTGTCATGTGCCTTGAACAGCCACTATCAAGGTACCAGATGTTCTTATCTTCTAAATCTATAGTCATGAAGTAGACCTGAGAAAGTCAAAGGAACAAGGTCCCCTTTATTTTCTTTTGGGTCCTGAGGATTAGATACCTTTTGGGACCCATACCTACCTAACCTTGAAAGAACTAGGTCTCTCAGATTTTGGTATGAACCTTAGCAGGCATTCTAGGGCCAGATAGCCTAAACAATTGCAAGAATGACAAAGATGAAAGTTCCATGGATGACTGTGATCAGCTTTTGCTGTAGAGTGCTTGTGACTTTCCTTCTTCCCAACAGCAGTCTTGGGTTCAACTAGTTCGTTGACAATAGGCTTAAGTGGTTTATTTTGAGTTTTCCTTAATCTATTACCAGCAGACTTAGCCTTGGCTGGTCTGTTGTTAACTGATTTAGGAGGATTCGGTAGATTTCCTTTAAGTTTATTGTCAATTAACTTAGGTGCTTTAGCCATTTCATAGACAAACTTGACAGGTTCCAGCAGAGATTTTGTTTGTTTACCGCCAGCAGACTTTGCTTTAGCAAAGTTTCTGTTGGTAGACTTTGACTTCTCTACCGTTCCTTTAGCAAGTTTCTCATTAGAAGCGGTCTCTTTGGCTTTCCCTTGGTGACCCTTGGGGTAAACATATGGTACACTTGTATAGCCAAGTCCATTTTTACCCTTGTTGCCGAAGGTCTGTTTGGAGAAGGAAGTATCATCAGCAGTCTTGGAGGATTCACCTTTCTCTGTGACAAAAGAGCATGCAATGTTGGGTTCATCATCATAGCCTAAGCCTGATTTGTCTCCACTTGGCTTTTGGCTAGAAAGGATTCCTTCGAAGGTTTCCTTGGAGCTGTTCCAGGAGTCAATTGTCTTTTGTAAGACAATTTTCTCCAGGTCTAGCCCTTTGATGTGCTCAACTAAGCAGTCAACTTTGTCACAAAAGAATTTGTTTTCTCCTTTTAGCTTGATACTCTCCTGTTGACAGTTATTGAGAGTTTGAATCTCAGCTGCCAGCAGAGATTTCTTAGCAGCAAGCTTTTCATAGTTCTTTGCGAGTTTTACATAGGCTACTCTGAAAGAGTTAAACTCTTCAAGCATTTCTTAATTATCCTTGAGCAATTCTTCCTTACTGAACCTTTCACAGTTGATCTCACCTTTTACGAAGGGACTATGTGAGATTTCGACTTCATGTTCAGAGTCATAGGTGGGACTTGATTCATGAGCTATTAAGCATATGTTGGCTTGCTCATAATCGTCCTCATCCTCTTCTGAATCTGTCTCAAACCATGTAGCAACCTATTTTTCTTCAATGTCTTCAGCCAGCATACCTTTATGTTTTTGAAATTTTTTATAAGGAGGCTTTCGGTATGCTTCAAATTTTGGCTTCGGACATTTAGATGCAAAATGACCAGGTTTTCTACAACTATAACACACGAGCTCATTTTTAGATGAGCTTTTAGTAGATTTTCCAAAAGGCTGCTGGTGTGTGTCCTTCCTTCCATATTTTGCAAATTTTTTAAAGTGTTTAACAAACATAGCAAATTGTTCATCTGAAAGATAATCATTTTCACTGGAGGAAGTAGAGGGTTTTTCTTCAACTGGAGTTACTTCTTGTACCATGGCTGGCAAGGACAAAGTTTTGAACTGTTTGTCCTGCTCTAGAGCTTGACTAACTTCGAGCTCGTAAACCTTTAAACTTGCATAAAGACTACGAAGAGTCATTTCATTTAAGTTCTTAGATTCCTTCATGGCGGTAGTCTTAACATGCCACAGACTACCTAGAGAGCCTAGAAATCTCATGTTCATTTCTTTCTTCTCAAAAGTTTTACCGAGAGAAAAACAACTATTTTTATTACCTCGCTGAAGTGATCGTATGCTTATCTCAAGGTCTCCTTGGGATCCTTTTTTAAAGAGACGAATTGTTGGATGAAGGTGTAATTTCTGTTGTCTTTTGTATCTTGGTCTCCTTCCAAGTATTCGACAAGAGCTTCTCACATTTCTTTGGCAGACGTACACCGTATCACTTGTTGGTACGTACAAGTGTCTAGTGAGCTTGTAATGATGTTAATGGCTTTACTGTCTAGCTCTACTAGTTTTCTTTCGTCCTCAGTCCATTCTTTTTCTTCTTTTGGAATCTCGGGAGGATTTCCACCAACGGTTGCCAGAAGATTTGGCTTTATTGGTACATGACGTCCTTCTAGCACGCACTTCCATAACCTGTTGTCAACAGAATTCATAAAACACATTATCTTATCCTTCCAAACATCGAAATGGTCTTCGTCCAATATTGGGACACGGTTCACATTGGATGTAGGTAGCATGTAGTGTGTTTGTGCCATTGGATTTTATCTCTCAAGAGATTAATCTTGGAAAAACTAGTTTTCGAAGAGTTAAGCTCTGATACCAATTGTTAGTCCTAAAGGGCACAATAATAAGCTAGAATGGGGGGAGGGGTTGAATAGTTTATTAAAAACTTAAAACTTTTCGTAAGTATCTCTAAAACAAGTACTTGCAATCTATTAAGAAGATTGAAGTAGCGGAAGACTTGTAAAAAAGACATACTAAGTCTGCTGGTGAAGCACTACCTGTAGACTTAGCTGGTTACTCAAGTTTGCTGCTGAAGGAATAAGTTAAGGGATATGAAACAATATAAAACAGTAAGTATGGAACACATGTATTTTGAGATGGTTCGCACTATAAAGAGTGCTACGTCCACCAGCAAGGCAGTAAACCTTGGATTTAAATGTGCACTATATTTTTCACTAGTTATATTACAAAAATATCCAATGGATCGTGTACAAAATATTTAACTTGTGTTTGGGGGTGGGGAATTTGAATATCTGGACAAAACAAAATATTCAACGTGCAGAAGAATGGTAGAAAGAACAACAATAAGAAGCGAAAGATTAATGGTTGATGCATATCTTCTTATTGTTGCTGAGGACTTCGATAATCCACTTAAGCTTGAAGTCTGGAAGAGCTGGACACATCATGTTGTTCGAGTGCAGACAAAGTCTGCCGCTAGAGGCTGCTTGAAGTCTGCTGGTGAAGCTTTCAGCCGAAGTCTTCCGCTGAAACCTGTGAAGTCTAGAAAACTATTCTAAGGCAAAGTTCTATACATAGTTGTCACGCTAACTGGTGCGCAACTCATTTAGCCACTAAGTATAGAACCTAATGTAATGAATGAACAAATGCAAATCAAGATACAGTGAGAAACAACAGTGTCCATCTTGCGAGGGCATATTAGAGAATAATACTTGTTTGTAATTATTTATTTGTAATTAATGTTTAGTGGTAATTACATTGTATAATTCTCCTTTCCTTATGTATGATATCTTCCCTATAAATGACTCTTGTAATCCTAATTCTATTGTAACCATAATTGTAATTATATATATATATATATATATATATATATATATATATATATATATATATATATATATATAGGCTATGTTGCTATTCATATTAATTGTGAATTCCAACAGTCAACGCTCTGAGCAGATGTGTAGCCTTTCTAGTTACAGTAGACATGCCCAAAGAGTTATGGTTCCTGGTTCCGGAACCGCCAGTTCTTCAAAGGCTATAGGTAGAACCGAATGCGAACCGTGAACCTTGGCGGTTCATTTTTGAAATGTGAATTCCGGTTCCAAATTTTATTTTATTTTTTTGCATTTTATGATTTTAAAAAAACACTATTTTGAAACATTTGTAAAATTTATGTACACTATTTTTTTTTATTTTTTAAAGTGACCAAAAGTAATTATTTTAAACATTTTCAACTTTGTAAAATAACAAAAATATTTTGTAAAAAAAAAACAGGGACGGTACCCTAGCCAATTTTATTAATATAATAAAAAAATTACATTGAGGGAGACAACCAATGAACTAAAACCAAAAATGAGTCTTACCTCTAATTTACAATTTTTTTCAATAAATAAAAAATGATAACTTACAATCTATAAATAAAAAATTATAATCTAAAAATTACAATGAACTTACCGAAACGAGTGGCATAGTTCAATCGCTTACGATCGATATATCCTCATCAAAACCCTCCCCCTCCTCGGAAGTAACTACCTTGTCTTGTGTTCTATTGGTTGCTTTAACCCAATCGTCCACCAAAAGTTGATATTCTAAATTTCTTGGGCTCAACATTGATCTTCTTTCATCCAAAATATAATCAGACACACTAAAGGCTTGTTCGACGATTGAGGTAGGAGCAGCTAGGACCTTCTTTTCAACTAATGATAGAGTGGGATAATTTTGGGTCATTCACGCCCACCACTTTAAAATATCAAAATGTTTTATAGGACAGAAAGTAGTTGATAAATATAAATCAAGATCTGATGTATTTTCATCGTCTCATGCTCATTTTTTAGTTTTTGTATTGATAAAATTATCTACTCAACAAAAAGGGTCATCATTAGGTTGACTTTTACTACTACTATCTACATTTTCATTACTAATATTACTGTCATAAATTGTGTTATATTCCATAAAAAGTGAATAAAAATAATTTTTAACTTCATTCGAAACATTTGTTGGAGTTTGAATAGGCTCATTTGAAAATACATCAACATCGGGGAATAAATTAATTATCATGATAATATTTTAGCAACTAAAAACAATGGTATAATATTCAAAAAAATATTTTAGTCATTTTATTCTCATGCTAGCAATACATTCACCTAAAACTAGACAATCTTTAAAATTGAATATATAACTTATTTTATTACAATGTTTTAAAACTAATACTGAAGTATTATGAAGTTCTTTAGCGGCGAGATTCAATGTCAATTGTGCAAAATTTGACCATAAAACATCATTTGCAAAATTAAATGGTAGACCTTTAGCACAAATCAAATTTACCATTTGTTTTCTATAAGTAGCTTCAGTAAATTGAAATAGAGAAGACGTACCTTGTTTTGATGAACCCGCAACTCCTTGGATTTGTGTTTGATCTTCTTCCATTCCAACCTTTTTGGAATGCTTGTTCTTTATGTGCTTCTTATACGTCTTGTATTCGTTTCCAGTTTGGAAGCTGAATGTGACGTAGCAATAGTTGCACGATATTAGAAAATTCTTACTTTCAAGACGTGTTTCTGTATCATGTAGCGTGACTATATTGGACTGTCATGTTGTTCAACCTTGAACTCAACCTTTTATTGTTCCACTTTCGGTTTGAGTGATACTCTCTTGAGTGCGAGGATGAGTTTCAGAGGTGGGGAGATTTACCGATTTATCACCTATTGGATTGTTTTCATCAAATTCGTCATCACTAAAATCTAAATTGAATGGTGTATTTTTATTTTGCCAAATACTATCATCAGGTACGAAGAGAGAATGACTTTGTGGAATCACTCTTTTTGGCTTGGGAGGGTTGGGGTTTCCCCTTTTCCTTGTTCATGTCGGTTTGACAAGAAGACATTTTTTTTGTAGAATAAAATGTAATAACATAATAAAATAATGTAGTTAATAGTATAAATGTATAATAGTAAACATAGATAATATAAAACGTAGGTAATTAACAATAACTAATAACTGGTAAGTATAATAGTAAAACAAAATTAATAAATATTAAAGTTTGTAACTAATAACGAAAATAATACTAGTACTTAATAATAATATAGATAATTAAAAACATAATTAATATAATTTAGAATATTTTATAAATATTATATATACTTACAACAAAAAACGTAATTAATAAAAATTAATTAGTAAACTTACTAAATAATTGGAGAGTAGTTGCACACTTGAGAGATGAAGAGTTTTAGAGTTGAGGGATGATAACAATTGAGAGAATTAGTGAGAAGATGAGTATGAAAAATTGGAAGAAAGAGTGGGAGTATTTATAGGTTAGTAAAATAGGAAAAACAAAATAAAAATTCATGAGAATCCACCCCCAAACGGTCTTGTGACCGTTTTGCACACCCGAGATCATCTGGGTCGTCCAATCTGATAAATCTGGATCGTCCATTTAAATTCTAACCATTTTTTAATTCAAATTCTGACCGTTGGAACCGTGAATCGTCGGTTTGCGGTTCACATGTATGGTTCAAATCACCAGTTTTTTTAAAAAAAAAATTAGGCAAACCGAAACCGAACTGGTAAACCACTAGTTCCGGTTCAATTGAAGGTTCAGTTCTTTGGTCGGTTTTTGGAAGGTTCGGTTCACAGTTCGAACCTATGTGCATGTCTAGTTACCCCCAGTGCTGAAGTTATTAGATTAGAGTTCTTAATTGTACAAAGATGATGAGGATTTTGGGTTAATTTGGGAAAAATATTTGGATCATAAACTGATTGGTGAGTATTCAGTTCATGATGGAAACTAGTTTCGAGGGAACCAACTTTGTATACACCGTTACTCTTTGAGTGAAAAATTTATTAGAGAGCTACACTTTGGAGGGTTAAGTGGGCATTTCGAACGTGATAAAACTATCAGTCGAGTCGAGTAGCGATATTATTGGCCACAGATTAAGCGCGATATGGGAAATATTGTCCGTAAGTGTTACATATGTCAAACACAAGCTCAAAATATTGGGTTGCACATACCGTTGTCCATTCCTGAGAAGCATTGGGAAGATTTATCTATGGATTTTATTTTGGGATTACTGCAAACTGAACGAGGATTAGACTCCATATATGTTGTAGTTGACAGGTTCTCTAAAATGTCTCATTTCATTCGATGTCGAAACACCGTGATGCACCACATATTGCACGACTCTTCTTTCAAGAAGTGGTTCGTTTACATGGCATCCCTTGTACCATTACTTTTGATCGTGATTCAAAGTTTTTAGTTGTGTTTTGGTCTACTTTATGGGAGCGTTTGGGATAGACTTAAGGTTCAGCAGTTCAGCCCACCCGCAAACCGACGAATAGACCGAAGTTGTGAACAAAATTCTTGGGAACCTGCTTTGATATATTTGTGGTGATAAAAAGAAGCAATGAGACTTGGCTTTACCACATGCCGAGTTTGCTTATAACAGTACAGAGAATCGTTCAACAGGAAAATCACCATTTTTCATTGTTTACCACAAGACTTCCCCCAACCACCGTTGACCATGTTAAATTGCTTACCATGACCAACCATAATACTGCAGCAATTCAGTTCACACAACATGTCGATGTCTTCCAAGAGGTTCACCAACGGTTAATTGAGTCCAATGCCAAGTATAAAGCCCAAATGGATCAACATCGGTATCATAAAACATTTCAGATTGGAGACTACGTCGTGGTTTTCTTACGCAAGGAGCGTGGAGGTATGCAACATAAACTTGATCAGTGAAAGTATGAGACATTCCAGATTGTGAGGAAAGTCAATCATAATGGATTTGGGCCTACCCGGCCATAAGCCCAATGAGGCTATGGCCTTAGGCCCCCCGAAAAACCCTAATTTTTTGGGCTCCAAAATCTCAAAAACTCTATCTATAATTAAATTATTATTATTTTATTTCATAATTTCATATTTTTTTTCTTGATTCCTTCTATTTGTCCTAGCTTATAGTTAATATTTATACCTTATTAATTAATTATTAAATTTTAATCAGATTATAGTATTCAGTGATCAGTGAATCATTTGTGGTTTGCCCCAATTTTTATGGTTTTTCCGTTTTTGACTCATTGGTATTTTGATAATCTAATTTTTTTTTTTTTTTGCATTTAAGTATGTGAATGAGTGACTTGTTGGTAATTGGTGATATTATAATTGAAATGTGATTATTTGAACGTATACTATAATTTTAAAATAGAGAAATTAAAATTAATCGTTAATTTATGTTAATGGAAAATTGTACATCTACTATAATTATATACTAAAAGAGAGAAATTGTACATGAAAAATTGTTTGTTTGTTTTATGAGTTAAATGAAGTGTTTTTTTTAAATATCTTTAATATTTGTTTGATTGTTTCTTTAGTTATTCAACAAATATAAAAAAATTGTTCCAAAGGAAGGGCCCGGTTAGAGATGATCGGCCTTAGACCCCCGATTTCACAAGGTCGGCCCTGTGGATATCTTCTAGATCTTCCTACTCATATGCGCATTTCCAAGACATTCAATGTTGCTGTACGAAGAAGATAGCGGAGTCAACTCATAGATGAGTTGTAACGTCTCGAGCCCAAGAGTTCAGTCTGTTACACGTAGCCCACACATTAGTTTACTGAGCACGCATCACATTGGGTTATCAGGCTCACCACAAACCAAGTAGCTGACCAACAAGTTCATAGATGATGTTGATGCTTAAAGACCAAAAATAGTGTATGACCACCTAATAAATCACAAATAAATTTCAAATCTACCCGATGTAAAATGGGGTAGTACATGAGTTGTGCCAAAATGAAAGAGAATGATGGGGATCGAAATCAAGATAAAAACAAGTAGCAACACTAATGAAAACACAAAACAGTACGGAGGCGACACTTTTCTTTACACTCTTCCGTACTGCTTCACCATGTGATGTGATCACGTTCTTGCTTAGTCAATCGTGGTACATTTCTTGGCTTACTCTATTTTTATAAGTACCACTAGCATACATAAACATAAAATAATGATACTATAATCATGTCCTTTTTTCAAATTCAAACATAAAGGGTATTAAAAAAAATAGTAACGTTTAGGTCACTCTTATTTTATATTAAAATATAGGTACTTTTTGATGTAGTACACTATCATTGGTTGGATATTTTGTATTAGCCAATTACTAAATTTGTGTAATTACACAAACAAAATTTTCTCTCTCTAGAAAATTTTCTCTCTGTCGGCTAGGGTTTCTTGTCGTCTAGGGTTCCCCTTCCTGCATGGTTCCGGCCTTGGCCGAGGTGGGGCTGGTGGTCCTCCTCCCCCGGCTCCTTCTTCTCCTTCTCACAAGAAGTCGTTTGCTTCTCTCTTCTCGGAAAATTCTTCTTCTTCTTTGCCCTCCTTTCCTTCGTTTATTCCTCCATCAACGTATAAGGGAGAACCGGCTCTTCGATTGTCTCCTGACCAAGTTACTGCATTCGCCAAGCCGTTTTAGTTTTCTCTTGTTGGAAAGTTCTCACATGGCCGGCCCTCCTTAGAAACTATGAGAAAAGAAATTCTGACTTTTGGTCTTCAGGCTAACGTTACTTTGGGTCATTTGGACACGAAGCATGTTCTGATTCAAACCCACCACGAGGCCGATTTTCAGCGTCTTTGGATAAAGGACCAATGGTATGTTGGCTCCTACCCTATGCGGGTTTTTAAATGGACTCCAAACTTCAGATCGGACATAGAAAGTCATATCGTTCCGGTATGGTTTTCTCTCCTAAGCCTTCCTATCTACTTGTTTAACAAGCAAGCATTATTCTCCATTGGGAACATGATTGGCACTCCTTTAACCATCGATTCTCCCACAGCTAATTTCACTCGGCCAAGTGTAGCTCGAATTTGCATTGAGGTAAATTTAACCAAAGCCCTACCTAAACGAATATGGATTGATAATGGTATTTCGGAAGGTTTTTGGCAGGTGGTTGAGGCTGAGCGGCTCCCCTCATATTGCCCTAGGTGTCACAGACAAGGCCATGATGGCTCTTCTTGCAAAGCAAATTCTCAACCGAAGAATTCAGGTAATGCTACGGCTCAGGATATTCCTTCTAAGGTTAACTTGGTTGCTGAAAACCCTACACAGGTTAAGGCCGCTGTTTGGAAGCCCAAAGAAAATCATGACCCTCAAGACTCCACACCAATCATCATCACGGATCCATCACCTGGCAGTGTTCAAGACCCAGCTTCTTCAATTCAAGCAGACCCTCTAAACAAGCCTCAGGATTGCCCACAGGAAAACAAACCTCAAGATAATCGAGAACATATCCCCAAGTGTTCAGTTACCAATGATTCTGATCAGGTTGTTATAACAGAAGATGTTACATGTCAGCCTTCACATGCCAACGACACTCATGCATCAAACTGTACTCCTAGCAATGAACCTGTTTCTGAAGACCCCCCGGACATCCAAACTGCTCAAACTCCCCCTCACGGCTCGACCATCCCAGTTCCTAATCCCCAAGTTCAGGTGCCGGCCATGGATGTTCCCTCTAGCAAAGACCTCTCAGCAGCCTCTAACAAAGATGTAGCCCTTCCCAAGTTCAACCTTCTTCATCGATGTTGTTCAAATTGACCTCACAGAAAGTAACCGGTCCCCAATTCAAACATCTCTATCTCATAGTCATAAAAATCTTTCTTCCAACCTGAGCCCCAACTCCCTCCCTTTCAGTCCTTGTATAAATACCCAAGCCACTATGCATACCAATTTACCTCCTCAACCCTGTCATCCTATGAACATTGTCTCCCCTAATAAATTTGTCGTTCTGCAAACTATCGAAGAGGAAGATTCTGATAACGATCACGCCCAATTTGAAGCTCTTGATCTTGACACCCCATGTCTCCAAAGGTCGAAGCGTCGTACGAAGAGTCGTTATCGTAATTATTAGATTTCTTTCTTTGTTTTATCTAGGTTTAATTTCTTTTGTCAGTTTTTTCTCTTTCTTTCTCCAAGGTAAGGCTCCTTTGTTCCTCCTTTTTAAGGGTAAGGTTGGTTGTCCCCCTTTAGCTTGTTTTCCTTATTTTCCCATTTATAAAAATCTAGCATTTTAATAAAAAAAATGGTTGGATATTTTGTAAATCTCACTACTCCAACTAATGAGAGTGTACCATGTCATAGTCATAAAAAAAACAAACCAATTTTTTAATTTATTTTTGAATAACTGATGGCATAAATAGCATACCATTACACATAACTAAAAAAAATTACAAATAATCACAAATTAAAAGAAATGCATAGTAAAGATATCATAGTTAATGAGCAACAATCAACCTTAATTAATAATACGGAACCCACGAATTGAAATGTAAAACTAATATATGAGGAGTAATTCTAGGTTTATCACTAGTATTACTTATAATTTGTTTTGAGAAAAACCGACAGAATTGACTTTTCAATTTTACCTTTTACAAAACAAGTTGTAACATTAGTATTATAAAAATAAAACAAATATTGTTTTAATTGAAGGACAGTGATACGTATCTAAGATGGAATGAGAACTAGGGAGGAGGGATGTCGCAGCGGCAGCGGTGGCGATGGTGGTGGTGGCGGTGGAACTTGCAAGTGGTGGTGCTATGATTAATTAAGAAATTTTTATTTTGAAAAAGGAGGGAGGGACGTACCACAGTTATGATAAAGTGGCCTTTTGGCGCTAGACACAAAAAAAAATGTTGAAAGTAGAGAGAATTTTAAAAATTGCATTGCATTGCATCATTTTTCGCACTACGATGCATCAATTTAATTACTTAATCTAATATTGCGTTGCATCAATTTTTATTATCTGATACTAATTTGCACTGTGCTGCATCTATTTTTGCACTGCGATGAATCAATTTTTACATTTCGATACATCAACTATAATTACCTAATTCAATCTGACGAGAAAGACTTGTAGATTATATTGTTCGTGATGTACGTGAGTTCGTAGTTGTAATATCCTCATCTCATATCGGGTAGATGTGAGAATGTTGTGTAATTTATAAGATGATCACACTCTACTACTGAGTACCAACACTATCCATAGAATTTTGGGTCGGCTTATGATGGACCTGATGACCCAAGGTGCTGCGTGCTCAGTGAGTCAGTGTGTGGGTTACATGTAACGGACCGGACTTTCGGGTTCGAGACATTACAGTAGTACAAGTCGAAAATCTTCCTCCTTCTAAGGTTTGAACTCGCATGAGGTAATTCGTGAACCCTCTAATATTACGGTGCTTCCATCAATATATATATATATATATATATATATATATATATATATATATATATATAGCATGCAGTTGTACATAGTCACGAGATATCATCCCACACCCACCGCTGTGTACATCCTTGAGAATAATGTTAAAGAGTAGGTGATCATCAAGATTTACAACTCAAAAGATGAACCAAATTGATCAATTTCACGGGCTATAATACCTCAACTGCCCTTATCATGATCCCCATAAAAATGGCAAAACCAATCTGATCTTTACATTCCTATAAATTCTGTGTAACCCTATATTGTGTCTTTTAGGTTTCTTTAGCATGTCAAGTTCGAGTATATTTGTGGGGTGGTGGGTTACCATAGGGTGGCTCTTGTGGTTTACGGCTCGAGCTTGCTCGCAACCACACCAGCCCCAAGTTCCTTGTTTCTTCATCTTCGGCGATTCGTTGGTGGATAATGGCAACAACAACGGACTCCTCACGCTGGCCAGGGCTAACTATCGACCTTATGGCATTGACTTTCCGCAAGGTTCTAGTGGTCGATTTACCAATGGACGCACTTTTGTTGACGCCTTAGGTGATTATGAATCACATTTATATACATATGTCTTATCGTTTTTTTTTAACTACGCCATCATGTTTGGTTCGAATAATGTTGATTTCATCTTTCAATCGCGTATTTGCAGCTCAACTTCTAGGGTTTCCCAACAATATTCCACCTTATGCTAGAACTCGTGGACGTGCAATACTAAGGGGGCTGAATTATGCATCGGGAGCAGCAGGAATTCGAGATGAAACTGGCAGCAACTTGGTAAGGCATCGCCATAATTGGATGTGTTTTTTTTTTTTTGTTCATCTTTTCCATAAATTCCGAAAAATAATATCTCGGACATTATGATCATAACATGTAGGGAGGTCACACTGCAATGAACCAGCAAGTTAGCAACTTTGGTAGAACGGTACAAGAAATGAGCAGATACTTCTTCAGGGGCGATAATAGCGGATTGTCTAGCTACCTGAGCAAGTGCTTGTTTTACTCAGGAATGGGAAGTAACGACTACCTCAACAATTACTTCATGCGCGATTTCTACTCAACTAGCTCACAGTACACCCCACAAGCTTATGCTGCTGCACTTATTCAAGACTATTCTCGCCAACTAACCGTAAGTTAATTAACATGCATAAAACTCCTAGCTATTTATATGCTACATACCATCTCGGCATCAACTGATGATTTGGTTTATATATGCAGCAATTGTACAATTTAGGTGCTCGTAAGGTGATCGTGACTGGAGTTGGACAAATCGGGTGCATACCGTATGAGCTAGCTCGATATAATGGTAACGGCAGCCGATGCAACGAAGACATCAACAATGCTGTCATTTTATTCAACTCTGGCTTAAGGAAATTAGTTGCAAGTTTTAATAAGGGACAGTTACCTGGAGCAAGGTTTGTGTACGTTGATTCATATCAAAACACCAGGGACCTTATTGCCAATGCGCCCTCTTACGGTATACCATCCCTGTCTCTTTGCCTATTTCAGATCAGTCGTGCAATTATTTTGAATATCAGAAACTTGAGGTAACGAGGTCATGTTGTAATAGTATTTGTTGTAACGCCCCGAGCTTGAAACTCTGACCTGCTATAGCCCACACAATCCAACCTATGCACTAGTCTACTTGGCATACTACAATCCAAACACACATCCGTTAGATTTGGGATGAAAATATTACAATATCCCACCCTACGGCCTCTAGCCCACTAAGCATACCATGTGCCATGTGGGATAAAAATATTACAATTCCCCCCCCCCAAAAAAAAAAAAAACCAAACTCACATCTACCCACACATGAGATGGAGATATTACAATCTCCCCAATTCATCGTCACGACACAAAGGATCACATCCTGGGTATCTCGGGCCGCTCTGTTACCTTTTCAACGCATCTAGCTAGAAAGTTCAGTATGTTAAGCACAATCCACTTAGCATCTGAGACACCTAACTCTACCATAACTCTAGCCAAAAATACATGCATCATCGTCACGACACAAAGGATCACATCCTGGGATCTTGGGCCGCTCTGTTACCTTTTCAGCGCATCTAGCTAGAAAGTTCGGTATGTTAAGCGCAATCCACTTAGCATTTGAGACACCTAACTCTACCATAACTCCAGCCAAAAATACATGCATCATCGTCACGGCACAAAGGATCACATCCTGGGCTCTTGGGCCGCTCTGTTACCTTTTCAATCAAGATATCTAGCTAGAAAGTTCGGTATGCTAAGCACGATCTACTTAACATCTGAGACACCTAACTCTACAATAACTCCAACCAAATTAAAGTGCATGCATCATGTTGATGTCATAATGCTAGTGGGTGATCAGTTATAAGACGCCCACAAGTTTCACGTCTATCCGATGTGGGATCAAAATATTCAATTTGGAATACCGAACAACACTCAATTGGGATCTATTAGCTAAACCACTATAACTCAATACATTTGTTAATACTGAAATGTTGTCCTTGACATATTTCTAATGGTTTCTAATCACTATTACCTCTAACAAACGAATATTGACATAAAAATAGGGCCCATTTAGAATTGTTATCGAAGTCAAGTATATAATCCATATTCCATCATAGAATTTTTTCTTTTAATTGGACTAGGCCTTAGGCAACAAGACTACATCTTAGAATGGGCCCAAATTGGGGTTTTTAATTAAAAAATCCAAAATGGTAAAGGCTCAAATCAAATTAATGAACATTTAAATACTAATCCAAACGTACGACCAAATAGAAAAATTGAAGATACTTATTTTCCAAAAAAAAAAAAAACATTTAAAATTAAGAGCACGACAAGCCTATGAATAGTCTCGAGATTCTTGTCGATTTTAGATCTAAAGTAAAGAACTGAAAAAGGAGAAAGTAAAAAGATTTACTGATACGAATCGATTCACTTTACACAATTCATCGTATGGGGGCTTCATTTTATAAATTAAGTACGATCGTGAGACCTGCTCTACAAAGAGTAGGTCTTTAGTAGGACGATCTTATGCATCTTAATTCGTAAGATGGAACACATATTTCTCATTACTTAATTCACCAATACACGATGAGTCGGATAAAAATGATCCGTCTTACAAAAAAAATATGTAAGACCGTTTTACCTAAGTCTTTGTTAATTTTTAATATTATAAATTATTTGCTAATAAGATGGTAGACTACTTTTAAATATTGTTATAAATTTGAATAGTTTATTTTTAATTTGTTTCGATGTAATTCAATAACTAGTTAAATATTGTTTCTTAATATTGTTTCTTAACTATTATATGTTCGTTTGTAACATAAATATGTGTTAGCTTTAGAGTTCTTAATCGGAAAATTTGATAAAAGCAAAAATTTATCAATTTTCTCGACGATGAGCACACGTAACGATACGTATGATTTTCGATACGAGTAGGTCTTTTATGAAATCGTACGATCTTAAATTATAAGACGGAACCCCACTTTTTACAAGTCATCCTACAAACACACGGTGGATCAAAGGGATCCCGTCTTACATAAAATACCCATAAGAATGTATTTCCTAAATTTTTTACTTTCGATTCATATTTTGTAACAAGTATTTCTCCACCGAGACCATCTTACACTATTTTACAGTATTTTAAAGCTCAGCTTACTGACATGCGGTCGATTGATATGCGTTTTGTGACAGGATTTGAAGTGATTGACAAAGGATGTTGTGGGGTGGGAAGGAATAATGGTCAGATAACATGTCTTCCTCTTCAACAGCCATGCAACGACCGTACAAAGTACATATTTTGGGATGCCTTTCATCCTACTGAAGTTGCCAATATTATTGCAGCCAAAATTTCATACACTTACAAATCACAATCCTATGTTTACCCCATCAATATTCAACAATTGGCATCCCTCTAATCTTTCCATTGCCATAAGATTATTAGGGTTTTTAATTTCTCGTATCGTTTTCAAGTTCATTATGTTGTAATTCAGTTCTTTTCTTTTATTGTTTAAGATCGTGAGTTCTATTCTATTGAACGTAGGTGTGATCTCTTCTTTCTCTCGTTTAAAAGGTCACTATGGTACGGACGAAACTATCAAAGAAAAGAAAAATGAAATACGAAGAGATCACCGAAAACATAATAAGGTGGTTAAGCTAAATTAGATCTGCTACAACCATAAACGAACAATAAAAATTGACTATAAATAGCGAAGGGATTAGAGTGGAGGACGTGTTTATTGAATGAGTAGTTCTTTTGTAAGGCGGTCTTACGGATCTTAATTAATTTGTAAGACAGAGCCTCACTAACTCACAACTCAATCTATCAACACACGGTAGATCGGGTAAGAAGAATCTATTTTACAAAAAATATCCATAACACCGTCTTACATAAGTTTTTGCTCTTTTGAATTTCACATTTTTTCAAGGTTGACTGTCTCAAACGCTACACATGACCTTCTCGCTTTTTTCCGCACCCTCACCTCCTATCACTAAGCGGCCATAACTAGGGATTTTATATAGCTTATGCCCCGGTCATTTTCTCTCTCGACAATGAAGCTTATTCCCTGTCGTCCCACTCCGACCTTGGCCATTGTTATTTTGAGGCACGTGTGATATTCATAGTTTGATAATACGTAAAATTAGACCAAAAAAAAAAAACCTAAAACCCTAATTGTGGATATTATGAGTTATGACCGAAAATATCCTATTTTATTGAAAAGAAATTCTGAAAACGTTAGTGGAGGTCATGGGGCGACACAGGTTACTACATAGGCCTAGGTCTTTGCCTCTTTGAATTTTTGTCCCTAAACTTCCATTTCTGCATAGTGATTGGTTTAAAATATTCCAACTTTCCTGCTAGGTAGTATATATATATATATATATAAAATAATTTTTTATTTTTAGTTTTTCAAAAGTGTCCCTATGCTGAAAGCACAACACTAATCCCTCGAGATGGGTGGAATCGCTAAGTGGTGGTAGAAGCTTTCCTAACAAGTTTTTTTTTTTTTGGTAGACCTTTCCCCTAAGGGGTATGAGAATAAATCCAACCTGAGACCTCACAGAAGAGATCGAATATGAGACCTCACATTCTCTATCACTGGATCATCCCTTAATACAAATTAATTTATAAAAAATACTCTCCATTCAAAAAAAAAATAACAAATGTCCATCATTCCTTTTAAACCATTCAATAAAAAAATACGACTTTCTAATATTTTTTTAAAGTTATTTTTTTCCATTTTCCACTTGATTTAATTCTCATTTCAATTAATGAGCATCACTCTTACATATGTGTAAGTAGTGGCATGGCCCATTTGATAAATGGGCGGTCTGCTTAGAGCATCACCATTGTTTTATCTTCTTATTCATTCTTTTAACTGAGTCTCATTGTCACATATACACTTTTATCTTTTAACACACTTAAAAATATATATTCTCATTGTATAATCTTTTTAACATCTTCTTAGTTGGATCCAACTGCCACCTCATTAACTTTATACTTCAATCTTATTTTTATATTTCTCAACAAATAAATTTATTTAGCATTATTTAAAATATTTCATATTTAAATATTCTGTATAAATAAATTAATTTATAAATTAAGACATAAATGAATTTAAAAATAATAATTAAATTATAAATTATATAATTTATAATTTAATTAATAAATTATCTATAAAACACATATTATACATAACTCGTAAAATAATATAAATAGAAAATTGCATAAAATGTTAAAATTGAAAAAATATATAAAATGACAAAATTACATAAAACATAAGTACTTAAAAACAAAGGTTGAGGTGGTATATTTATAGAGAAGAAAAGGAAATAAAAAAAGCTTTAAAAAATAAATAAAAATTAAACCCAACCAGCTGAAGCCCCCCCCACCCAACAGCTAGAACGGTATGATTTAAAAAAAAAATCAAAAATCAAAATAAATCAAACAGCTACAATGCGGGACCCATCACACCGACCCCTCTCATGCTCCATTTCATCGCGTGTGGTGCACGCGCCATGTGGGAGGCAGCGGTGCACCACACCGCCCCTCCTCTTGCCATTCTTGACGGTATTCTTCTTGGAGAAGAAGACTCTCTCTCCTCTCTCCTCTCTCCTCTCTCCTAGTTGGACACTCTAAGAAGAACATCACCATTTTGTATTTTCTTCTTCTTCCTAAGAAGAAGACTAGAAGAGTGAGACTTGGTACATTGGAGCTGCTTTTATGTCCCAAGCCCAGCAACCCAAGGCCCAACCCCACCTTCCCTTAGCCGGTTGCTCTTTTGGTTGCATTTTTTTGGAAAAATTATGGGTCTGTCCATTTTTTAAAGTATTTAATCGCTACAGTACACTCTTTTTATTTTCAACCGGAAAAAGTCACTTTTTGTGGCAAAATGACTACGATACCCTTAATGAACTATATGCGCGTTACAATTAAACTTTATGAATACCGGTACAATAATTTTACATGAACCAAACTTTTGAACCGCGGTACAACTTTTGAAAAAGGTTGTTAAAGTGCAAAAATCTAATTAATTTCCAATAAATTACAATATAAAATGCAAATATATCGCGGTGCAACAATTGTAAGAAAAGAATCGCGGTGCAAAACGATGCTAGCTTTTTGAATTTGTGAATCGCGATGCAAACCTATGCTAGCTTTTTGAATTTGTGAATCGCGGCGCAAAGATTTCTGAATCGCGGTACAACATTTGAAAAGATTGTTAAAGTGCAAAAAATAATTAATTTTTAATAAATTATTGTATAAAGTGCAAATATATCGTGGTGCAACAATTTTTTTAAAAAATTGTTGTGCAAAACTATGTTAGCTTTTTGAATTTGTGAATTGCGGTAGAAAACTATGCTAACTTTTGAATTTGTGAATCGCGGTGGAAAGATTTCTGAATCGCGTTACAACTTTCGAAAAGATTGTTAAAGTGCAAAAAAGTAATTAATTTTCAATAAATTATAGTATAAAGTGCAAATATATTGCGGTGCAACAATTTTACATGAATCAAACTTTTGAACCGCGGTGCAAAAATAATGCAATGAAATTTATGAATCGTGGTACAAAAGTATAAAGAACCAGTTTACGTTCTCCACCTTCTTTTTCAATCTCCTCCATCATAAGCCTTCTTCTTCCTCCTCCTTCCCTGCATTCGTGTCAACTGAAAAATCCTTCAACCCAGCACATATCTATTATAGTTTCGTATTTCATGAATTAAAAAACTCGTAAATCTTTCGGGGCCATTGCCCCCGAACCCCCACGCCACTTTTTGTTGCGCATAATCATGATTTTTGAATTCAAAGTGTGTTGCCGGAGCTATTGAAGAAAACAATGGAATTTTTGAAAAAAAGACGGTGGACTTTTGAGACTATAAACTTTAAAAAAGGGACCGACTAGAATTTTTCCCTATTTTTTTGGGGTCTCACTAATTGAGCCCCAATTTCACTGGTTTCCATCTTTGTTCCTTCCAGCCATGGCGATTCCTTCTTTATCAGCGACATCTTCGCTTTGATTGCGCGAACCCTTCGCTGATTGCTGCTATATATACTCCATTCACCTCCTTCTTTAAGGTACACAATAGCAACCATTGATTATCGATCTCTCTCTCTCTCTCTAATCCTCTTCTTCATCTCTGCTTTTGTGAGCCGACTTTTGTAAAGGAAATACTTTGTGTGTGTGAGTTTGAGTTATTGTGATAGAGAGTTCTGTGATTAGGGAATTTACGGGTTGGGTTTCTTGTTGAAGGGCTGGGCAGTCCACTGTGCTTGGAATCCTTAGAATCGTATTTTCGTCCATATAGATTGGCGAACTCTTGGTTGGACGGATTGTTATACTCTGTGTATAGCATTGTTGTGGGGATCTGAGCCTGGGCATTATAAGCCCCAGATAGATTCGAGTTAGGCCTTTTGGTCGAGGATACTCTTGTTACTTTCAATCCAATTTCCATATTCCTACATTGTATTATTCTATTCTAACATTGTTATTGCAAATTATACTTTTGCGCTATAGGAATGTTATATATTGACATTGGATGGTTATAATACACTTTGGTATATTGTAAGTTTACTACCAAAATAAAAACTCTGTTCATTTGGTGAATGTAAAAGTTTTCTTCTACACAAATACTGTTGCAAAGTCACTGCAATAATGTATTGGTGTTAGTAAGTATTCATAAATTCTCTACAATATGTATTCTTGTAGAACACGCATTATTATAATAAAATTAATTATTTTTTCATAGGACAACCGCAATAATTGTTATATATATCACTCAAAACACCTTTCTCTTCCATTTACATTTTTTCATCATTCTAAATAAAAATCTACTCTAATAAGCACCGACTAGACAACCCTCTTAAAACAACTATTAATATTTTTTTCCTTTATTGTTTCTATTTTTCCACCATAATCACAATGAAATATTTTATATTTTAGGAAAAAATATTGTATGTGTTTAAATAATTATGATTACTGTTATCTAAAAATATATGTCAATCGTAGGGGTAATTTATGTTTAAAATATATTTCCATATGATTTTTTGTCCTCTCATATATTAAGGAGACATAAAAAAAATACAATAGTTTTTTCGTTGAAAACAATTCACAAACTTTATATACATAATAGGTATCTTATTTGATTACAAAAGTTTTCGATGATAATATAGCAAAAAAAATGTATATCAATTACTTGCAGACGACAGGAACATGAAAAAAAAATGGCATGCTTAATTTTAAAAACTTAGGTCTTTTTTTTTTCAAGTAGCAAAGAAGAAACAAAAATGTTAGGTTTATTACTATTTCTATCATTATTATTACAACTAAGCTTTGATAAATACCAAAAAAAATTTAGTGAAAGACAATTTTATCCTTCACTAAAGATTGGTGGTAACAATAGTGGTAAAAGTAGTTGTAAACCTAACATTGTTGAGGAAAAAAATAATCTAATTCGGATCACTCAACATCATACTCGAAAAGTATATGTTCATATAAATCACATCGTAGATTAAGAAAGTGATTTATTGAATTTTAGAGAGAGAGAGAGAGAAAGTGGGGTAGGGGTAGGGTGTCCATTGTGAGCTTAAGGAAGCCAAATTACCAGAAAAACAATTTATTAGCTCTTATATAAGACCGTCTTACATATCATAATTAATTAAATAAATCATTTTTTTTTATAATTTAATCCATAAATACATGATAAATCTGATTCGAAAGATCCATGTTACAAATAATAACAATATAAGGAGACACTCTTTTGGAAATGGACAGACCATCATATTTGGGAAAATTTGGGTGAACAAATGAGCTCCCCCAAATTAAGATGGTGTGAATCAGAATCCTCTCTTTTTTTAGATGGTGGGACCAACTAAATTAGAAGCATTTCTTTAGCACTCTTGCCGGTGGCCACATGAATTAAATACCAAGTATCGAAAGCTCTTTTCTTAGTGGCTCCTTGGTGCTTTGTTTGATGGGATTGCTGCATTTGATCTTTATTATACTGTATGCGTCCCAAAATTATCGTTTTTATTATACTGTATGCGTCTCAAAATTATCGTTTTGATTGATTTTGTGCATCGTTTAAAAACATATATTTGTTTGGATTATTAATATTAGAATAGTGTGTGGTTTTTTTTAAAGTTCATGATTATGTGGCTCAAAATTAAAATAAAAAGAAAAAAGTAAGGGTAAAATAGTAAAAATAATGTTTTTAAAAAAAAACTTTCAAAAAAAGACAATTATTTTGAGACGGATGAAAAAGAAAAACAAGACAATAATTTTGTGATGGAAGGAGAAATATTTATATATATAAAGTTTTTCTTTGACCCGACACACCATTTAAGAAAAACAATCGATTATATTATAAATATTAGTGAAATATGTGATATTTTTTTTCCTCATAAGGGGGCCATTGGAAGGGATCGAACCTGAGACCTCATACTTTGTGAAACCTCATGTCTACCACTTAACCACCCCCTTAGGGGCATGAAATGTGTGATTTGCCTTAATGTCTTTGAGCATGTGGTTATAATTAAAGTATGAGGAAAAAGTAAGGGTAAAATAGTTTCTTAAAAGGGAGACTTTTTTAAAAAACAATTAGAACAGACGAAAAAAAAAACTATAATTTAAAAACGGAAGGAGTATCGATCTGTATTACAGTACTTCATAATATTTCAAAAAATCCACGTGGCATAGCTGGAATATCCACGTTGGCATGTTCTAAAGATGTCCATTACGCCAATGATCTAGCAATGTCAAGAGATTAGACATGACATTAACCTTTAATTATACACCTTTATAGAGATAAACTAATAATTAAATGACAAAATTTTAGAATTATTCGATTCAATAGAGAAATATAAACCTAAATTAAGAAGGTATCTGTATTTTTCGCAAAGAGACACAAACAACAGTGAGATTTATATTTCAAAATTGAATAAGCATAACTTCGAAATTTGATGGATTATTGAATAAGCATAGCTTCGAAATTCGATTGAGTTTTTTTTGAATATATTATTGCGTTTGAGCTATTCTGGTAAACTTTTTCGTGAATTATTGCTTCTATTGATAATCAAACAACTTGAACTCAACTGGTATTACTTACTTCTCACAATAGAAAAATTAAGTGTTCAAGTTTCACTGAAAATATTGTTACTCGAGCCTCACTAGAGAAAGAAACTGTTGCCCTAGACTCAGCAGAAGCATTGTTGTTCCAACCTAACGGCTCTATTGCTCAAGTCTCGAAAAGGCACCATTAGCGTAATGGCTCTATCTTAGTACTTTTGTAGCCTTTCAAGATGATAATAATAATAATAATAATAATAAGGTTAGTGTCTCCTCCAACCTATTATTGAAATATTAATAATTTAATGAGCCACTCGACCTAGCATCAATTAGTTTTTTTCTCAGGGATCGAGCCAAGATTTGATTGGGGTAGGGGAGTAAGATTATATTTGAGGTAAAAAAAAGATGTTAGAATTTAAAATTTTCATTAATTGGGGGCCAAATAACAAAATATGGGATTTGTTTTTCAAAACAAAGAAATCAAAATGCGAAAAATTGTAGTTTCTTGGGTTAAACATTTACATTTCTAACAATTGAAGGTGGTACTTGGACACTTCGGGTGACAGCCCCCATCCAACCATTGTAGCTTCGCGCGTGTTCATGGTGAAGGAACGACAACTACGCCAGTAGGGCCCAGTGGCTAGTACGCTGGTAATGTCTAATTTCTCTGTTTTCTTCTTTTTCTTTTCTCATTTTATCAAAATAAATAAATTATAATCTTGTTGCTAGATGTTATAACTGTAACACTGTTAAGGTTTAAGTTTTTGTTTGTTTGTTTTTGAGTGATAATGGAACTTGAATTTGTTCTCTTAGATCTCACAAATTGGCAATTATTGAGTAATAATGAAACTATAATTATATGTTTGTTTGTTTAATTTTCAAAAAATAGAAAAAAATATATGGTGTTATTTGTAGAGTGAATGTGGTTGGGACTAGTGCTGAGAATGTGGTGCAGAATGAGGTTAGGAATGTTGGTACATGTGGAATTTCATTCTGTTTTGAGTGCCAAAAACCTTTTTGCTTGTTGTTTGAAGGCATCTGATTTCCTCTGTTAGCAGAAAGGTTTGATATGACCAGGTTCATGACAATAGTGACACACCTATTGTCTCTTTCTAGGTTTAGGCTCTTTTTTGAAAATCTTTTGTTTTGAATAGGAACCAGAAATTTCCTCTCATTCTTTTACAAAAACAGTGAGCTTGAAACCCAATCACGTGGTGTGTTCTTGACCAACACTCAAAACCTCATCAAGTTTTGTCTTCCGAGTGTTCCATTTGATAAAGTCCCAAGCTTGGACTTCAATATCTCAATTTCAAGATCCCTTTTTGTAAGAATATTTTCCAATATACCTAAAGATATCTCATTTTGATTGAAGAGAAAGTGAACTTGCCTTTCCAACTTTTTCATTCTAGCACACGCTTTGACCCAATTGGAATACAAAGACTTGTATTCATCAAGCAAATCGGGATTATCACAATCAGATTCATCATGTGAATATTTTCAGTATCATCAACTACTGAGGAGATGAGACCCTGAAGTTCCAATGAAAAATCTTCAAAAGCAGTACGAGATGGAGTACTGGATGGAGCAACATTGAGACCTCCATTAACAACATCATTGCCAACTACATCTCTGGAAATCAAACCATAACTGATTTCCTCAATAGTGCAGAGAGTAATTAAATCTCCTACCTCTTCTTCATCCTCACTATCTCCTATGGTGGAGACAAAACTCAGCCATTTCTTTTTAGAGGTATTGGCACACTGATTTGCATAGTGCTCATATTCTGAACAGGTTTTACATTGGACAGATTCAAGTTTTTTAACACCAGATTCAGAAGAATATTTAAAACCATATTTTTCAATATCTTGTGATTTGCTTGAATTATCCTTTTGAAAAAAATTGTTTGGTTCAACAACAAAAGGATTACTAAAATTATAATTTGTTCGATTTTGACTTTTTTTTTTAGTAAAGTGTTGAACCTTTTTGAAAGAAGAGTCAATGACTCATCTCCAAAATCATAATCTTCTATTTCCTTGGACAATTCTTGCATCTCACAAGATAGATAAGAAACAACAGGAATAACAACATTTTTTTTAGGAATAGCAATACCTTACCTTTGCTTTTGTTCTACTGAGACAAATTTAGCTCAAAAGTTTGAAGAATGCCTGCCATATTGTCTAAAGACAACTTATCTGTGTCATGGGCTTCTTCAATTGCAAAAAATTTAATGTTGAAACGCTCTGAAGATAGTGCATCATTTTACTAACAGGTCTTGCATTGGAAATAGAATATCTCAAGGCAATGAATTCATTAGAAATATCCACCAGTTTATCATGATAGGACTTAATGTCTTCTCTATCTTCCATCTTTAAATTTTCAAACTTATTGAAAAGCATCCATAGTTTTGTTTGTCGCACACTTTCGGTTCCTCACACCTTTCTTCGAGGGAATCCCACACTTCTTTAGCTGATGGATAATTGATCAAAAGTTTCATCATGTTGGGGTCCAAAGAGCCAAAAATAGCATGAAGTATTTTTTGAGTTAAAATTAGACAAAGTTTTTCTTTAGTAGTCTGTAAGTCCAAATGGCAATGAAATAAGACTAGAGGGGTGAATAGCCTTATAAAAACTTTTAAGGGTTATTTTGAAAACATTCAACGGATGCAGTGGAAAAGATAAGTTTTCAGCAGCTGATGTAAAATCAGCAGATAGCATCTGAACGTAAAATAGTTTGGGTAGCATCTGCTGAACTTAAAACAGTTTGGTTTGGTTTTCTTTTGATCACTTAAGTTAAGGGACTGAATTAAAGTACAATATATAAGATCAACTATATAAATAATTCAGGAATGTAACTGTTAACACTTAAGTAGATAGAAGTTGTTTAAGTGTATGAACAGTAAAAACAACAAATAGAAGGATAGATTATTTGGAGTGGTTCACAGTGTTAAAACTGCTACGTCCACTACTAAGTCGGTCAACCTTGCATTTTGAAGTGCACTAAATATATTAAAATTCTAAGTGATCGCTAACAGATCTATGTACAACAAAAACTAATGTTTGAGGAGTATGATTGAGCAACAATCATACTTGTGTAACAATCAAGTATTCTTTTAAGATTTGGAAGAACTAAGGAAGAATACAGTGATTATCTAAAGTAGAACTAGAAAAAGAATAATATGTGTAAGCCTATCTAGTAAGCATTTTAGGACTGGAACACATCAAGGTTTCAGTCCTTAGTTGAAGTAAATCAAAAAGAGAATAACCTGTGAGAAATGAATGATGGCTTCAACTTCTATTTTGGAGAACTGGAGCATTTCAAGAGAGAATAACTTAAGGGGATATGAGAAATGATTATGTCCAGTTCTTTTCTTCAATTCTTGCATCAGCATTTTTAAATAGAAGTCTTGAGTTTGGAGTCATTGGAGAGCAAGGTTGAGTATTTGAATTCCATGTTTAAGAATGAAGGTGAGATCCTTTTCATTTAAGACTTAGAGATTTATGACAAACGAATATGTTCATTCCTTTGAATAAGGATGATTTTGAGTTCTCTTTAAAGTGAAAAACACATCTTCTCATAAATATGCATAAAGGGAAATAGATACAAGCAATATCTTCTAGCATGATATATTAAATAGGGTGGTTGGCTAGCTAATATATTTAACCCGTAAAGCAGTTAATGTGATGACAAAAAGTCTTCTATGAACAATATGAAAAAGGTAAGTTTACTTTATAAAATAAAGAAACAAGGAAAAAGAAAACTCCCTTTAATGTTGATGTAGAAAGCATCATCTTGTTTACTTTCCCAAAGTAAACATCAGCAGCTTGTATTATTCGTCGGCACTATTCACTTACTACAGCCATTAGCTGCTACAGTAATTTCAGCAGCTACAATATCTACGGCTTCAGCAGCTACAGTACTTTCAGCAGTTGCAGCTTCTTCCAGCTTTCAGCTTCCTGCTTGCAAAGCTATTAGAATAGTCTAAATAAAGTTGTCTTCTAGAGTGTAGCACGTAGTCTACTAACAAATAAGTATATATGCAATTCTTCTAAGACTTAAGTAATGGACGTTACAAGCAAATCCAATATAAAAGGGAATATACAAAATGGTTTTAAATAATTAATCAGGTTAATATTCCCAACAATCTCCTCATATTTTCTTGTGGCCATTACTACTATACATGAAGGCTAATATTTTAAATATACTTTGAAAAAATAGAGTTTATATATCAGCGGAGTACAAAATTTATTTGCAGCCTTAGTATAGTTTCTTAATACTGAGTATTTAGAGACTAGAAAATTGAAAGAGCAAATACGCAGTAAAATGTATAATTTAAATAACATAAGATAGAAGTATAATCAAAGGTTAATATGTTATTTAAACTAAGTGTTTAAATTCCATGCATGATGATATGTATAATTTAAGAAATGATCTCTATATGTTTAAACCAAAGGTTTATACAAGTAGAGTTTTATTAAAAATGCAGCAATCAATTTAAACAAAATGATCACTATATGTTTAAACCAAATATTTAAACAAATAGAGTTTTGTTACTGTTAAATATATGGTAAATATTTGATTGTCAATCTAGATTATTATGTTTCCTAATTAGTAGCCTTGAATGTTGCCTTCGGTCAACATTAGGATTGTATATATTAGGATTGTATCAAGTGTAATGTTTAAGGAGAATATTCTTTTATGGTATCAGAGCTCCTAGGGTAAGAAATTCTCTGACTTCCGCAGCACCCTAGCCGTTCTTTTCTTTTCTTTTCCGCCGTTCTTCTTCCTTATCTCCGGCATTCTTCAATGGGGGATTCCAAAAAATCATCTTCTTTCCACCCGGCTCTTGCCGTCTCCAGTATCAAGAATCATATTTTCATCACTCTTGAGATGGAAAATGTTCAATATTCTACGTGGGCAGAATTGTTCAAAATTCACGCATGATCTCACAAGGTCCTTGACCATATCATTCCTTCGGCCACGGCGAAGGATCCTTCTTCCGAACAAGAGAAGGAACTATGGTCGAATTTAGATGCCACGGTTCTCTCGTGGATCTATTCTACCATTTCTAATGATCTGTTGCACACCATTATCGAGCCCGATGCTACGGCAATGCAAGCTTGGAATAGATTGCGTGATATATTCCAAGATAATGAACATTCCCGTGCCGTTGCTCTTGAACAAGACTTCCCCAACACTTCTATGGAAGATTTCCCTAATGTTTCTGCATATTGTCAGCGTCTCAAGTCTCTTGCTTATCAATTGAAGAATGTTGGGGCACCGGTATCAGACAGTCGAATGGTGTTGCAATTGGTTGGTGGTCTTACAAAGTCGTACCGTGGAGTGGGCACTTTGATCAGGCAGAGCAATCCTCTTCCCCCCCCCCCCCTTTTATAAGGCTCGGTCAATGCTCACCCTAGAGGAAGTAGGAATGGCTAAAGAAGCAGCAACCGAATCAGTGATGCTCGTTGCTTCTTCAGATGAATCTCCTATTCACTCACCAAGTTCGGGTGCATCACAGGGAAAGCATTTTGGTGGACAGAATTCCGGTGGTCGGAAGAATGGTGGTCGACGTGGTTCTGGGGGAGGCGCTGGTCGTGGTTCTGGACGTGGGCAGAGTGCAGGCCGGGGTTCGGGTGCATCTTCACAGTTATGGCAGCAGGCTTATCCCCCATGGGGGTGGATGAATCCGGGCTGGGTAATTCCTCCTTGTCCATTTCCCACACAAGGCTGGGCTAGACCTCCATTACCCAACCAGCAGGCAGGTGTCTTAGGCTCAAGACCAAACCAACAGCAGCAGGCCTATACGGCTTCTTCAATTGGGCAGTCCAACTGTTTTGCTCCAACAGATATTCAAGCTGCTATGCACACAATGTCTCTCAACCAACCTGACCCATCATGGTACATGGACACCGGTGCTACGTCTCATATGACGTCTTCTTCCGGTAATTTCTCGTCTTATTTTAATTTGAGCAATCATCCTAATAATGGTATTATTGTTAGTAATGGTCATTCTATTCCAATTCTTGGTTATGGTCACACTAATTTACCTTCCCCGAGTCCTCCCCTCTCCCTAAACAATGTCCTTCATGCCCCAAAACTTATTAAAAATCTCATTTCAGTCCGTAAGTTTATTACTGATAATTCTGTGTCTTTCGAGTTTGATCCTTTTGGTTTTTCCGTAAAGGATTTTCAGACGGGGATGCCAATAATGAGGTGTGATAGCCGGGGCGACCTCTACCCTATTACCTCTTCTCTCAACAATCAAGCTCCTTCTACCTTTGCAGCTATCTCTCCTAAGCTTCAGCATGATCGTTTGGGTCATCCGGGGGCTCCTATCTTAGATGCTCTTAGGCAAAATAAAAGCATTAATTGTAATAGACTTTTTAGTTCTAGTGTTTGTGGTTCTTGTGTTCTTGGAAAACATATCAAATCGCCATTTGTTGCCTCTAATTCTAGTACTACTATGCCTTTTGATATTATTCATTGTGATCTTTGGTCCTCTCCTGTTTTAAGTTCTTCGGGACATCGATATTATGTTTTGTTGTTGGATGATTATTCTAAATATTTGTGGACTTTTCCATTAGCTCGGAAATCGGATGTGTATGCCACTTTCTTATCTTTTAAAGCCCACATCGCCACCCAATTTGAACGAAATATCAAAAACTTGCAATGTGATAATGGGAAGGAATTTGATAACGGTCCATTTTGGGATTTTTGTAAATCTAATGGCATGACCTTCCATCTCTCTTGTCCCCACACTTCCTCTCAAAATGGAAAAGCTGAACGAAAAATTCGTTCTATCAATAATATCAGTCGTACTCTTCTTGCTCATTCCTCTCTTCCTCCTTCGTTTTGGCATCATGCATTGCAAATGGCAACTTATCTTCTTAATGTTCTTCCAAGTAAATTGCTGGGCAACACATCCCCTTTAGAAATTCTTTACAAACGGGTTCCCTCTTATTCTCATTTACGGGTCTTTGGTTGCTTATGTTATCCTCTTTTCCCATCTACAACAATTAATAAATTGCAACCTCGGTCTACTCTGTGTGTGTTTTTAGGTTTTCCTACGAACCATCGTGGCTATAAATGCTTTGATTTAACTTCTAATAAAATCATTATTTGTCGTCATGTTATTTTTGATGAGAATACCTTCCCTTTTACTCAGCTTCACTCCTTTCAAACCCACTCTTATGATTTTCTTGATTCTGGGCTCTCTCCCTATATCATTCATCATCTCAGCCATCCTGCTCCAGTTTCACCGCACGCCCAGCCCAACTCCAGTCCACCTACCACTTCTTCCTTCCATCCCCCGGCCCAACCCAACACTCAACCCCACACACAAACAGGCCATGCCCGCTCCTCTCAGCAACAAGCTCAGCTGGTTCCCACTCCTACCCGGGTCTCACCACCATCATCTGGGCCTTCCTCTCCTGCTGGCCCACCACCTGTCTCCCCTACTTCTTCTCCAGCCCCACCACAATTCAAACCTATTGACCCCCCTCCTCATCCTATTCCTCTTTAGCAGCCCACAATGGTGACCCGTAGTCAACATGGAATTTTCAAACCCAATAAAAAATATTCTATGTTGACCGAGGTTGCGAGGTCTCCTTTACCTCGTACCCCAATAGCGGCCCTTCGTGATCCGAATTGGAAAATGGTCATGGATGATGAATATAATGCTCTAATTAAAAATAAGACGTGGGAGTTGGTGCCCCGTCCACCTGATGTGAATGTTATTCGGTCAATGTGGATTCTTGCTCATAAATTCAAATCTGATGGTGCTTTTGAGCGGCATAAAGCCCGTCTTGTAGGTGATGGTAAAACACAACATGTTGGTATCGATTGCGGGGAAACATTTAGTCCGGTGGTGAAACCGGCAACGATTCACACTGTTTTTAGTCTTTCTCTCTCCAAGGCATGGCCTATTCATCAATTAGATGTCAAAAATGCCTTCCTTCATGGGGAGCTTCAGGAGACAATATATGCATCAACCACTGGGATACATGGATCGTACTCATCTTGATTATGTTTGTCTTTTGCGTAAGTCTTTGTATGGGCTTAAGCAGGCACCCCGAGCTTGGTATAAGCGTTTTGCTAATTATGTTTTGTCTATTGGGTTCACCAACAACTGGTATGACAACTCTTTATTCATTTACAACAAAGGGTCCGATATGGCTTACATTTTATTGTATGTTGATGATATTATCATTGCTGCTTCTTTTGATGCTCTACGGTGTTCTATAATGGATCTTCTTAGTTATGAGTTTGCTATGAAAGATCTTGGTCCTCTAAATTATTTTCTGGGAATTGCTGTGACCAGCCATAAGGATGGTATGTTTCTGTCACAGAGTAAGTATGCTGAGGAGATAATTGAGCGTGCAGGGATGTCTTCCTGTGAACCATCTCCTACTCCAGTTGACACCAAGCCAATAGTCAGTGCTACATCTGGCGCTCCCTTTGCTGATCCCACCCTCTATCGGAGTCTTGCAAGGGCTCTACAATATCTCACTTTCACACGACCCGATATCTCCTATGCAGTTCAGCAAGTTTGCCTCCATATGCATGCTCCGATAGTTGATCATATGTCTGCTCTCAAACGAGTTATTCGGTATGTTCAGGGTACATTGGATCACGGGCTTCATTTATACCCGTCTTCTGTCTCTACTCTTGTTTCTTATATTGATGCAGATTGGGGTGGGTGTCCTGATACGAGGTGTTCTACGTCTGGTTATTGTGTCTTTAATTTTTGGGTGACAATTTGGTATCTTGGTCGTCTAAACGACAACCCACATTGTCCCGTTCCAGTGCCGAGGCCGAGTATCGAGGGGTGGCAAATGTTGTCTCCGAATCATGTTGGCTTAGGAACCTTCTGTTAGAGTTGCATTGTCCAATTACAAAGGCTACTCTTGTTTATTGCGACAATGTCAACGCTATTTATTTATCAGGAAATCCGGTTCAATATCAACGTACAAAACATATTGAAATGGATATTCACTTTGTCCGAGAGAAGGTTGCACGAGGTCAAGTTCGAGTTCTTCATGCACCGTCGAGTTATCAAATCGTGGATATCTTCACCAAAGGTCTTCCGCTAGTATTGTTTGAAGATTTTCGGGACAGTCTTAGTGTCTGTAAACCTCCCGCTTCAACTGTGGGGGTGTGTTAAATATATGGTAAATATTTGATTGTCAATCTAGATTATTGTGTTTCCTAATTAGTAGCCTTGAATGTTGCCTTCGGTCAACATTATGATTGTATATATTAGGATTGTATCAAGTGTAATGTTTAAGGAGAATATTCTTTCAGTTACAAAATGCAACAAACAATACGGATAAAAAAAGATATTATGAAGTAAAACTTTTATCCTTGATTGTGGCTCCTCCTTAATCTTTGACTCATTTATCTATGTAAGAGAGTTCATTTTCCATCTTCATTCTCCTCCTGAATCTAATCATTTCTCTTCTCATTAATCTCAACATACATTGTTCTCCTCCTTTGATATATGAATCCTTCATGTATCCATTATTCTCCACCTTAATGGACACAGGCCCAATCACAAGATTCTCCTCATAAGCGTAGAATTTTGGTTGACATTTTAACCAATAATATTCAGCAGTTTAAACAAACGGTAAGAAATACACATAATCAACTTGTCAATTGAAGCACATATATAAGGTGTTATTGATAAGTGACAATCTTCTTTTGAATCAAAGAGTTAAACTGAGATTGATGATAATATAGGTTATGATATCAAATTTTTGAAGTATTTATCATCAGTTTAAATCTAAGTTAATATCAAGCAAAAGTTACCATGAGTGAATAGATTGAATAAGTGAGTTTGTCATGGTATAAAAGATTAAAATACGTGAGATAAACTAGATAAGAGCTTAACATCCAAATATAAGTTTTTATGAAGTTTTAAGGAGATGGATATAACAAGATTGATTAAGATAAAATTTATTATGAAGCATGTAATCAATCTTGATATGATGAGATATTTTTAATAAAGAGATGAATGTCATTAGATTCAGTAATGAGGGAATTCAGGAATATGTTTTTCATTCAGATCTTTAGATAGGGAGAGATGTGAAAACATTTTGATAAGAACTAAGGATGAGGTATGATATAGAACTACTGAAAGAACGCAAGTAGCTAGGATTCTCCAAGCTGCCTAATGCAGTTTCTAATGTAGCTTGTGAAAAAGCTACAATGGAAGTCACAATAGACAGAAAAATAACAAAACAGCGGAAGACTTAATACTAAAACACGAAATTAAACACAAAGGTTTACCAAACAATCTACAAGCCTATACTTGTAGATCTAGCCTCATGGCCAAAAAAAGATTTCACTAAAAAATATTAATTGTTTTACAAAAACTATGTGAAATCACACAAAAAATATTCTCACAAGATAATGAATCTTGGAGAACAAAAACCCCACATAAACAGGTTAAACAAAACGTGGGAAGAAACAACATCAGCTTCTCTTAAACAAAACAGGAAACACAATAACAGTTAGGGGTGTGCACGGGCCCTAAGCCCGCGGGCATTGGTAATGCCCAAGATAGGCCCATATGGCATGGGCATCATTTTAAAAGCCCAAGATCAGACAAGCCCACGGGCATCGCTGAACGGCATTGAGCGGCAACGGGCTTAGATGGGCTCTCTGATTGTCTACAATGTAAAAGAACTATGAAGAATCAAAATTCAACTTATACAAAGTATTTTCATTATTTCATTAGCTCATAAGCAAAACTACATATGATAAAAAAAACCTTGAAATCATTCATTTGACTTACAAACTCAACACACAAATGACAATTAACCCCTAATCAAATATCATGTACACCTAAAATTTGAAACCCATATGTTATTTTCAATAAAGAAGCAAGAAAACAAACCCAAATCAGAACAAACTTACATGAACACGATAACAAGATCTGCAATGTCTCGCAAAGAGAAAAATAAATATCCGGCCTAGCGGTGACGGAACTGAACGGAAGTCACGATTATGCCGAAGGTCACGATTCGTCAAGGTACTAAAGAATCCAAGGTAGCGACTACAAATAATTTGATTTGTTTCACACTTTACTTTGCCTTTTGAGTTTTGGTCTTTTGTATTTGACCTATTGGTATATCACTAATTCACTATATTGACTAATCTGGATAGTGTATAATATATTATAGTAGTATATAATAATATAATTTGTGATTTTGTTTATATATAATTTTATATATGATATATATAATACTAATAGACACTAATAGAGTAATGATATAATTATAATATATTTAAAATTTAAAATTTTAATGTGATGATGGGTCGGGTCGGGCTTAGATGGGCATTAGAACTTGAAGGCCGCCCGGCATCTAACATCTCTAAAGCCCAAAGTGCACTTTGTATGGGCATTCAGATGGGCTCACGCCACCCCTAATTTAACTCAAAATGTAGCTACATTGACATAGCCAAAACCCTGAACTTCTAAATCGACTTTTATTCTCTCTCTGGAGCTCTACAAGAACCACGAATCCTTGCACCTTTATTTATAGTTATGCGTCTCCTACACACACCCAAAAACAATCCATTTACTACAAGGAAAAGGATTGGATTTTATTACCAAATATGAAAGTGGTCAAGAATCTTGGTTTGACTAGGATTTATGCTAAGATTTAGTTACCAAATATGTGCACATGAAATCTACAAAAAGATTATGCTACCAAAAAATACCAAAACTAAATCTAATAAACGATACTAATTCCTAAATTAACACAAACTTAACAAAAATCATATTTTGACCAAGAAAGGTGAAACAAGACCAAAATAGGTCATGCCTATTTTACCCTTACAATCTCCCCCTTTGTTGAGCCTTTCTGGTCAAATCAAAAGACAAGTGTTTATTCAACACCAATCAAACCATCTAACCTGCATTGGTTAGAAAATCACATCTCCCCCTGAATTTGTGCAAGGTATAAAATTAGAAAACATCACTAAGCACAAATCAGAATATACTAATGATGCAATCACATGCATACAAAACAAACATGAATAGTTTATGAGATTCATCACCATCACCATAAACACTTGATCTCTCTCCCCCTATTTGACCGGAAAAGGAAGAGGGATAAACAATCTTTTAGGAACTCTCAAAAATCCAAGATTTTGAAAAACACAATGAAGTGTTCACCATGATTTGATCACACCCCTAGCAATAACTGAGCACATCATATCCAGATTCAAAACCTCTTAGTTTCCCACAAAAATTAGACAACCACTAAATATTTTTCAACATGGAAATTTTTTGGAAATTGATTTGCACAGTTTATTTTAGGACAAAATTCCACCAAGTTGATATCCTTGCCAACAATGCATGTCCTAAAATTTTATGCCTAAAAACATGATAACTAAAAGCTAGGCAAAAGAAATAAAAAAAGCAATCACACAAGTGATAAAAGACCAGATCAAAAGATGTAGTTCCTAATGTAGCTGCATTGAGAGGTGCATTCGCCAAAATTGTGATTTTATTTTCAATTTTGCATTTTTTTTAATATTCTCAACCAGATTTCTCTCCCAAGATCATAAAATTTTCACAACAAAAATCCATAGGTACTTTATTTCCCTAGGAATATAGCTCTACTTTATTTCAAGCTATAAAAACATGCCACTTGGAACCTTTCACACTATTTACCAAGGGAAGCCTCTTAACTTTTTGATCAACCCATGAAATCCGAGGATTCATAGTCCCAAAAGAAAGGTGCCACAACCTTGTTCATAGGTAGCTCTTTTCCGTTAGGTAGCTTTCACACTTTTTCAATTAAAGGGAGTCAATTTTCTCAAGATCAACCCATGAGAGCCTAAGCTCCATAGTACTTTGACAAATTGCTGCATCCCAAAATTTTCAAAAAGGTAGCTCTTTCCTTTGTGGACTTCAAACATACTCAAGAACTGGAAGAGAGAGAGAATCATAACAATGAAATCACAACATATTTTGAATGAAATTCCCAAGCAACTACAAGAGATACATACATGTTAAACAATGATCTAGAGTGCCCTCTAAAGACAAAATACAAGCATGCCTAATTTTTTTTTCTTTTCTTATAATTAACTAAGTGTAAAATTATATGGCACACATACCAAGAGATTTCCTTAGATTGGAAAATCTCTTCAAAATCAAGACTCTTAGTAAATATATCAGCTAATCGATTTTTTGTCCCAACATGTTCAGTGCAAATAATCTCTTGTTCAACCATGTCTCTAATAAAGTGGTGTTTTATATCAATGTGTTTTGTTCTAGAGTGTTGAACTGGATTTTTTGCTATACTAATTGCATAGGTGTTATCACAATACATGGTTAACACATCAATTTGAAGCTCATAATCTTTGATCATTTGGTTCATAAAAGTTGTCTCAACACAGTTATGTTTTTTACTAAACCAAGAACTCAAATTATCAAGTTCTACAAAACATGAGACATGGATATCTTCACACTCAAGAGTGGACAAGCAAGCAAGTTTCATATAGTCTACCTTACCTTTCCTCCTTGTGGACATCCCATCATGTATATTACCTATGACTTGTAAAGTGGGATGCACTCTTTGGATTTTGCTTGGAATGTCATGTCCATGATCACGCTTGTTACGAATCGTTCGGCATCGCCAAGATTCTGTCCAATGTGACTTCCGATGTAGCTACATTCGGAATCACATTGGGTATGATATTCTGAATCACATCGGCTGAACTTCCAGGACTTGCATATACTGAATGTTCTGGGGCAGGTGCACTTTTTTCATGTGCAGGTTCTGAAGATTGTGCAAAAGATTCATAATCACAAAAGTCAAACAAACCTGAAACATCATCTTTAGCAAATTGACCAAACCCTTGACAAGCCCTACATCGAATAGAATCAATATTTTTATCACTTGATGTAGATTGTTTAGCAAAAGGGTTGGTAAAAGATTTTTAAGAGGTTTGGAATGAGTCTTCATTAGGAACAACCTTAAAATACTCATGTTTGAAAGCAGTTTTGGAGTTTGAAGATGAAAATCTATTTTTTTTTTTTGGCTTTCAAAATATTTTTAAACTTGGTTGATAAAAGAGCTATTGACTCTTCATCAAAATCAAATTCCTCAACATTCCAATTTGAGTAATTTGCATTCATTAATGTAGGAGGACGAACAAAATTCTCATATTTGGAATCCATCATGGCTACAACCAGAATCTACTCTTAGTGACGTCAAGAGGAGGCTCTGATACCAATTGAAAGAACGCAAGTAGCTAGGATTCTCCAAATTGCCTAATGCAGTTTCTAATGTAGCTTGTGAAAAAGCTACAATGGAAGTCACAATAGACAGAAAAATAACAAAACATCGGAAGACTTAATACTAAAGCACGAAATTAAACACAAAGGTTTACCAAACAATCTACAAGCCTATACTTGTAGATCTAGCCTCATGGCCAAAAAGATTTCACTAAAAAATATTAATTGTTTTACAAAAACTATGTGAAATCACACAAAAAATATTCTCACAAGATAATGAATCTTGGAGAACAAAAACCCCACATAAACAGGTTAAACAAAAGTTAAACAAAACGTGGGAAGAAGAAACAAAATCAGCTTTCAAACTTCAATGTAGCTACAATTGTGACATCGGTAGCTTTGAGTTCGCCGCAGCTGCTGAATTTCTAAACTTCAGACCGCGGTTGTATGGCTTTTATTCTCTCTCTGGAGCTCTACAAGAACCACGAATCCTTGCACCTTTATTTATAGTTATGCGTCTCCTACACACACCCAAAAACAATCCATTTACTACAAGGAAAAGGATTGGATTTTATTACCAAATATGAAAGTGGTCAAGAATCTTGGTTTGACTAGGATTTATGCTAAGATTTAGTTACCAAATATGTGCACACGAAATCTACAAAAAGATTATGCTACCAAAAAATACCAAAACTAAATCTAATAAACGATACTAATTCCTAAATTAACACAAACTTAACAAAAATCATATTTTGACCAAGAAAGGTGAAACAAGACCAAAATAGGTCATGCCTATTTTACCCTTACAACTACTCATTTTAAATCTAAAAATGTTTCCTTAAATTCAAGGAATTTAAAAATCCAATAAATCCAATAAATCATCCCCATGTGTAGTAAAACATTTTGAAATTTCCCAAGAATGCCCAAAAAAAATCATTTTATAATAAGTAGATGACATATCTGGGTTCTTTATGTCTGATAAAAGGCTTACCTTGTCCATTGTTGATTGAAGATATATAATCAAGACAAGAATGATAGACTGGTCTTACAAAGGTTTGAGAGGTTTTTCAGTTGTAATCATCCTTTTGCCATTGATTTATCAAATCTCCTCCTAGTGCTTTCTTGACTTACGTATAGCTGGAAGGAGCATCAGTTGGTGAGGTGACTGATGATGCATCATACTGATCTTCCTTTTGAAAAAAAAAATCTTTTTAAAACTATAGTGGGTTCTACATGGTAGATGTTGATAGATGATTATGTTGTAGATCCCACTGTTATCTTCAGTTTTTTTTTCTTTTCAGCATCTTCAGTTAATAGACATCTGATAGATCTAACTGATTTGGTTATGTGTAGACAATTGTAGACAATCTACTGATTATATTACTGAATTTCAGTTGAAGCTCTTAACCGAAGGTTTTGAAAGTTGAGTCTTTTGATTGAAAAAGTGACCATCTTTGAGCTAACTTGATTTGATCAGAGAATTCTTTGAGATAATACTTGTGGAGTATTTTGAATCTCAAAGAACACGGGTTAAGATTGATATAGACACATAATTCTTAATATATCATGTTTGTTGAGTATTGATACATCTTATATCTTTATCAATACAGTCTAAGGTTAAAGGAATAGTCGATATATATTAGTTAGTAAGACATTTACTAGGGTGAGTGTTTATTTAATCTCTTAGAAATAATATATCAGATGTTTTGTGATTAAAAACAAATATCATCCAACAAAACATTTCAAGATATACAAGATGCATAATCTTAACATCAGTTTGTTATTTCAAAGAAGTTTTTAAGAACCAATTTTACATCAGACTAATTTAAAAAGTTTATAAATAAATGATTTAGGTGATGTTAGCTTTTGAAAATACTTTGGAAAATAATTTGAAAAAATATGATCAGTAGATACAAATTTGGATGAGAAGATGAAAATTGTCAATTATATATATATATATATATATATATATATAAAATATATGTATATATATGCATATATTATAGGTATGATATAGGATTTTGTAGAATAGAATTTTTAACAATTCATAAAGTTGAGTTGAGAAGAGTCATTTTTTACTAGAGTTACTTACCTTGACTCATACGAGTATTGTGAACTAGCTATCACCTGCAGATGTCAAAAGATAACTGTTTAAAATGCTTCAGCAGGTGGAAATTGTTGAATTTGGTTTGAGTAATTGTTAGTTGTTGAGTATCCTTCTTGAGTAGCTTGGAAGATGCCTCTCTTTATGTCCAGTTTATCCGTTTCGACATTTTGGCTTTGGCGGTGATGTTGGATTGTTGGATTACATCAGTAAAGCGTACTATTGCGGATCAAGTCTCCTCCTTAAATCTTTTGCTTTCTTCTTGTATGCCTTAGTTTTTACTCTCTGTCTTCTTTCCTTAAGTATGGCAGCTTCAACAGTTGGTCATTCAGGTATGGCAGAGGTTGAAGAGGTTGAGATGAAGCAGCAGGTGAAAGTTCAGGTGAAGGAGCAAATAGAGGGTTTTGGATAATAGGAGTTGGCTCATAAGTAAACTAGGTTATACACGTGCGATGCATGGTTTTAAGATATATTTTTTTTCAAAAGTTGCTTATAATAATAAAAAAATCTCAAACTCGTTAAAATTAGAATCTTTTGAACAAATTTGAAATAGGATAAGTGCTTAAATTAATATATGAATATTTAATATAATATAAAAGAAACATTTTAATTAAATGAATCTATTACCTTATGAAATTGTTGAAAAGATGGGCAGGTAATATGAATTTCAAATTTACATAACCAACTACAACTGGATCAACTGAATTTACTTCAAGATAAAATAAAATAATAAAATCAATAGTTTCTTGATTTTATCAGAATAGTTCACAAAAAAAATTAGTAACACATTAATAATAAATTTCTTATTTCACAGGAAACCACCACGTGGAAGCAACGACTTCTGTTTTAGTTATAGTAAATAAACTAGGTTATTACCCATGCGATGAAGCGGTTCATTTAGTGTTGTTTCTGAAGCTTAATTTTGTAGATAGAATCTGTAAGCTATTTGAGGGAATCAACAACGGCAAGATGTTCACATAATTAATAAATTAAAAAAATTGTAAGATCACACTGAATCATCAAACCAGAAATTTATGCGAAACATAAAATCGAACAAATATTCTTAGGGATAGGAGGGAAAGTACCATGAAGACAGACTCGTCAAGAAGGTGTTTGATGGAGGGGAAGTATTTCGCAGTGGTTGTTTATAATTTTGGTGGAATATGTTTAATCAAATTGGATAAAATCTATTTTAAATTGACAGAGTTTTGGTAAAATAATAAAAATTAAAAAAACTTCTACCAACCAAAACTTGTCTAAATCAAATGTAATAAAATATATCTAGTACAAACCGATTTTGTCAACAAAAAATGGTAAAAAAAACAAATTACCATGAGAATTGAAGAATTTTAATCAATTGAAACACGTCTAAATCAAATGTGAAAAAATCTATCCGCAAAAAAAAAATTACCATAAAAATTTGGAGTCATAATCAAGTGAAACGCTTTAAAATCAAATGTAATAAAACATATCTGGTATTAACCGATTTTAACAGCAAAAAATGGTTAAAAAAACAAAAACTTTTACCATGCATAAAGGAGACACCAGTTTCAAAATCTATCTAGTTTTGATTTTTGGAAGAAAAAAAAAAGAATTTATATATATATAGTACCGTATGCACATTTTTAATAGTTTTTTTTCTTTTGCAAAAGTTGTTTATAATACGATGATTTTCTAAACTTGTAACAAATAATTAATTTTTTTAATTAGAATAATTTGAAAAAATGAAAAATAAGGTAAATATTCAAAATTGATCATATGAATATCTAATTGAAAGTGTTGGAAAACTAGTGTTTTAAGTGAAGTAAATAGGGTTTTTGAGGCACTAATTTATTTGTGAGTCATTTATGTAATGACTATGATAATTGTGGAATTATATTCTTCTCCGTGAGTACATAAGAATTATATATTTATTTGTCCAATTCGGATATCGGATGAATAAGTTATAGAGGTTTAAAGTAGGACATTGGAAGTGTTGGAAGTGGGTTATCCCACATTGGAAAAATATGAAAGGCTTAAAGGGTTTATATACAAAGGCTCCCATGTGTTGGATAAGCTTGTATAGAAAGAACTATCCCACTCACGCCGCGGGGTGCAAATCAGGTCCAATTTGGCTTGGACCGATGTACTCGTGTGCCCAACATGCGGATACGAATGTTGGATCAAATTGTGCTACCTAGACAAACTCACAATTTACTTATTTTTCTTTTAAATTTTAAATTCTATTTTAAGTAACTCTCAACATTAAATAGCGATTAATTATGTCTTAATGTTTGTTTTAATTCTTAGCTATTAAACATAATTAAAAACAACTTACAAGGGTAACCAAATGATTTGTTCTCAGCAGGTATGAATCTCAAAGAAGATTTACAAGTTCTTTACACTTTTTCCTCACAATTGATTCTTTGTTTTCTCCCAAGTTCTTGTTGAATGCTCTTCCTAACCCCCGGCCGAATTCCCCTACTTGTTCGAAATGCATCCATAAATACCACTCTTTTCTCCCACTTACACCACTACTTAGTAGTTTTAAAACTACCGGTAACTTCTAAAAACCGCCCACTACTTGCAAATCAGTATTTCATTTAATACATAAACAGATTTAGACAGAAATAACAGTATTTCCTAACTATCTAGCAGTGCCTTTCGAAACTTGATAACTAGCCAGCAGCTCGGCTCAGAAAGGTGAATATCACGTGTCCATGTTCCAAGTTCTCCCTTTTTGCTGAATTCGGCACTTCCTCCTCTGCCATTTGCCTTTGTACCTACATCATAACCAGCACAAAAACCCACCAAAAGTGTAATATTTTGCTCTAAAATAAATCATAAAACCAGCTAATTCTATTGCACTTTTGGGCTACCATCAAAATTCCCCACACCAAACCGATGCTTGTCCTCGAGCATCTTCAATCAAGATAAGAATGCGCGTTCTTTTATCGTACAACTTATGAAGATATGAACTTTCTTGAATGCGGTATTTCAATGTGCATGACCATAGGAAAAATCAAAAATTCAATCAAGGTAATGGAATTCTTAAAATGTGCCATCTAAATTAACTAACATGTTTCCAAAAGAATCCTCAACCTTCACATATGCATGTCTCAACCATCCTCACGGAGACACTCATTCACTCAAGTGTTTAGATAAGGATATGTATTTAAGCACTCGACTCAACACCACGGAATGTAATTACCATAAGCTTGCAAGTTGATCAAATCTCCATCACTAAATATGAGTTAAATGCACTAATCGGAAGGTCTTTTTATAGGTTGTAATGGGGCGGGGGTTAAAAAGTATGATATAGGAGTATAAGGTGAAATAAAATGCCAATGAAATGTAGAACTACACAATACATAAAGCTTATTATTACGATTTAAGCTCAAATCTTTAGTCCCGCACCTCTGCTGGCGAAAGTGGAAAGTAATGTTCTAGTTCCATTCTGCTTTTCTTTCCTGAATCACTTCATTCGCTTCTTCAAACTTTTATTCTCTTTTTCTTTCTTCTTTTTTTTTTTGTTTTTTTTTCTTTTCACAAACTCTTGGCTTCTTCTGCCACTACTTTTGTCTTTGCTTTGTTTTTTGACCAGAATGAAATGAAGCTCTAATTTTGGCACACTTGAAGTAGAACCACATTCATCTCAAAATCAAAAATTCTTCATCTAACATCCAATCTCGCATCTTTGTGCATTAAGACTATAGTTCACATGTAGTTTCCACAATTCTTGGCATTGGTAAAAAGCTAAAAAAGGCTAAGACTCATTTAAATTTGGTTTAGTCAAAGAAATAGGTAGGGCTCAAAAAGGCTAACTAGGGGGTAATGTTAAAAGGGTAGGATAGAAAAAAGATGGCCAAAATTGGTATTTCCTACATGCCTTAATCATGTTAGTGCATAAACTCATTTATGTGATTTTGAAATGTAAACAAACATGCAAGTTCTAGAATTGATATCAGTGCGAGTAAAACACACAAGAAGAAATGAGAGCAAAATGAATTTAATGCTCCATAAATGGCCGAAATCTCTCTTTAAATGGCTATAAGTCAACACATACATATCCACGAGGTTGAAGAAACATTTTAAAACATGCAATTAACTTAAAATAAAAACACTTCAAATAAAATTCCACCACATATAAAAATTCATCTTTTACCATGATAATGCACATTAAAATACCAAACAACCCAACATCATAAATCATAAATCATATCCTCATAGCCAACAAGAATACCCACAACAAAAGAAACATGCATCCAAGATTCACGAACATCCAAAATTACCAATATCCAAAATTACCCCCCACACCAAAAATGTGCATTGTCCCCAATGAACAAATAATTACAAAAAAGAAAAAGGGGAAGAACTTCCCAATCATGAGGACGGAGGAGGAGGAGGCGGAGGGGGGCGAAGCCAACAAAATCAAAGTATGCCATCAACATGGCTGCGGATGCCGGTTGGCATCTATATCTGTTGAATTGGCATCTACTGACTTGATCTAAGGATCAGAGGAAGTAGAAGGGCCCGGTACTGCGAGGGAGCATAGGGTGCTCGGTTGCGGATGCATCCGGTGAGGGGATCACATCCACAAATTTCAACAAACCCATTCGATATAAGCATTTAATATCTAAGGGTTCATACTAAACAACGTTCAAATCATGTTTGTTGTAAATTTAACACACCCAAATTCACTTGCTAAAAGAGTAATGGCCGAGCCAGACTTAATGGACGACTTTTCTTTTTCAACACCAAAACAAATTGGCTTGTTAGCCAATAACCCAAATACTTTTTTTCTTATTCAACATACACCACATGAAAAATAATTCGGTTTGGTGCAAATATTAGAACCATCTTTGCAACAGAAAAAGCGTATGCCAAAATTTTTTGTATTACTTGCAAAGCATGGTCCTTAATCTGAATACCTTCGAGCAGCGGGATTGTATGCGGCTCCACGTCATTCGAAATAGTATAAACCAAATTACGATCGAATTAAAGAGTTCGCAATATTCACAAAATGACATGTCCCAGCTCTAAACTGGGAACTTGGTCAGACAAAAAGCAGCGAGCATCATTAAGAATTCAAAGACATATTAAAAACCTTTCCTATTAACCGAATCTAATCGAGTTCGGTGTATCGGCCAGAAAAAGTCTCATCGCTCTTAAAACAAAGGTGCGTAGAATTCCCTAGTTAATTCATCAAAAGTCGGAAATCCAATACCCAAAAATTTTCCCAACCTATATTACGCATGAAGTTTGCAATTACGCGGACAAATTCAAAGCGTTTAAAGTTGGAAGATGAAAGCATTTACACAAATAATTCGACGAGCCAAAATGTACGTGGCTGCGCTTGATGGGCAGCCTTGTGTTGAAGGTTAAGCAACTACCTCGATGAATTACTTTATCTAGCAGACCTTCCCCTTTAGAACCCGTGGTTTCTTTCGCGCGAGAATGGGAAACAATGACATTAAGCGAGAGTCATAGTTTCACGATCTTGTTCGAGGTGCGTGGGCGAATCGGCGGAGAATGAGGTGGTGCTCGGGTTCTCAACAATGAAGTTGGAGAGGCATTAGTCGGTTGGGTTTCTTGTTGATCACGGCGGCCGTAGAAGCGAGATACTGGAGGTGATGGGGAGAATTCGCCGGTGTCGAAGAAGATGAAGAGGTGGCGGCGCATAGGATTCGGCGATGAATGCGAGAAAGGCCAGAAGATGAAGAAGTGGTTGAAATTTCAACCGGCTCGACGGCTTCACGACCACTCAGCGGCATAATCGCGAGCAACCTACTGTCGGCGTCGAGGCGAGAAGGTGGAACAACGCGTTTCTTGGGAGCCATTGACAAAGAAGAAGACAACAATGGTGGCCGAAGACTTTGGGGAGATGAAA
>CM028378.1:120058455-120129496 GCA_013146195.2 Codonopsis lanceolata
GCTTGGTCGCCTTTTCACCCGATCTAGGACCTGTGATTCTGCCTTTCCAACGGATTATGCCGGACGGGTCCACGGCCTTCATAGACATCTCCTTTGTAACATCCTTATCTTTAGATATGTATCAGTGTTTAGATTAGTTGTTTAAAAGGAGTAGTTAAGTCATCGAAAGTTGTAATGAACTCTGTAATCTTTAGATCCTCTTTGTACTCATGTTAATTTTTGATCTAAATGAGAATTTGTTCAAAGCATCTTTACTTCATGTCTATCTGCCTTTGAATAAATATTCCTTGATAGCATGAAATCTTATATTTGCTTGAGTTTTTGGCATTTGTACTTTTAATAATATATGACAATTCAATACAAAGAATATAATCCTCGTTAACTCCCAATGTAAAACCAATCCTCACTTATAAAATTTCCTATTCAACATTGTGCATTCAACAATTGTATCCAAGAAATGATGTTGAAATATGGTTAAATTTTAAGTCTTGGATTTCTTTGAAGTAACTGCATACCTTGCAACTACTTCATCAAGAATTATAGATCTTATCTCAACCCATGATGTTCTGATGAATCTTAATTCTCCTCAAAATTTCAGGTCTCTCTTGTTTCAACGATAGACCTTATCTCCCGCTAGACAAACGACCTTTCGAGAATATACAAGCATTCTCAAATTCTATTCCTCTCTCGCTTCCTCTCGGGTTCAATGACAACTGTGCTTTTAAACTTTCTCCTGCTTTCTATTGTCTTGAACATAATGACTTCCTTTCCCTTAAAAGTTAGTCATCTTCTTCCTAACCGTTGACCTTGAAGAAAAAGTCATTCTCAGATCTGATCGTCACCCTAACTAAGTTTGAGCCACTTGCTTTTTGTGATTCAAGCACTTTAACCGAATAGGTTGGTATCTGCTTTTGCTTCCAAATGCTCTTCTCATCTCAATAGAAATTCTATTTTAGTAGCATGGTCATTAGTTATTCTATGCCGATGAAGCCTCCCAGATCTCCGACAATGCCAAGGCAAAAAGGAAAATCAAGAAAATCTATTTTCTACTCTTGTAACTGCAGACCCCAAGAGTTCAATATTTCTACTAGTGAGGAGGAGCCAACCGCGTAACTTGGTATCTTTCCTATACCGCAAGTATCGTTGTTAATGCTTCAATATTCTTTAAACATTTTTGCTCTCCCTCCAACTTTATTTTGTTCTCACGATGAAACCTATGGTCAATCCTTCCGTAAGTCAAGGCATTCCAAAGGATATAAGTCGTAATACTCTTCATTTCAATTGGTATCTACCTCAATGTCTCATTGCTCCATTCTTCTATAGCTTAACTTTGTCCGCAAGAACTTTTAATTTATCTATCCTAAGGCACTTAATCAATGCCGATCTCCTTCATCGCAAAACCATTATCTATGTTGATTCCTCCGCTATTCATTCATTCGACAACCAAGATACCTCAAAGTTTACTGATCACCTCTCAATGATTGATATCATTCATAAATTGGTATCCTTCATACAATCAATTGATATTCTCCAACAATTGGTTGACCCCCTTCAGCTCTCTAAAATCAGTAAACTTCCACTCTTCTTGAGCACATTGGTCAATTCTATATAAAAGCTATTCTTAGCTATCTTCCTTCATGTGTTCAAAAGACTGATAACTGCATTCAAACCTTTTAAATTGGTATCAATGCATCTTCATCTCGCTGCATACTTCCTTAAAAGTTATCGCTTGAATCGTAGACCTCAATGTCTACCGATCAAAATCTCGAATCAGACTTTCTCGCTCACACCCTTGTATCAGCACATTTCACACTCTACTGAAACTAATCAACAAAATTGGTTTCAGATCTCTTGCTGTTGATCAATCTTGTGTAATGATATCTTTGATATAAAAACATTTAGGAGTGATTGATTGTTTTTCAAAATAACATTTCGAAAATCCTTCTGAAAATGGATTTCAAAACAACTTTGTTCTGGAATGACTAAAAGTCTAAAAGAATTGGAAGATTGCTGGAGATTGTGTGGATGACTCAGAAAGCTCCATAAATTTCTTTTAGTAAACAAAGAACACAAATACCTTAACTGTTTTGTAAAAACATTTTTAAATTCTTCCAAAATATTTTTGAAATGATTTCAGTTCCAAAATTCTATAGATTTGGGAGATTGCTGAGGATTGTGTAGATGATTCAGAATGCCCCATAAATTATCTATTAGAATATTTGGAATACTTAAAACCTATCACATTTCCTAAATTTATTTTCACAAAATTCAGTACATTATTTTTATTCATCGATATCAACACATCTTCTTTTCAATACCCTAAGCTGTCAATTAAATCTGTATTGGTATTGAAAATCCCTCGATTTTAAGTCTCAAATGTGTCCAAATACATATTCCCTAGAAGACTTAATTATCGCAATCATGAATCACCGCCTCTCCCATAAAAACGTCCTCTCACAATCAAGCTTCGAAATGATTGCTCCGCCGGTTCTCATTTAAATCAATAACAACTTTATTGAGGACTACCAAACGACGGTTCTTGATCTGTGTGTTCTTCGTGCCCAATCTCAGAAAGTACTGAATATATATATGTATACCTCTTTTTTGGTCTCCATCGTTTCCCAAATCCATCCATATGATTAATTATCAGTGCTCATTTTTTTCCCTGAGAAATTCATCACGGCCGCCTCTTCCTCGAACAGCGTCTCTCACCCTATCGGTCCCTCTAAATCTTCCTTCGTCACCAGAGTAGGTCGTCAATCCTACATTCTTGGTCGAACGATTCAAGGAGAACAATTTCTCCTTGACAACACTGTTGGAGCAAAGATTATCGATCTTTTCCACAGCCTCGACTCGCTCCTCCATCCTCTTCGCTGCGGAAGAATTCTACTGCCTTCAACTGGTCGAGGAATTCTACTTGAGGATGCATCTGTCAAGAGATGGTACAGGCCTCCACGGTCGCATTCGAGGTACTGACCTTGTCCTCAATGCCGACAGCCTTTCAAGAGTCTTCAGCCTTCCTTCTGCTAGTCCTGACTCTATCAATTATTCTGTTCTCAACGAATCATGGCTGCACTGTCCTGGCCACCAATCTCGAAATGACTTCGGTACATGGGATCTTTTCAACTATCCCCTAGACGTGTACTGTGTTGGAGAGATTTCTGAGCCAAAGCCTTCTGTTTCATGAACCTGGCTCAAGAAGCGACACCAGAAGACTTCGGAACCTCACCATTTCCGTTCTTGACTCCCATGTCATCAACTGGTCTGAAGTGGTCTTTTCTCTTATCTGTCGTTCTTTCCAACAAAGACGAGTGAATGGGTCGGGTATTCTCAAGTACGCTAGGATAATAAGTTATTTCCTATGCTCCTACCACACCATTCTTTCCACGGTTCAAGAGGACGAACGCCTTCCAATCACGGGAGAATTGCTGGTCACTAAGGAATTGTTCGGTGGCAGAAGTTTTTTTGATCAGGATAGGAACTACTCTCTAGAATCTAGCACCGGTAGTTTTGGAGATTCAAAGTAGACTGCATTTTTTTTCAGAACTTTTAGTACTTTCTTTCATTATTTAGTGTCTTTTCTCTAGCTATCTACTCTACCTTGCTACACCTTTTCCGATTCCTTCTTTATTATTTGCTTGCAACTGTTCTTCAGATCTTATTCTTTAGTGCTTGCAACCATTAAGGAGGAGAGTTATATGACATACACATAACACTTGGTTAACATTTGGTATCAGATATATAACTTAAGGAGAAGAATTGACTTAGGAGGAGAGTGATACCCTTCTTTTCGTAAGAAGGAGAATTGACTTAACTAAATCCCAAATGAACACACAAAACAAATGTGACATTTCACCCTTAGTTGATTCTTAGTGAATCATGCTCAGTCTCTGTGGCACTTCTGTTGAAAACTTTGCTTAAAACCAAAACCCTCTGTTGAGTCTTACGTTCAACAGAAATTCTTTACTTTCAACAGAAATAAAAAGTTTTTCAAAAATTGATTTTCCAAAAAATTGATTTTTCAAGAAAATTGGTATTAATTTTCAAAAAGTTTTGATTTTTCAAAAAATTGATATTAGGTTTTCAAAAATTAATTTTCAAAAAAATTGATTTTCAAAAAATTAATATTACAAGCAATCCTTATTTTACTCTTTCAAAAACATACATTTGCTTAAAGGATTTGCTACTCTTACTTGTCAAAACAAGCTTTCATTTTATAAAAATTCATGAGCAAGTAAGACTTCTCGAAAACTTTTTAGATCTTGTCCAAAACTCTTTCAAAATTCAAAAGATCTAAATTGTTTTCACTATTGGATTACCTGTGCAGTACTTTGATTTATCGAGTCTGTAATAGCAATAGTAGACTATACCAAAGCCATCGCTTACATGTAATTATCAAACATAGGACATGTCTTGACATAAAATGATCATTCATTGTGGACATGCTATTACTATGTCTGATAAATGCTTTAGTGTTTTGTATATGTCATTTTGTAATGGTTCCAAGCAGATATGAGGAGATTGTTGATTATTGGAATAGGCGTCGTGATAATTTAATTATCACCTTGCATATTCCATATATATGGATTTGCTTGCCCCCATTACAAGTGAATCATCACAAGTGGCTAAAAGGTCTGCGTACCAGTTAGCGTGACAACTTGTATGATTTCACATAGGTCTTAGATTAGGTGTGACCTGATCTAGTCCTACCTCCTATATGATGATCAAAACAGACAGCACTTCAGATTGCACGTAGCACCGGAAGACTTGCAGCAATGTCAAAGCCTTCAGCGGCAGACACGCCACAAGTTCAAAAGCTCGTACCGGCAGACATCAACTCTCCTACATCGGTAGACCTGCTTCCACTGGTTCGAAGCTTTCCAACGGCAGACTATAAAATCTGCACGTGCTATAAGGAAAAGTCAACTAGCCACTCAAATCAAGATAAATATGTCCGTGCCTCATAAAGCCTGACATACTTAAAGCTACAAGACTTTCTCTCACTCAAGTAGTCTGTTAAAGTCAAAAAGCAATTACTTTATTGAACAGACCACCTGACAGTGCAACACACATCAGACCTACTCTTCAGAGACTATCAACCTAGTCTGACAGACAACGAGTTCCAAGATCTACAGGACTAAATCTCCGCCCCAAACAAGTCAGAGATTTTATGGACAAAGATCTATATCCGATAGTCTTCAACCACTATATCTCCAACGGATAGAAATCTTCGAAACCTCATCTCTCAACGATCATATTGATTCTCGCCTATATAAACCATCCCCCGTGCTTAAACACAAAGGGTGCAACACTGTGGCAACAGTGTAACAGTGTAAGCTACATTGAAGATCATCAATCGATACACTGTGAGCAACGAGTAAACTCAATCTGCTCAAGAACTTCATAGAAAAGAAATCCTCAAAGAGATCGTCTTCACCAACGCATCTCTGATTTCTACAACAGATTGCAGTGAACTCATCCAGCTCTTAGCAAAACACTTTCAGTGGATTGCTAGGAAGAAAAGCTTGGAAAAGATAGGAGAGTGATCAGAAACTTCAAAAGGCAGAGATCAAGATCTGAAGATTGATGTTGGACAATGTCTGAAGAAAATGAAGAGCTGTCTGTAGATATTGCATTCATATCTTCAGATTTGTATTCCTATACAAATGTTGTTGATTGTGCAATTATCAATCTTCATGGGAGGATGAGTGCTTTGCACTCAATCGTTCAGATATATTTTTATATCTGAACGACCGTAAAAACATCTTCTCATAACAGTTTCTTGTTCTCATCTCCTATTGTCCTTTGCAAGCTTAAAAGAATCTTTGAATGGATAATTAAGCAAGGACTGAGACATAGGAAGAGAAAACCATAAATTATACATACATTATTTAGACTGATGTAATATGTAATTTATCTTTGAATAAAATCATATGTTCTTACTAATGATTTATCTTTCAGTCCTTAAATATCTATGAGGTTTTTATTAATGACTTATCTTTAGAAAAATCATTCTCTACTTGATCTCCTAAACATGCATTTGAAAGAAGAAATAAGTGTGCTGTTGTTCTGAACATGTATTCGTGTACAGCCACTTATGACTTCTCCAAATCATAGCCTCTTTACTTTCCGCTGCACAAATCTTTTACAAGGCTTTTGATTTGAATAAACAGTTTATCGGCAGAGTTGTTACTTCTGCCTTGAGTAAGTCTACCGATAGCTTCAACCGGCAAACATACTCAACTTGATAAATTGTATTTGCCAACTAAACTATGCTTTATGAATATCCAAAAGAAAAGTTTTTTAAATTGGCATTATAGGCTATTCACCCCCCCCCTCTTATTTGAGCATTATTGTGGACCAACAATTGGTATCAGAGCATGCACTTCTAGCTTTATGCCAGGACTAACCTCCTGAGAGTTGTGATCCTCGAATGCTCAGTTCAAATGCATGACAAAAGAAAAACTTGTTTTATTCCTCTAAAAACTTTTTTCAAGGATTTCAGTTTGAGATAAATATTTTTGAAAAATATACCTATTTTGAAAAATTATTTTGTTTTCAAAAATATCATGAGATGAATGATTATCATGATAATTGTGAGATACTTATTCATATGACAAATATCTATATCAATTGGCACTATGAATAGCTATCTCCAGATGAAATGAAAAACTTTTAGATGGATGCTTCAATTGAAAGGACTTCTGATTCAAGCTTTCTTGACACAAGGCTAACGATTGAAATCAATCCAACACCTTCTCGAGAAAAAGAAATTTTAGTTCATACTTATTCTTTTGAAAAAGGTTAAGAGTCAAAAACTTTATATCATGAAACATTGATTGATCCCTCTATTATATGATATTTAGTTTCTGGGAACTTGGCCCATGTTTCAAAGAATTATCTGAATCTAAGAAAAAGAATAAAAAATCTTACAAAATTGTTTGCAAAGGAAATCTACTCTTTAGACAACATCTACTACATATCTATCAGCTCAGATTCAAAATGACTTTGTCTGAAGAACGTCAATCTCAATCCAGATAACTGTCAAAAAGGTACATCCCTGTCTTGTGCTCTCTTTCATATCTTTATCTTTGCACAAAAAGACCAAGGGAGAATGAGAAATTCAAAGATCCAGTCTTTCCCTTTCGCTGATCTTCTTGAAATACTTAATCCAGTATCTAAGATTTTTCTGGAGCTTCCTAAAGCTCATAAAATGTTGCCAATAATCTTCTTGATTCTTATCCAAGAATGTGTTTTCTCCAAAGATCAATAAGCACATTTTATTATCTCTCTTTGAGTTCCAAAAGGCTTTTGACTGATTGTACAGGATCCTTCTTCTGACTCAGTCTTCTTTCTTCTGGATTATGATATATTCCTGTTCTTCATTTATGATTCCCTGCTAATCATGATTTTGAATATATCATCTCTGCATAGCTTTATATTTGCTTACTCTACTCTTGTCTTTTCGCAAAGCAATATATATATATATATATATATAACTAGAGTAATTCATTCCATCATACTTTGCTTTCTTTCTTACAGTATGATCTATGACTTACTCATCTGATGGGAGAGCTCACCTACTTTCTAGGACTTCAAATTCAATAGACTTCAGACGGGATCTTCATCAGCCAAACCAAATATGCAAAGGAACATATCAAGAAATTTGGTCTTGATTCAGCTAAAGGATTCGAGACTCCAATGTCTACCGACTGCCATCTTGACAAAGATGAGAAGGGAAAGCAAGAGAACGTGACCAAGTATCGAGGAATCATAGGTTCACTTCTTTACCTTACTACCAGTAGACCTGATATAATGTTTGATGTTTGTGTTTATGCTAGATTTCAGGCAGATCCAAAGGAATCACATTTGCTTGTTGTTAAACGTATCATCAGATATGTTTCAACAACTACAAATCTTGGTATCTGGTATTCAAAAAGGAACAACTTTGATCTAGTTGGATACTCAGATGCAGACTATGCAGCCTGCAAAGTTAGCAGAAGAAGCACCAGTGGGACTTGTCAGTTTCTTGGAAATAGACTTGTCTCTTGGTCATGCAAAAAGCAAGGATCATTTGCAAACTCAACCATAGAGGCAGAATACATTGCTGCCAGCAGCTATTACTCTCAACTACTATGGATGAAGCAGCAACTAGTGGACTACAACATCAAGACTGTAAATTGTCCCATTATGTGTGACAACACTTATGCAATTTCAGTCTCAAAAAATCCAGTGATGCACTCAAAGACAAAGCACATTGATATACGTTATCATTTCCTCAAGGATCATGTGGAAAAAAGGTAACATCAGTTTGGAATATGTTCCAACTGAACATCAATTGGTTGATATTCTCACCAAGCCACTGGATGCTACCAGGTTTGCTTATTTAAGAAGAAATCTTGGTCTGATTGATCCTACAGCTTAAAGTTTATTTTTAAGTTTACAAAGTTTTCTTTCATACTGACAGACTTAATTGTTACTAACTTCGTCAATATTGTAGCTAAACTTCGTTAAGACCAGATTAGTATCTCAGTATTTAGTTTACTAAAGGGTAAAAAGATTTTCTAAAAAGGCTAAGGGGTTAAAAGTCACTTTTTGCTATTATTTTAAAAATATCTAAAGTTAAAAGCCTTTTGAAAGAGACCCGTCAATCATCCAAGGCATTTTCACTAAAATGACTTTTTCTACTTCTTTAAATAGACTTTGAACCGCCTTTTTACTTCTTTAAAATAGATATTCTCTCTCTATTCAAACCCTTCGAACTTTTCGCTTCTTCTTCTCTAACAACAACAATGGTAAGCTTTCGACACTCATTAGATTACTCTCTTTTGATTAATGCTTAAAAATTTCTTCTTTTGAGTCATATTATTGAGGAATCCGAAAGGACACTTTGCGTATCCTGACGGTTTCCGCCATTGTTGTTCATTTCAAGACCTTGAAACCAACAATTTTCTCTGTACTTTGAATACTCATTTGTTCGAGGATTATCTATTGATGTTTCTCTACTTTTAACTATCCAAACATTCAAGGATTTCAATTTCTCTGTCTGAAAATTTATTTTATTTCTTAAAAATGAAATCTTTGGTTGTTTGTTTTGTCTCGAGAAAATCCCTAATTTCTAAAATGGTTTTTGTAGCTGAAATCATCTGCCAAATCCAATACCGGCAAGAAAAAGGTGATTGACCCCGAACAAGTCATCCACCCTAGCCCCTCCGTCAACGTCCTAGGATTTCCTCTTTATCCTGCTGCTCATGACATCATTCAGGCGCTGGACCCAAAAGTATACCTGCCCGGCATATGCATTGACCTAAAGACAGTTCGTACATTCGCTGCCGGAGCCAAGATGTGTGATGACATGAACGAGTCTGGGATTCTCCCCCTCTTCTGTCTCCACGACGAAGACTACATCAACCTCCTCGCTGAAGAATTCTACCAGCGAATGGAAATCAACCCTAAGACTCCGTCTGTCATCCGTGGATGGATTCGTTGATTTCCCTTCTCTCTCTCTGTCAAGGTGATATCCAAGGTCATTGGAGTTCACTATGGCGGAGACATGGAGCTATCCATTGCTGAGGCTGACAGAGCATGGGAAGCAATGAGGGGAACCAACACTCCAAGGGAACCTCAAGGCAAAATGCTGAGGAACGTCTTTCCCTTGGACGCCTACTGTTCCAATCATCTGCTGGACAAATCTCTGATGTTCAAAAATGGGGCTCATGATATGTTCACAGCCCAACAGCTCAACCTCTCAAGCGCCATTCACCAGAGGTCTCGCCTAAACTACGACGCCATCATCTTCAAAGAGCTCCGTAACTACATTGCCAATGTGAAGGATATCCCTTCCAACAAGAGGCCCTTCGTCAGGCTCATCAACTCCCTGCTAAGGGACACGCCACAAATCAAGTCTGTCGTTCAGCCAGACGAACACATCAAAGTGTCCAAAGACAAACAGCTGACTGCTACCTTCCTCAACAAATATGTTGATCATGAGAACAAGAGGAGGCAACAACGAGGGCTCCCAAGCATTGCTGCTGACAAACTAGCAGAGCCAACTCCCATGATGGTCACGCGATTCGACATGGACGCGTATGATAATGCCAGTACAAGCATCCGTGCAGCCAAGGCAAGATTTCCGAAAGTAACCTCTGCTGTTGGCCGTGACAAGAAGTTCGAGAGCTAGCAGATGAGTCAGAGCACATGTGGAAACGGCGAAAGGTTGCTCAAGACAGAAAGGCAACTGGTTTCTCGCTAGATGAAACTAAAGTCTTGGCTGACATCTTTGCCAAGACCAAGGCTGATGCTGCCAACAAGGCTAGGCAGGAAGCGGATATAGACGAGCTTCAGGCAAAATGGATTCGCCAGGAGTTGAAGGCCAGTAGACATGAAAAGTCTACTGGCAGCTCCTCTGCTGCTGCTGGACAACCATCTTCTCCCCAGCCATCCAATCCTGAACCAACAACCTCCACTCCCCAGCCATCCCAACCTTCACCCAAGCCTAAACGCAGGAGATTGCGTAAAGTCCTATCGACCAAGCCACCAGCAGACCCTACCATCTCTGCCGATGAAGCAGCTAGATCTCCTGTCCACCCGTTGAGGCAGCGAAGGAAGTTCTGCTGGCAAACAACCATCTACCTCTTCTTAACCAAATTCTACTAAGTCATTTACTCAGATGGAATCACCCCCTCAAGAGGAGCCAATAACTCATGAGGAGTCTATCCCTCAGGAGTAGCCTCCTAGATCACCCTCTCCAGCCCCTCCTTCTCCCTTCAACTACTCTCCAAACCCTTCTACCAAGCCCGTTTCCCTTCCACCTAAACCTACCCCTGTGAGACCAAAAGACCTTTCTTATCCCCTTCCTTCCTTCTGGTTCTCAACTGAACCCCTACCAATCCCTTCCGATATCTGTGATCATTCAGACACAGATATCAAAATTCCCCCAACCCCTCCTTCATCACCCCCGGCATCTAACTCATCTTCTACCCATACATTCCCTACACTCGATTCCTCCTTAACCTCTAGAACCCCACCTCTCTAGCAGCCCTTCCGACCAGCTGAATCTGCTGCCTATGTCACCTTTGCTGCCATTTCTGTTGAGCCGATTCTAGTGGACCTCGACCCTTCTCCACCCCAACTGGAAAACACAGAGATCCTAAGCCGCCTGGACGCCATATACAGCAGACTGGGAGAACTTACCAGTATCTCCACAGCTGCTGCCGAGCTAGCAACAACAACGTCCAAGGCTGCCGACAGGAATGCCGCCATCCTCCGCCAATTTCAAGAGGATGTTTGGACCAAGTTTGGAGAAATGAGGCACAAGCCTACCGATCTGAAATAAAAATGGAAGCTCAATGCAACGAGTGTGTCAAGCTCTGCTCCATTTTCTTTTACCAGCTCTTCCACAGCATTACCCTTCACCTAGGTCACGAACGCCCTCTAGTTCTACAGCTCAACGATCAAGCTCTTGACGCCGCACATGATCGAATCAATGCTGAGCGCGAACGTGATCTGGCCATCACGGAGGAGAGACAACTAAGGTCATTGAACCGAACTCTGATGGAGGAGAACAACAGACTACGTGAAGAAGTTGACTACCGTTATCGCTCCACCAGTCAACCAACCTCCGCTGATGAAGTATATACCAGAAGAGTTGAAGAACTTGAGCGTCTACACTAAGAAAGAGAAGCAGCTAACATAGCAGTCAAAAGAAAGGGAAAAAAGGCCTTGGTAGCTTATATCTTTCTATCCCTAACCTTTGTATCTATCTTTTTTTTAAACTCTGTACATTTAAACTTCTCGTTTGAAATACAGAAGTTCATTCCTTTTCAAAAATTGTCTACTGTTTAAATTTTTGTTACTTAAATTCCTACATCTGCTTAGAATGTAAACATCCAGTTTAAATTTATTTGAACTGTTTATTTCTAATCCTTGTCCTGATTCTTCATCTCTTCTGTTGTAAGCACTTAGATTAATTGTACACTTGAGGCGCCTTCTTTTTGATAGAGGCATGTCTCCTGTTATAAAACTTAAAAGTATTTTTTTCTGACATGCTATTATCTATCCCAAAAGTTTTCAATAGCCATCACTTGTAAGTAATGATGACCAGATACAAATAGGAGGAAATTGTTGTTTCTCGCTGTATCTTGATTTGCATTTGTTCATTCATTACATTAGGTTCTATACTTAATGGCTAAATGGGTTGCGTACCAGTTACCGTGGCAACTGTGTATAGAACTTTTCCTAAGAATAGTTTTCTAGACTTCACAGGTTTCAGCGGAAGACTTCGGCTGAAGGCTTCACCAGCAGACTTCAAGCAACCTCCAGTGGCAGACCTTGTCTGCACTCGGACAACATGACGTGTCCAGCTCTTTCAAACTTCAAGCTTAAGTGGATTATTTAATTCAGCCTATATCGGTTTGAATTTGAGTTAAAACCATCCTCAATCAATGCTGACTTCTCAGACACGTCCCTCCAGCTTTTCCGAAAAAGCATGAAGACTTTCGTCTCCTGAAAAGTGATAATGTAGGTGCACAGACTGACACTGTGACACATACAGACTGTACCAACTATTGCAGGTCTACAACTCTGATTATCGCCCACCTGCTAGTTGCTGCAATAACTCTTCACCATTCCCTGCTCAGTATCAGTTGAAGAAGAAGTAAACAAAACAACTCCAGGCATTTAATGCATTCAACCTAATAGAGCTGTTTCTCACTTCATCTTCTCCAACGGTCTCAAGGATGCACAACTATAAATACTGCCATTAAAGACTAAAGAAAACAATGCTCTGAAACTATCCAACAACATCAAGCTTTATACTTAGTGCATTCAAGAGATCATTAACTGATCATCGAAGTCCTTAGCAACAATAATAAGATCTGTATCAACCATTAATCTTTCGCTTCTTATTGTTGTTCTTTCTACTATTCTTCTGCACGTTGAATATTTTGTTTTGTCCAGATATTCAAATTCCCCACCCCCAAACACAAGTCAAATATTTTGTACACGATCCATTGGATATTTCTGTAATAGAATTAGTGGAAAATATAGTGCACATTTAAATCCAAGGTTGACTACCTTGGTGGTGGACGTAGCACTCTTTATAGTGCGAACCATCTCAAAATACATGTGTTCCTTACTTAATATTTTATACTGTTTCATGTCCCTTAACTTATTCTTTCAGCAGCAAACTTAAGTAACCAGCTAAGTCTACTGGTAGTTCACCAGCAGACTTAGTCTTTTTTCTTTACAAGTCTTCCGCTACTTCAATCTTCTTAATAGATTACAAGTACTTGTTTTAAAGATACTTACGAAAAGTTTTAAGTGTTTAATAAGCTATTCAACCCCCCTTCTAGCTTATTATTGTGCCCTTTGGGACTACTAGACACCCATAAGTAGAGTCCAATCTTGTGAAGTAAAGATTGGAAGCGTTGGCGAGCCATTGGCTTGGTGAGAGCATCGGCCAGTTGATCTGTCAAGGAGACATGGGAAAATCAGACTCAATAAACCTAACATGACACGAGATGAAAAGCTTTGTTGTGATCGGATCAAAGCAAAGATAAACACATTGTGTGAGCAAGTAACCAAGGAAATGAATTCTTATATATATATATATATATATATATATATATATATATATATATATATATATATCCCCATATTTTATTCCCAAATTCTATGAAATTCATGTTTATTTTACCCAAAGAATTGCACTTATTATGTTCTTTATTTATTTCAGAGATATTGGGCATTATTGAAGCTTATTAGGTTCATTTCATAGCTATTTGGAAGGTTCAAGGCAGCTAGAGTTGTCAAAATGGGCTTACGGGACGGTTTTGCCCACGGGCCCAGAAAGCCCGCTATAAGATAGATCGGGGCGGGAAAGCTTGCGAACTTGACAGTCCCTAAAGCTCATGGCCCAACCAAGCCCGCGTAGAGTCGTGGGAAAAACGGGCAAGCCCGCAAAAAAAAAGAAAATAATTTCCCCCCTTTTATTATCATTGCACCATTTTATCATTTCATATCATAAATTCATAATTTATACAATAAATGAGACCACTGAAAATTACAAATTCAAAACCACTAAAATCAAAAACTAAATAAGCAAAATACAAACTTAAAAATATAAATTACAAGTTTAAAACTTCATCCACAAATCAATTGACCATTCCGTCTCTTTAATTATCATCAATATTCCCAGATTTGAAATCTGGAGAATTCGAAACGAAGCCCTCTTTCTCTGCATAAATACTCCTAGGCAAGAAGAAAGGAAGAAATAACAGAAAAGCAGCAAGGGTAATTTTTATCTTAACCAAGCATTGTCTTGTTTAATTCAACATAGGCCACTGCCCATAAGAGAAATTCTTTTTTAAAAAAAATTAAGTAGTAAAGATTCCAAAACTAAGGCTCAAAAAATCAAAATGAACTCAGATCTTACTTCAAAGCTGAAGATGTGCGTTCGTGAAGATGATTGACTGAGCCAAGATGTGCACTTGTGAGGATGCTTAACTGATACTCAAAGAAGATAACTCACAGTCGCAAGCGACCAAGGGTTTGGAACAAAAGAGAAGGGTTGGCGGTGGATAAAAAAGATATGAGAGAAAGAACTTTGTAGAAGAAAGAAGGAAAGAGAAAGATGCTAAGAGAGATAGAGCGACTGTGACTATGAGAGAGAATTTGTAGAAGAAAGAGGGGAAGAAAGATGCAGAGCCAACTACCAACGCAAGTCTTTTAGTCTTTTAGACTTTAAGCCTTTTAGACTTTTTAGCCTTTTAGACTTTTAGTCTTCAGTCCTTAGTCTGGAAGTCCCAACTCCCAACTCCCAACGCAACCATCCAAATTAAATTTTACATCTATCAAATCCCAAAAATTGACAGGCAGCCCGTCCCCGCCTCACCTCGATCCGCAAAAGCCCGCAGCCCGTGAGGCAAGCATCCAAATGGTCTTCTATTACATCAGCCCAACCAGCCCCTTTTAGGTTGCAGGGCGGGCATACCTGCGGGCTTTAACCATATTTGACAGCTCTAAAGGCAACAAGGTGCAGAATTGAAGAGATTATAGCCAATCGGTCAACTTTCGTTATGGTCTATGAAAGAGCTCAAGGAAAAACTTCACTAACAAAGGCTAACATAAGCTAACGAGGGACTATAGTGCGTGACCTGGAGGGGGAAGGGCTTCACCGCGCTTCTTGAAGAAAGGAGGGGCACTGGTTCAAATTGCCCAAATTGGCTCATTTAATTGTTGTCGATCAGGGAGCGAGCCATGTCAACCCCCCTCCTTTGTGCTGATCCGCGTGCTCAAGTTTGGGCTCTAGACCCGGATCCGCTCTAGCCAATCTTGCCTACCTATCCTCACACCTTGGCCCATTTTCCCGTGGAGGATCCGTGTTTTCAACTTGATGGGCTGCCTTGTTGGCTGTCATGCTCCAGCTCCTCTTCTTTAGTTTTTTTTTTCATATTGTTTTCCTTATTTTATTTTTATTATTTGACTTAGAAGCCTAGCAAATTTGCAAGGCTGCCCTTCCTTGGCTTGGGCACTACTCATCCCATTTTGGGGGATCAATTTGTATAGGATTTTTGGAGATCAGTGAGAAAAAGGAAAAGAATAGTACACGACTGGAAGAAAAGGAGAGCAAAAAGGGAGCATCTCCATTTTGTGATTCTTCATCTTTCACTTTGATTTTACCAAGGAAATACTAAGGGATTCTCATACAAATCTTCATTGAAGTATTGCATCTCATACTCCATATTTTTAATATAATTATGGAATATTTTCTTGGAGCATTTGTGTTTGATTTATCCAATATTATGAGCTAAATATTTGTTTCTGGGATTGTGATGAATCTCTAATTTTGAAGCAAGCTCTAATATTTTTCCTTCTCTCAATATTACTTTAACTAATTTTTGCACCCGTGCATTAAATGCACGACATATATATTTTTAAATTAAACTATATATAAACAAAATGAATAGAAAAAAACAAAATTAGAAGACGAACACATATCTTGAAATGAAAATCGATCAATACGTATTATGAAATGAAAATCGAATTATTTTAAATTTTTACAGATCAAAATTACTTCAATCCTTTCGTGATTTTGCAAGTTTGTTTTAATGTTTGCACTATCTTGTTGTACCTTATGTATCAATGTTCTGGATATAATGAAATATGATTAAAATGATATCATGTATTTTGATACTTGTGAATCATTGTGCGTTGTATATGAATCATTTGACATATACATCTACTAAATAGCCGGTAAAAGATGTAATTAATTATTACAATGCATGAATATACATCAATATTTCAACCATTGAAATCATAATAGGATAATTATCTCTCATTTCGCATGTTCAATTTATTAATAAGCATGATTTTTATATTATAGTATTATGTAGCTATTTCAAAATTATTTGTCATTTATGTGTCTCTATACACACACGAATATGTCGTAAGTAGTTTACAAAAAACATGAACTAAAATTTCACCATTTGTTTTGGATGTACTTGAACAAAAAAAATGAAAATTTGATAAACAAATAAGATTAATTAACCTTAACACTATAAACTATTTTTTATTTTATTTTTTACCGAAAACGGTACTAAAATTTGCACCATTTGTGTTTTAAGTACTTCAACCAAAAAATGCAAATTGATAAACAAATATGATGAATTAATTTTATCACCATAAAATATTTATAAATTTGTTTTGTGGGAGCTTTTGTCACCAATTTAGATCATATCAATTGTAGACATAAATTGTAATTTGTAGCTGCTTGTTGTGATTTATGTATATGTCATGATTATCCAACACTGAAACATTTGATATGTAGTATAAACAAATTATTTGTCTATTTATCATTTTGTAAATACAACAATAGAAGTTATATTTTTAGATTAGATAATTAATAAAAGAGAAAATAAGAATATATAGGAGTATAAGTTTTATACTTACCTCGACATCAATAATGATCAACATCATAGTATTTTCGGTAAAAAGTAATATGAAAGTATCCAAATGATTAAATTAGATTTATCTTTCAAAATTTTAGAGATTATTTTTGAAGGTTCACTAATAAGAAATATGTATATATATATATATATATAATGCAAAAAGTGCTAAGAATCTAGATAGAATACAAAGAGTTTCAAGAGATGTATTTTTTATATATAGGACATTAATTGTTATTAAATGTTGTTGATTATAATAATTTTGTGAATATCCATTTTTACAAAATTAGTTTAGGCGGGAAACTGTTATAAATAGGAGGGTTATATACTTCTACCATTATATATATATATATATATATGCTAGGTTTATTATTTTGTTGTGTTTAATGCTTCTAATTATTTGACAAATAATTCGATGATTTTATAATTGTTTTGGATCCGCGAGAGCTACCATTACTTTTCGGATTTAGCAATTTAAATGTTGGTATTTTGTAGCATAGAGATATAACACAAAATTCGATAGTCATTTTAGAGGACTTGTTCTTTTTGCAATTTACATACTTTGTCTATAAGATGCGAGAGCCCGTAGATAGGTGCGTGAGTTAGGGTTGTTATAAGATGCGAGAACTCGTAGTGACTAAATTTGTGTTCTCTACCCTTAGTGAATTTTAGGAAATTAGAGAGAGTGAAATTGCATTCCTAGCATTTTCACCCTTGAGAAAACTCTTCGTTATTGGTGCATAGTTGGTAATATTTTATTTCTTGCTTATTTTGATTGCTTAGTTTCAGTTGCATCGTTAAAAACGATTGGTTAGATAAAGTCATTAAATTAATAAGTTTAGTACTTAGAAAAATACATATCATAATTGTCTCAGTGGGATCGATACTTGTGCTTATGCACTATATTACTTGTGGACGACCGGGTACTCTTGCCCGTTACATTTATTGCCCATTAAGTTTTTGGCATCGTTGTCGGGGACAATTTAGTTTATTTTCTTAATATTGATACCAATGATTTGTGGCTTTAATTTAGACACTTTTAATTTTATTGCTAATTGGTTGGTTGGAGTTTGTTTTGCAAACTCTTTTGTAGGTTTAGTAGAAAGACCCAAAGTCAAGGTTAAATTCCATTAAATATTGACCCGAAAATCTAGTGTACATTCTGTACTCGAAAGAGACAAGCAATGGCAAATCAAAAAAAAATCAAGAAGCGGCTCAAAGAACATTAAGGGAATTTGCGGCACCATCTATGACCGTTTTCCAAGAAAGATGTAGACACCCCCATTTCGTACCCCCCATTTCTTAAAATGTCCAAAATATACTTGTTATATGAAGGGACTAACGGATGTTACTTTATGTTAGTCTTTCAAGGGGCAGAATGATAAGATTGAAAAGATAACATGACAGGGGGCAAAATTAAAGATTGCAGAAATTGGGAAGGGGAGCAAGTCGGGGAGCGGCGCCCAATCTTGCACGTGCTGCGCCCCGTTTTGATTTCTTCTTTCTTCCAGTTTATGCATTGTGTACGCTGCATGGACCAAAAATCTTGCAGAGGTTACCACCCTTCTTAGCCCAATTTCCCTGGTCTCCTGGCTTGGAAATTTCCTATAAAAGGAGGTCTTCAACCTCTCATTTGAGGGACACCAGCATTTTCCCACGGCTTCCATCTCTCCTTCTTATCCCTTGCCACTACGCAAGCGATCAAGGCTCACAGCCTCCTCCTCCCTTGCCTTGTGCAAGAGAGCCCTCGAGCCTTCGGCCCCCAGCCTCATATCCCCTCGATCGGCAGTCTCCTCCCTTGCCCGAGCAAGTGAGGCCCTTCAGTCCTCCCCCCGACGAGCAAATCTAAAGAGCCAAGAGCAGCAGCGCTGCACGGATAAAGTGGCAAAAAAAAAACAACAACAAGACAACAAAACAACAACAACAAAGAAAAAGAAAAAAGATTTTCTCTCTCGAGAAGACAGGGGAAGCACACCAGAAACTATGAGCGCCTAGTAGGCTATAGCCTAGGCATATATATTGGGATTAAAATTTCACTCTAAAAGAGGTAGGTATCCTTTTATTATTCTGTCCCGTAGGTAATTGAAATAAAATAATAATAGACAAATTATATTATTACATTATAAATAATGCGATAATTAGTTTATAATTTTGTTTGTATCATATAAATGTAAATATTAATAATAATATTATTATATTTGTACATATTATGTGTAGATAATAAAGTAGTATTGTGTATAAATGTACATACAATATTAAAAGAGATAATAGCATGCTCAGATAATGGCTAACACACCATATATATATATATATATATATATATATTCTAAACCAAACTAAGCATGTTATATTAGCAAAACCTAAATGAGACCGAAATGGCGAGTTGAGTGCCTAACCTCTTCTCAATTTGTAACTTAGTCCCCGAACCTATACTTTCTGGCATTTTTTGATTTTTCTCTATTTAACCATAAAATAGAGGTCGTGACTATGTAATCACAATTCTAGAGTCCACGATGAGGCCAAGTGTATTCCCACGCGCTTCAATGTTTTGAAATCACCCGTCTTTCGATGGCGGTGCGCGTCTCAAACGGGGCACTCACAGTGGCGACTCTGCTGGGGAAATTGTTTAAAAAAAACAGAAAGAGGGCTAGACTCAATTTTTTTGGATTTGCTAATTTGTTTATATACACATAACATGCTTACATATATGCATAGCTTAGATTTTTGCTTACATGTATATATTGCAAATGTGCGCTTTATTTATTATTATCAATATTCTGCGTGGGATGTGAAACATTTGAAATTTACATTCTTTTGGGTGAAAGCGAGGCATGTCATAATTATTTATTCATTTATTCATTTTATTTTAAGGATTATGACCAAATGTAATTAATCGGAACAGATAGTTTTCCCACTTTTCTTTCTATTTATTGATGTGATGGTCGTCACGCTCGCTCGCTTCGTCCCTTTGGGATTCAAACTAATCAACCGAGAAAATCCACTAACAAACAAAAAGACCGGCCAATTTTTACTGCTTTATATCTGTAAAAAGTTTCCTACTTTTTAGCTGACTCACACAAGCGAACTCACGTAGAAATATTCCGAACTGCTACCCTTACACCAAAGCTAGCCTACCCCCTACATCGACCAACATTAAATGCATGTATATCTATTAGGACACTCCATTGACTGGTTGGTTTTTGTACCTCAAAATTAATGGCCATTCCCATGTACATACACTGGGGCTGACCAATAATTATAGTGGTGTCTCGCTAGAACGATTGAATGGTGGATCCCGGAAAGAGTATAGGCCCTTTGCCTAGGATTTGTCTGATCTCGGGAAGTCGAAAGGCAAGTAGAATACGAAGGTCTTATACTCTGGAGAAAGAATCCACTATTCCAGGACATAATAAAAAGAGTAAAAGCAAAGTTATGCTTGTCCGACCAATTTTAAGACAATAAACAAAACATCTGTTAATAATAACGATGCGCACTGTACTTTCCCGAGCCAAACACCTTGAGCCTTGCCTCCTCATACACTATCCTTTACCTTGTTTTCCCCCAGAAACCTGACCCGGACCGAGAAAGGAAGAGACAATATTGGTCGTTTGATTAGATATTTGGGTTCAAAAACAGATGACAGTTCATGAAATAGATATTTGGGTTCAGAAATAGAAGACAGTTATGGAAATACGGATTTGGGTTCAGAAACAGAGATCAGTTCAGACACAAATTTGGCTGGAATGGTTGCTGTTGATTCTCATTTGTATTTAGATTTATATCTGCTCATACATTACATTAGTTTTATACTCTAGTGGTTAATTGGGCTGCGTATCAATTAGCGTGGCAATTGTGTATAGAACTTTGCCAAAGAATAGTTTGTTTTATAGGCTTCACAGGTTCAGCGGAAGACCTCAGTTGTGCTTCACCGGAAGACCTGCAACAGCAACCAACGGCAGACCTTGTCTGCACATGGTCAAGCATGACGTGTCCAGTCAAACAAAGGCTTAGTGGATCATTTAAATTTATCCTTATCAGTTTGAATTTAAATTGAGACATTCCCTGACTTCTCAGACACGCCTAAAACAGCTTTCCGAAAAGCGAAAAGGGAAGACTTTCAAGTATGGAAGCGTGTGAAGCACTAACACCTATGCAGTACCAACTCTTGCAGATCTGACATCCGGATTGCCCTACTACCAGTCTCTGCACCCATTCCCTGCTCGATATCAGTGAAGACGAAATCTTCAAGACAGCTCCATGCATTTAATGCATTCAACCTAATAGAGCTGTTACACTTCGTCTTCCCCAACGGATCTCCATAATGCTCCAGCTATAAATGCCGCCATTAAAGACTGAAGAAATACACTTGATGAAATGCTCTGAAAATCTACAACAACTCAAAGTCTTTATACTCAGTGTATTCAAAGAGATCTTAAATTGATCAAGAAGTCCTCGACAACAACAAGAAGATCTGCATCAACTCCTATCTATTTACTTCTTGTTGTTTTCCTTCAAAGCTATTCTTTTGCACGAATTAAATATCTTGTTTACCCAGATATTTAATTCCTAAACCCCCAAACACAAGTCAATATTTTTATACACGATCCATTGGGTATATTCCTTGTAATAGAACTAGTGGAAAACATAGTGCACTTTTAAATCCAAGGTTGACTGCCTTGGTGGTGGACGTAGCACTCTTTATAGTGTGAACCATCCCAAATACTTGTGTTCTTCCATTACTGCTTGTTTACTCTTGAACTGTTTATTATTTCCTTTATCTATATCCTTAACAGCAGACTTGAGTAATCAGTCAAGTCTACCGGTAGTCCTTAATCGGCAGACTTTAACCTGTTTCCTTGCAAGACTTCGGCTACTTCAATCTTCCCAATAGATTGTAAGTGCTTGTCAAATGAACTTTCTTAAAAAGTTTTTAAGTGTATAATAAGCTATTCAACCCCCCCCCCTCTAGCTTATTATTGTGCCCTTTGGGACTCACAGTTGCCGAAGATGAGCAGACTTCCATGAATACCAATACAGAAACTCCCGGATATCGCCCAAGTTCAGAGTTCGAAGAATAGCTCAAACAAGAGCTAGATACCCATATGGAAAAGGTGACAACCCAAATGATTGCAAACCTTTTAGAAGGTTTAGTAGAAATCTTCAACCGATTTTCTTTGCAGGTCAAGAAACTACTAGTCTCAGCTGACAACCCCTTTTCCTGCCTTAACACCAACTTTCCCTTTCCAACAGAAAATGTCTTCCCTCAAAACACCAACATATTCAATGTCTTTTCCCACAACTCAAACACCAATCCCTTTACCCAAGAGACCATCATCCCAATCCAAAGTAACAACAATTCTCCCCCACAAAGCATTCTGCTCCCAAACACCGACCTAACCTTCTCTTACCCAAATACCTTTCACCAAAACACATCCCCAGCCAGCAATCCAAAAAGCTACTTTTCCCATAACCCGGCAGCAACCTTCACCCATCAGAAAACACCTAAAATGCCAACAAGAAGGACCCGTAAGACATCCATATACAATTCCTGCCAAGAAAAGCAAATGCCCTGAGTACCACTTGCACAAAACCAACCAAACCAAGGAAGAAGGAACAAAACACAATCACCTAACTCAGGGACCAAGTTTCAGTCAAGCAGCTCGTCCCACTCCAAAGGGAAAGGACATCAAAAGGGACCCAGGCATTATAACACTTTTCCTGCTTTGAGATCCTTTGTTTTTCGAACATTGTGGTTGCACGGATATCTCAAACCACCCGAGGGTTACAAACCCCCAAACCCGATCCCTGACAAATGGAATCGCTCCCTAGTACTGCGAGTATCACCAAAGCTGCGGACATACTACTGACAAATGCTACATGCTCCACAATGCCATCCAAGACCTCATTAATAGAACAATTGTCACATTACTAGATGTGGTAAAAGACCCCTTGCCTTAGATTAACGCAATCAAGGCTGATGATGTAACAACTCATACTCCTGCTCAATTCAAAAACGAAGAAACACCTTTTCCTTACATCGCTTCTTATCTCTCTGATTTCAATTGCAGCATGCTCTCCTAGAGCACCATATTAAGCAATGACCAGTTTCCAACTCAGGAAAAAGTAAACGATCTTGAAAAATCCACTTGGATAGGTGGGAATGTCAGTCACCTCAACAGATCTAGTCGAGCCTACCAAACAACTCAAGAAGTTGGTAACCACTCAGGGAAAGACAAAAAGGTCAACACTGGGGCTGAGAGCATAGAAGATGCATTACTAACCCAAATGAAAAAGACCCAGGCCAACATATCCATCTGAGGCTTGTTATGTGCATCCAAGACCCATCGTGACACATTAGCCAAGTCTCTGAGCCAAGCAGTCATTCCGATTGAAACCTTTCCAAATGAATTAACTCAGATGATAGGAAACATCCATTTCGGGAATGTAATCATGTTCACTGACCTGGATCTACGAAAAGAAAGGACCAACCACATAGATACTCTACATATCACAGTCGGGATCTTGGAAAAACGAGTACCTAGGGTCTTGGTAGACAACGGTTCATCTTTGAATGTCTATCCTACAAACAAATTAGCCAAACTAGGATCAAAGATCTTGGAGCTAACTCCATTGTCATAGACGATGAGAACGTATGACAATACAAGCCACTGCATAGTGGGGGTAGTGACACTAATGATGATAATAGGCCCTCTCACCATTCTAGTTGAGTTCCAAGTATTAGACATCCTGCGACTTTTAGTTTACTGTCAGGTCATCCCTAGATCCACGGAGTAAAAGGAGTAGCATCATCACTACACAGCGAGTCAACTTCGTACACGATGTCACATAGTAATCATTCTCGCCGACAAGATTACGGAAAACAAAGAAAATAAAGACATCCACATCCTTGAAATAGAGCATGATGACACCGGCATCTTCTTAAGCGTCTTTGAAGTCATTCCTCAAGCTAGATTCAACGCCATTGAGTACGAACGAGAAACAGACATCACCAAATCAAAGACTATGGTTTTTAGTGAAATTGTCCCATTCTACATGCTCCGAAAAATGAACTACATGCCAAGACTGGGGCTGGGAAGAAACCAACAGGGGCTGATAAATTTAATCCAGGAAAAGATAAAAAAAAGGCATCCCTCCTTTCGGTCTAGGATATAATCATACGCCAGCTGAATTAGCCATAGTCATGAGAGAAAATCGCGAAAGAAGCAAAGCAGAGCGCGATAAAAGACCATACCATAACCCTCCTCTCAGACCATATAGGAAAACCCTCAATGGTTACTTTGTGAAACAGGGAGAAACATTCACCTATCTCATGCTCCCTAAACCATGGATTGACCGCTATGGAAAAAGACACCCTGGCTGTGAAATATTTGAAGACGTAAGTCTGGCAACCGATGAACTACAGAAAGTTGTGCTTGAACCCCTGTGACCCTACATACAGAACAGTAACAGTAGAAAATACATGGACCATAGACCAAGACGATTGTTCTTTAGCCTTGTCTGGCTGTGACTTCGTGACAGACAATTATCTAGGAATGATTAACGGGAGAACGCACACAGTTGAGCTCCCGGCTGAATTTGGGGCTATCGTAGATAGTCCATTATAGTACTGGTACACCACCACCGGACACTATAGACACCCCAATTTCGTACCCCTGATATGTGACTCTGACATGTGATATCAAGAACTGCTTAAACTTAACAAATGTCAAGTTACAGGAGTCAAAAATGCGAAAGGCAAAGCAGGATGCGCAAAACAGTAAAATGCGAGGGGGGAAAGTGACAATTTTGAAACTCAAATAGTGCCTTGGCGCGGCCCAAAGGCACATCTGGCGCCGCGCCAAGAAAGGGTAGTTTCCGCGCCATGCTTGCTACAGTGGCATTCCCAGTAAACGCATTGTACAAAATTCGAAGGCTGCTGTACAAGTTTTATCAACGCGCTGAAAGGATTTTTAATCCCGGATGTGTCCATTCGTCCACCTATAAATAAGTGTGCTGGGCTCACTTCTGAAGAAGGAAGAGCGATCATGAAGAAACTCTGATAATTTTTCTCTGCGTTCTTATAACGCTGAGATATAGTGAGAGAAGTGAGATAGGGAGTGTTTAGCTCATAAAGCTTTGAAACCCCGTCCAAACTCCGCCAAAACAAAAACCCACCGGTTAAAAGTGATCCCTAGCCTTTTAGTTAGGTATCCACCTCATTTCCCCGGCCCAAAAACCATAAAGTAAGTCGTTACTCTGCCGAGTAATAGGCCGAAAAACACCCAAAATAAGCCGTTATTCCGCCCAACCAAAAAGGCCAAAACAACCACAAATAAGCCGTCATTCTGCCCGAGTGAACAAGCCAAAACCACCCGAAATAAGCAGTCACTCTGTCCAAATCACAACAACAACAAAAAGACTCCCTCTCCTTAAAGGACAGAGTGAGCACATCCCGCTCTAAAAGGTAATAGCCTTTAAGGGCGTTATTTTTTTATAAAGTTTTTCTTTAAATCCGGCCCAATGTAGCGAATATAAGCCGTTGTGCTGCCCGAATTTAGTTAGAAAATATTATGTAAAAGAGTCGTTATAATGGCCAAATATTTTTAAATATATTTTTAATTATTGTAAGGAAATAGCTGCAAGTCCGTAAATAATGTAGCCACGGATGTATTTGTTTTTATTTTCCTGTCTTTAAATGCTTTATTTATTTTCTAGATAAACATAACAAAAATCATACTTTAGCCAAAAAGCACTTTTGAGACCGAAAGAGCGAGTTGGGTGCCTAGCACCTTCCCAACTCGTAACTTAGCCTCTGAACCCGTTTTCAATCTCTGGTTTTTCTTTTTTCTGGTTTTGCTTTATTTTTGCCTTAAAATAAAGATGGCGACTCTAAAACATTTTGGATCCAGTGGGGCTTCGCAACACTCCTTTTTTACACTTTTTCGTTTTCCCCTAAAAAAGGGAGAATGGAAATGAAAGGGTGATGTATTCCCATATCTTGGTATCCCCTAAACAAGGGATAACTTGATGTGGGAAACCCAAAGCTCCCATAGTGATCCGAAATAGGCCATAAAACTATTTTTATAAATTCCATAGTGGGGGCGTCGCAACATCCTTTTTTTGCACTTTTCCGTTTTTCCCTAGAAAAGGGAGAATGGGAATGAACGGGTGACGCATTCTCATATCCTGGTATCCCCTAAACAAGGGATAACTTGATGCGGGAAACCCAAAAGTTCCCATATTGGATCAAAAATCCACTAAAGGCAACCGAGGCGTATTCCAACGCGCTATCTTAGAAAGCACTCCTCTCGTACTTTTAATTTCGTTCTCCCCTAAACAAGGGAGGATGAAATAAGAGCAGTGGTGTCCCGCATTCGCACGTACGCGCACCCCTATCCAAGGGGGCGCGGGGCGCGGGCGTATTTCCCGGGAACCCACAGTGGCGACTCTGCTGGGGAGATCGTTTTATTTTAAATAAAATTGAGGGCTAGACTCATTAAAAAAAACTTTTTTGTTTTTATTTGTTTCTGGCTAAAGTATGCTTGTTATATTAATTTATGCATTTGAATATTACGTTCCTATACATCCGTGTCTATATTTGTGGATATGATCGTCCATCTTGCAGCAGTTTCGTTCCGATAACTGTTACAGGTATATTTAAAAATATTCTTTTAAAAAAAACAAAAAAAATTCGAAAAAAAAAAGTTTTCAAAAAAAAAATGTCATATATATGTTTGCAATAAAATTCCGGACAGCACAATAAAAGGGTCGGGGCTTTATTTTTAATTTTGCTTCATTGTCGGCTCTGTATATTTATTTCGTTCTGTTTATTATTTTTATTTCGCAAAATTTGTGTATATTTGCATTCATTCTGCCATTTTATTTTGGGGACATAGGACAAATTTTGTAATTAATAGGAATAGATAGATTCCCCGCTTTTCTTTCTATTTCTTAATATGATGTACTTGCTTGCTCGCGCTCAAACTAAAAAGCTGAGAAAATCCACGCGTAACAGCAAGACATGCCATATATGTTTTATTTTCTGTTTATATATCTGAAAATAAATAAAGATTTTACTGCTTTTTAGATACCGCACACACGTGCACGCATATAGGTATATTCCGAACTGTTACCCTACATCATGGTCAGCCTACCCCCAACATAAGCCAACGTTAGAATGCATATGGATTCTCAGGACACTTCAATAATCGACTGGTTTTTGCATCTTTGAATTGTCCATCCATGTATGTGTGTCGATACCATCTGATCAAGTTGACTAATATTCTCTCTCTAAGTTTTCCTAGGGTTAGCCGGTTTGCACTGCCTTGGCATGGAAGCGGCCACGGCCGAGGCTCCTCCTGACGGGGCATCCCCTCCGCCTCCCCCTTCCCCCACAGCCAAGAAATCCTTTGCCTCCATCTTGACTTCCACGGCTCCTTCACCAACTTCTTTTCCTATCATCCCTCCATCCACGTTTAAAGGTGAACCAGCCCTCAAACTCTCTCCCTCCCTCATTGAAACCCTATCTAAACCCTTTCATTTATCTCTCGTGGGTAAGTTTTCCCATGGTCGTCCTTCCATGGAAGTATTAAGGAAGGAGTTCCTAACTTTCGGCTTAAAAGCGGCCGTCTCTATAGGACATCTGGATCAAAAGCACATCTTGATTCATACCCATCATGAAGCCGACTTTCAGAGGCTATGGATAAAAGATCAGTGGTTTGTGGGATCTTCTCCAATGCGTGTGTTTAAGTGGACGCCTTCTTTTCGGCCGGACGTAGAGAGTCCAATCGTCCCAGTCTGGTTCGCTCTTCCTCATCTCCCTATCTATCTTTTTAATAAACAGGCTTTGTTTTCTTTGGCTAACTTGATAGGTAAGCCGCTTACTATTGACTCCCCAACTGCCAATCTCTCAAGACCAAGTGTAGCAAGAATCTGTATCGAAGTTAACCTTCTGCAACCAATCCCAAGCCGAATCTGGATCGAGTGCGGACCATCGAAGAGAAACTTCGGCGGCCTATCGAGCGAACGCCTTCCCCTATATTGCACTTATTGTCATAGACAAGGACACGATGGCCACTCGTGTAAATCATATCTTAGGCAGTCACAATCGAATAAGGGTAAGGAAACAGCAGATCGGCCTTGATGCCTTCTCAAGGAAACCCTAACCAAGGCTCAGATAACCCAAATGTGCCTAAGCGTCCTACCCAAGTTTCAGAAAACCCTAACATGCAGTGGCGGCCTAAGGTTACTTCTGCTAGTGATGTTCCTACCAATGTCGCCACGGAAAAAATAAATAATCTGCCAGAAAGTTCCCCTAAAGACCCAAAGCCCGTTAACATTAATCCGAATCCCTCAAGCCATCCTAAAGATGTTCAAGCAGATGATAATGCTCCCTATACTACTGGCTCAAAGCAACACTCAGATCCTGTTAATGTGATTCTAATTGAGGAAGTGGTAGAACCTGTCGAGGTTACAAGCAATCCTTTAAAGCAGAAGGAAAAGGTTGATATTTCTACAGCCAATGAAAATTTTACGTCTCAGGCTAACAATAATGCTCCCATTGCCAATGACAAGATTTCGGCCTCTAACGAAACTAAGGATTCTGAAGGGAAGGATACCCAATCCATTGATCAGACCAGAGATTCAATCCCCTTATCTCCTAATAAATTCGCGATTCTGGAGACTTGCGAAGAGGAAGTTTCAGATCCTGATGACGCTCCCTCTGAAGCTTTGAATTTGGAGATTCCAAAATCTAAGAAAAATACTCGGAAGCAGCCGCGACAATCGACTCGGAATACTCGATCATCTTTGCATGTTAAGTCACACACAAGTTCCAGCTCCAATGTTTCTCATGACGATTAGTTGCCTGTTCTGGAATCTTCGGGGCGTGGGTAACGACTCCACGATTTCTCGACTTAAAAAGCTAGCCAAACTGCATCATATTCAGTTCTTTTCCATCTGTGAACCTAAGATAGATAAGTTGAAAATTTCCATTATTGCTAAAAAGCTCAAATGTCGATACTTCTTTAGTAATGTTGCTAATTCAATATGGATTCTGGTTAAATCGGCTTTTACCTGCCAGTTATTCGAGGATCTTTGCCCAACAGATTACCCTTCGATAAAACATTTTTCTTGGCCTCAACTTTGTTTTTGTCACCTCGGTTTATGCCAAGTGCTCATCCATGGATCGTCAAGAATTATGGACTGATTTAATTGATTTAGGCAGTGATTTTTCAGACGTTCCTTGGCTCGTCGGGGGAGATTTTAACATAGTCTTAAATCCGCATGAAAAGCTTGGAGGTCTTGGGTGGGATAGACAAGGTGCCGCGGATTTTCAAGCTTGTCTAAACGCATCTGGTCTGACCGATATTGGTTTTTCAGGAAGCAAATTTACTTGGAGCAATAACCGAGATGGCCGTGCTACTATCTTCCAACGCATTGACGAGATTGTCTGTAATGCCAATTGGAGAGTTTTTTTGCTCTAACGACGAATGATCATCTCAATCGCACTGCTCCGATCACTCGCCTCTCTTAGTCTCTATCTCCGTCTGTGTGAATTCTAGGCCCCGCCCATTCCGATTCTGAATATTTGGACGTCTCACTATCGTTTATAGATGTTGTGCTTTGATCGCGAGAGGCAAGCCTATGGCCCAATTTTCTTGTAAATTGAGGGCGGTTAAAACAGCTCTTAAAACCTGGAACAAAGAGGTGTTTGGCAATGTCTTCCAATCAATCAAAAGTGCTGAAGATGAAGTTTTGGCTAAGGAGATTGATTATGAAAATGATAATGCTGCTTCCAACCGAGAGGCCCTCCATCTAGCCCAGGCTAACCTTAAACGCTTGCTCAAGCTAGAAGAAGATTTTTGGCGCCAAAAATCTCACCTCAGGTGGCTTAAAGAGGGGGATGGAAACTCTAAGCTCTTTCACTCATCGGTCTCTCAATCTCGAAACAAGCTCCATATTCACAAAATCAAGAACATGCACGGCACTATTGTCACAACTGAGGCTGATATTCAGAAAGCAGCCGTGGAGTTTTATCAACATCAGCTTTCGGCTTGTGCTACTAGAGATAATGAGCTCCTTGATTGTATCCCTCCTCTTATCACGTTAGAGCAAAACCGTCTTCTTACTGCCACCCCCAGCCTTGAAGAAATAAAAGACGCGGTCTTTTCCCTTAATGGCGATAGTGCAGCGGGTCCGGATGGTTTTTCCGGTAAGTTTTTCACAGTCTGCTGGGATATTATCTCTCCTGATCTCTACATGGCCATTGCAGAATTTTTTCGCAGTTTTGACATGCCAAAGGCTTGACGAGCACATCTATTGTTACTATTCCAAAAACTCAACATGTGGAGTCTTTTAAGGACCTCCGACCAATAAGTTTGTGCAATTTCTGTAACAAGATTATCTCCAAAGTTTTTGCGTCTCGTTTGACGAATATTCTTCCTTGCATTATTTCCGACAATCAAAGCGCTTTCACCAAGGGAAGGTTGATCCAAGACAATCTTTTGCTCGCCCACGAGCTCTCTTACCACCTCAAGAAAAAGGTAAATGGGGCAAACATCTTTATTAAACTTGACATGGAGAAGGCCTTTGATCGAGTTTCTTGGTTCTTCCTCATTAAAGTGCTAAGGCGTTTTGGGTTCAGCGAAACTTTTATTGATTTGATGTGGCGTATTATCTCGAAGAACTGGTTCTCAGTTATTGTAAATGGTTCTCCTGCCGGTTTCTTCCAATCCTCAAGAGGACTTCGTCAAGGGGATCCGCTCTCTCCAAGTTTATTTATAATTTCGCAGGTTCTTAGCCGTGGTCTCAACAATCTTCATTTCAATCACCCCCATCTGGCTTTCTCCTCGAGTAGTGGCTGCCCTATAGTCTCTCATCTGGCCTTCGCTGATGATATTCTTATTTTTTGCAACGGGAAAAAAGCTTCGCTTCAAAGAAGATCGATCTCTCGCTCTCGGATGAAGATCGCTGCGGGCCAACAGATTAATCAAAATAAGAGCGCTTTGTTTCCTCTAGATCTATTGTCGCATCTCGCTTAGTCTCCATTCTAACTGGTTTTACTCATCAATCTCTTCCCCTCATCTACCTTGGCTGCCTCTTTTGAAGGACTAAAAAGAAGTGTTTGTTTGATCCCTTGATAGAGAAGCTCCAAGGTAAAATTGCTTTGGCACTGCTTTCCTCAACCATGCAGAAGAGTCACTTTAATCAACCACGTGTTGAATCCCATCACGCTTTACCCTTTTGCTATTTTGGAGCCTCCAACCTCGACGATCAATTTTATCAATGTAATCTTGGCAAACTTTTTCTGGGCTCTATAGAAACCAAGCCGAAAGCTCACCGGGTCTCTTGGACAAACCGTTGTCGCCCAACGGCGTAAGGTGGCATAGGAATTCGCCGCCTAACCGATGTGATTAAGGCTTTCTCTTCAATTATGGTGGCGATTTCGAACTTCGAAAAGTCTGTGGTCTCAATTCATGCATAGAAAATACCGCCTCTTCTCACCCGATTTAGCCTCTTCGTTGGCTCACATCTCTCGAGGCGTATGTGCTCAATTGTGAGGTCGCCGAAAGAAACACAACCCGGATTGTTGGGCGGGGTTGTCAGGCTCTTTGGCATGACAATTGAGTCACTCGGGATGCTTGACCAAACCTCCGTGATGTAATCTATCTGGCCGTCAAAGATCTGCTTGATGCATCCGCCGTAATCTTGCCGCCAGAATCACATTGATTTTCGACGCTTCTTTCATTCAATCGAATGATATTCGCTTAAAGGACGCGATGATCGTGCCTCGTTGGGCTCCCACTTCGAATGGCAATTTTTCTATTTCCTCGCCTTGGAATCTCATGCTTCCATTATCCCACTTCTTTGTCCTCGGTTCATCCGCGTAAAATCATTCCTCTGAAGATCAATTTTTATGTGGAGATTATGGCAACATAAGTTACCCTTGGATGAGAGTATCGTTAAGAAGGGTTTCCAATTGGCCTCCCAATGTTACTGTTGTGACCAAAGACCATTGTGAGACCTTCTCTCATGTTTTCCTTGACACCGGGTTTTCTTTTGGCCTGCCACTGAATACCTTGGTCCGCCCACTCTATTCAAGAAGCATGTTTCAAGTGGTGGCTTAGTGATAACTCTTCTCGCTCTTCACGTTATCATTCCTTCTATCATTTGCTGGGAATTATGGTTGAACCGCAATCAAGGCCTTTTTGACAGTGTAACTTCCTCTCCTCATCAGTTGCTCACCCGCACTAAAAATCTTCTCGCAGAGATTCTCTCTAACGCGGGTTTCTATTTGCCTCCCATCCAAGATTGGCAGTCTCTCCCTCCCATCAAACGTCAAAAGGTTAAAACCGTCTGTGTGGTGTTTTGGGATAGTCCTCCCCGCCGGGCGGCCTGCTTAACACGCACGGTGCTTGTCGAGGCAATCCCGGCCTTAGCGCCTATGGAGGCATTATTCGAAACGATAGAGGGATTTAATTTTTGCTTTCTCTGAATTCTATGGAAATTTATCTAACTTCCGGGCAGAATGTATGGCTCTCTTTAGGGGGATCAAGTGGCTCAAAGAGAAGAAGGTCAAGAATGCTTGGGTGGAGCTTGATTCCAAAATCCTGTTTGACTGCATCTCCGGCAAGGCTTCTTATCCTTGGCATTGTGGATACCTTATCCAAGCTATCAAAGATATTCAATCTCAGCTCTCCTCTCCTTTTCTCATTGCTATCGTGAAGCAAATTCGTGTATGATGCTTTAGCTAATATTGGTTGTGATGATAGAGGCGACAATCAATTTCTTACTGCGTCTGAGTTGCCAAATCAAGTCCGAGGTTTACTTTTTCTTGATAAAAATAGGACCCCATATCTTAGAATTAATTAATTGTTCCATTTCTTTTTCGAGGTTAGGCTCCTTTGCCCTCCCGATTATAAGGGCCAGGCTGGTTGTCCCCCTCAAGTTTGTATGTTTTTTCTTTATTCAATAAATTCCCGCAGGGTGCCGCCCCTGCTTCTATAAAAAAAAAAAAAGAATCGTGGGCCAGCCCCTATCAAAAAATGATTATGTTTTTTTTAAAAAAGAGTCTTCAAAGAAAAAAAAAGAACAAAAAAAAAGAGAGTAAGGTTTTTCTATATGTTGTCTTTTGTTTCCCAAAACATGTAAAGACAGGAAATTCCCCCCTCACCATTATTTTCAATTGCCATCACTAGTTGATAAGTGCATCAGCCATTCTTGATTCAAAAAAAATCTAGCAAGTCCTACTTTGAGATGTCAAGGTCTACCACCTCAAAAAAAAAGAGAAAAAGGAAAACAAAAAAGCAAAAAGCAAGAAAAAAATGATGAAAAAAAAAGAGAAAGAAAAAAAAGGACCGATAGGAAGCCAGAAAAGAAAAGAAAGTTGGAAAAACTGGGACAGCCAAGAAAGCAGAAAGGTCCAGAAAAGCCAAACAACTCAAGTATCATACACAACAATTCAGGACTAGGGGCTTTCAAACCCCAGAGGTATCTTCTTAGCCCATATTAATACCTACAACTTATCCTTGCAGAGTATGCTCAGTTGGTCTTCGTTATTTTGAAAGCCCAGCCGAGTTTTCAAACTGAGCCTTCCAAAAGTATTTATCTATATTCAAGCCTGATAAAATTCTTGTTTTTCCTATATTAGCTTGTCGAGTCTTTTTCTTGATCTCTGAGCACCACATATCGCCGAAATATCTGTAAAAAAAAGAAAATGAAGATGACGAGTCAACTCATGAAAAAAAAACATGATAAATCTACACGAGTTGATGATGAGTCATCAAGAAGATATGGACCCGAAAACTTTTAAAAACACATGAAATCCAGAGCATGCAAGTCGTCTTGACCAGAATCACCTTCGACCCATTGCGGCCGAGCTATTAAACGGTACACTAGGGGCTTCCAACCATACACCCAACCTCTTCCAAATGCCTGAACAAATCCATCAATTGCCAAAGCCTAACCATCTCTAAAACACAGCTTCTCAAAACTGGGGCTGCTCCACCCTTATATATATCCATCAAGAGTGACAATCTTCTTTTATCCCAAGAGAGAGAAGATGAGTATCTCTTCAAGCACTCTCTCAATTTGCTCCGATCGGTCAAAAAAAAAAAAGAAAAAGAAAGAGAAGAAAAGAAAAGAAAAAAAAAGAGGGAGCCTCTCTTGAGCAATGTCCTCAAAATCTTTCTCTCGCAACAAAAGAAAAACATCAATCACTCTTGGACAACCCCACGACCCGCAACCAAAGCCAAAAGCCAACCTCCCAACCATACCTACAACCAGGTCTGGAGACCAAATTCTCATCCAAACCCATAGCCTACAAGGCCACCCGATGATCGCTTTGCGATCGCCTTTCCTAAAATAACCAAACCCATGGCCCAAAATACCTTTGAGCAAGAGGCCAATCAGATCCTCAATCCTAAAGCTAAACCATCCTAAATGTTTGAACACTATACCCTAACCTAGTCACCACCTATAGCTTTGTTTCAATCGGATGCAATGTGATCTGGATCCAGGACAGAACTCCTTGTTAAAGACACATAAAATTATCAAAAGATAAATGTTAAGTATGATCCATAAAACCTGTGATACTCGGTGATAAACTCTGGATCATGACTCTTCTTTTTGTCCATTAGAGTCATCCCCTTTCTGTGAGCATACTCATTTATGTCTCCCACAAAAGTCTCTCTCAATCGAGTCTTTCTGGGGCTGTCTCCAGTTAATCTCTTCAGGAACTTGCCCATCCCATCTTACAAAATTTGGTTGATTAAATTCATCCTGGGACTTCTCTTGCCAAACTCATTGTATACACAAAGGCTCATCATCCCTAGAGGCAGCTGTCATTTCCATCTCTCCCTGAAGGAGCGAAAAGGCTACAAAGTCGTGATCCCTCAAGAATAAGCAGCTCATCCTCGTATGCATTGAAAGACTGGCTCCCTATAAGGTAAAAGCTCGCTAGGTTGAAAACCCGAAAGGGCGGCCTAGGCAAAAGTTAGAGCACGAACAAAAAAGAAACAAAAAAAGGGGGAAAAGAAAAGAAAAGAAAAAACAATGGTTCCTCAAAGGCATTGATTAGTAAGGCTCACGAGTCCCGGTTGAATTCCTTTTTTGAATGATGCACTAGTCAAAAGACTGAAAACTGACCCAACACATCATCCGCCTCCATTTCAAATATCAACTCCTATACACATAACCCTCCAAAGCCAACTAAAAGTCACATCTCAAGCTCTTATATTTCATTTCCATCACCTTGCCTTATCTTGTCTTAATATGTTTAAGAAACAGATGGTACACATGCACATTCAAAAGTTTTTTTTTTTTAAAGAAAAGGAAAATTTCATTCGCAGGCTTGCATCCTTTGCTTGCATCTTTCTACTGCATCTTATCAGGTCTTCCGCCGCATCGGCCTATGAATGTTCTGCCAGCATCTCGCCAAGGTTCATCTCCCAAAAATCCTCCACAGCATCATCAAAAGTTACGGAAAGTGAAGTCCATATCCCCAGCATATCAGCTGGCAAATGGGGCAGAAAAGCCATAAAATCGGCAGCTGAGCAAAAGAAGAAATTTCCACCAAGGCCTGAATAGCAAAGAAAAGAGACTTTTTCAGCTGAAGCCGGAAAATACACAAGAAGAAAAGAAGAAATTTTCACCAAGGCCGGAATACCAAGAAAGAAAATTTTCCAAATTGAAGCCGGAAATGTAACAAAGAAGGAAGGAAATTTCCAACTAAGGCCAGAAATTGCAGCAGCAAAAGGAAAAAATTTCCAGCAAAGGCTGGAACTGCGACAAAAGAAAAATCCCCAGCGGGTGTAGCGTAAAGCAGCAAAAGCAGCCACATCGACAGATGGTCGCAAAGGCAAAGCAAAAGTAAGAAAAGGTAAGTATTTTACCCATTTTCTGTGCATTTGTATGATGTTTGGAAGACTTTCCTAAAGGGGCATACTGTGGGTTCCCGGGACTGCGCCCGCACCCCGCGCGCCCTTGGATAGGGGTGCGCGTAGGTGCGGATGCGGGACATTCACTGCTCTCGTTCCACCCTCCCTTTTTTAGGGGAAGACGAAATCAAAAGTGCGAGAGGAGTGCTATCTAAGATAGCGCGTTGGAATGCGCCTCGGTAGCCTTTAGTGGATTTTTGATCCAATATGGGAACTTTGGGTTTCCCGCATCAAGTTATCCCTTTTATAGGGGATACCAGGATATGGGAATGCATCACCCTTTCATTCCCATTTTTCCTTTTTTAGGGGAAAAATGGAAAAGTGCAAAAAAGGATGTTGCGACGCCCCCACTATGGATTTTATTAAAAATAGCCTTATGGCCCGTTTCGGATCGCTATGGGAGCTTTGGGTTTCCCGCATCAAGTTATCCCTTTTTTAGGGGATATCAGGATATGGGAATACACCACCCTTTCATTCATATTTTCCCTTTTTTAGGGGAAAGCGGAAAAGTGAAAGAAAGGAGTGATGCGAGGCCCCACTGGATCCAAAAAGTTTTAGAGTCGCCATCTTTATTTTAAGGCAAAAATAAAGCAAAACCAGAAAGAAAAAAAAAACCAGAGATAGAAAACGGGTTCGGAGGCTAAGTTACGAGTTGGGAAGGTGCTAGGCACCCAACTCGCCCTTTTGGTCTCAAAACAGTTTTTGGCTAAAGTATGCTTATTGTTATATTTATTTAGCAAATAAATAAAGCATTAAAAAATAGGAAAATAAAACAAATACATCCGTGGCTACATTATTTACGGACTTGCAGCCATTTCCTTACAATAATTACAAATATATTTAAAAATATTTGGCCATTATAACGACTCTTTTACATAATATTTCCTAATCTAATCCGGGCAACACAACGGCTTATTTTGGCTACACTGGGCCGGATTTAAATAATGACTTTATAAATAATACATAAAAAGAACGCCCTTAAAGGCTATTACCTATTAGAGCGGTAGTGTGCTCGCTCTGTCCTTCAGGGAGAGGGAGTCTTTTGTGTTGTTATTGTGTTGTTATTGTTGTGATTCGGCCAGAATGATTGCTTATTCTGGTTGACTTTGGCTCGTTCACTTGGGCAGAATGACGGCTTATTTCGGATGGTTTTGGCCTTTTTGGTTGGGCGGAGTAACGGCTTACTTTTTGTGTTTTTCAACTCATTACTCGGGCAGAGTAACGGCTTACTTTATGGATTTTGGGCCGGGGAAGTAAGGTGGATACCTAACTAAAAGGCTAGGGATCACTTTTAATCGGTGGATTTGTGTTTTGGCAGAGTTTGGACGGGGTTTGGAAGCTTTGGTGGGCTACACACTCCTATCTCACTTCTCTCGCTACTTCGGCGTTGTTGAGACGCGGAGAGTTTTTCCCAGTGTTTCTTTGTGACCGATTTTCTTCTGTCTTAAGGGGAGCCCAGCACTCCTATTTATAGCTGGAAAGAGGGACTCATCGGGAATTAAGAATTCCCTCAGCGAGCATCATTCGTTTGTACACCGGCCTTCGCAGCTTGCACAATGCGTTAAGTCCTAGAGGCACTGTAGCATGGATGGCGCCGAATACACCTTGGAATGGCGCAACGCCAATGGACCCTTTTGGCCGCGCCATGCCCCTATTCCAGATTCAATTTTGACACTTTCACCCCTCGCAATTTACTGTTTTGCGCATCCTGCTTTGCCTTTCGCATTTTCGACTCCTGTAACTTGACATTTGTTAAGTTTAAGCAGTTCTTGATATCGTATTTCAAAGTCACATATCAGGGGTATGAAATTGGGGTGTCTACACATACAACCCCGGATCAGAGGGAAAGGTCTTGTCCTCCGACGAAGGTAGCGTTCCTGAGGAGACATCTCATGCATCACAGCACTAGATAATTACCTTTGCAGCACTTGTCTATTTAGCATCACAGCACGTGCATCGCGGCATCCGTCCTTTTAGTAATGCGATGGATATCGCATTCAGTGTTGTGGTGCAATGGATATTGCATCCGTCTTTTTAGTAATGCGATGGATATCGCATTCAGCGTTGCGATGCAGTGGATATTGCATCTGTCTTTCCATGTTGATGCGATGGATATCGCATCTAGCGTTGCGATGCAATGGATATTGCATCCGTCTTTTAGTAATGCGACGGATATCGCATTTAGCGTTGCGATGCAATGGATATTGCATCTATCTTTCCGTGTTGATGCGATGGATATCGCATCTAGCGTTGCGATGCAATGGATATTGCATCCGTCCTTTAGAAATGCGATGGATATCGCATCTAGCGTTGCGATGCAATGGATATTGCATCTGTCTTTCAGTGTTAATGCGATGGATATCGCATCTAGCGCTGCGATGCAATGGATATTGCATTCGTCTTTTAGTAATGCGATGGATATCGCATTCAACGTTGCGATGCAATGGATATTGCATCCGTTTTCCATGTTAATGCAATGGATATTGCATTAAGTTTTGTGTCGATGCAATGGATATTGCATCTGCTTTCCGTATTAATGCAATGGATATTGCATTATGTTTTGTGTCGACGCAATGGATATTGCGTTTTGTGTTGCGATGCAATGGATATTGCATCCATTTTCCATGTTAATGCAATAGATATTGCATTAAGTTTTGTGTCGACGCAACGGATATTGCGTTTTGTGTTGCGATGCAATGGATATTGCATCTATTTTCCGTGTTAATGCAATGGATATTGCATTAAGTTTTGTGTTGACGCAATGGATATTGCGTTTTTTGTTGCGATGCAATGGATATTGCATCTGTTTTCTCCGTTAATGCAATGGATATTGCATTAAGTTTTGTGTCGACACAATGGATATTGCGTTTTTTTGTTGCGATGCAATGGATATTGCATCTGCTTTCTGTTTCATTGTAATGGATATTGCATTTTGCTTCGTGGCGACGCAATGGATATTGCGTTTTGTGTTGCGATGTAATGGGTATTGCATTTTGATATGCGTTATTATCACTAGGTTGTAATGGATATTACAGCTATCTTTTCGCATAACACTTGTCTGCATTGCAACACTTAATCCCCAGCAGAGATGAACTACGTTTGGTCTGATTCCTTGGATAAGGATACGTATGCAGCCTACTTCGGTAGGTACGACCATCACAGCACTTGTTTGTTACCATTGCAGCATGCTTGTTCTAGCTAGGCCTGAACTACGTTTTGGTCTGAGATCCTTTATTAAGGGATACGTAGACAGCCTACACTAGTAGGTCCGACCATTAGAGCATTTCATTGCATATCTGCTTAAAAATTACGATAACATGTTATAACCGACTAAATATGTCTAGGTTATGGAGTTTGTTTAGCATGATAAACTGTTGCATTATAACTGTTACCTATTGCATTTCTCTCCTATTTTAATTGAACGAAATTGGAGAGTATATTGTTTATCAACGATGTTCGTCTACTCAGTAAGCCTCGGGTTACCCGTAGACTCCTTCGTTGAGGGGCTCTGTAAACACCTCAATTTCATACCCCTGATATGTGACTCTGACATGTGATATCAAGAACTGCTTAAACTTAACAAATGTCAAGTTACAGGAGTCAAAAATGCGAAAGGCAAAGCAGGATGCGCAAAATAGTAAAATGCGAGGGGTGAAAATGACAATTTTGAAACTCAAATACTGCCTTGGCGCGGCCAAAAGGCACATCTGGCGCCACGCCAAGCAACGGTAGTTTCCGTGCCATGCTTGCTACAGTGGCACTCCCAGTTAACGCATTGTACAAAATTCGAAGGCTGGTGTACAAGTTTTATCAACGCGATGAAGGGATTTTTAATCCCGGATGTGTCCCTTTGTCCACCTATAAATAAGTGTGTTGGGCTTACTTCTGAAGAAGGAAGAGCGATCACGAAGAAACTCTGATAATTTTTCTCTGCATTCTTATAACGCTGAGATATAGTGAGAGAAGTGAGATAGGGAGTGTTTAGCCCATAAAGCTTTGAAACCCCGTCCAAACACCGCCAAAGCAAAAACCCACCGGTTAAAAGTGATCCCTAGCCTTTTAGTTAGGTATCCACCTCATTTCCCCGGTCCAAAAACCATAAAGTAAGTCATTACTCTGCCCGAGTAATAGGCCGAAAAACACCCAAAATAAGTCGTTATTCCGCCCAACCAAAAAGGCCCGAGTGAACGAGCCAAAACCACCAGAAATAAGCAGTCACTCTGCCCAAATCAACAACAACAACAACAACAACAACAACAAAAGACTCCCTCTCCCTGAAGGACATTACGAGCACATTCCGCTCTAAAAGGTAATATCCTTTAAGGGCGTTATTTTTTTATAAAGTTTTTCTTTAAATCCGGCCCAATGTAGCGAATATAAGCCGTTGTGCTGCCTGGATTTAGTTAGGAAATATTATGTAAAAGAGCCGTTATAATAGCCAAATATTTTTAAATATATTTGTAATTATTGTAAGGAAATGGCTGCAAGTCCGTAAATAATGTAGCCACGGATGTATTTGTTTTTATTTTCCTGTCTTTAAATGTTTTACTTATTTGCTAGATAAATATAACAAAACGCATACTTTAGCCAAAAACCACTTTTGAGACCGAAAGGGAGAGTTGGGCGCCTAGCACCTTCCCAACTCATAACTTAGCCTCCGAACTCGTTTTCAATCTCTGGTTTTTCTTTTTCGTTTTTTTTTGTTTTGCTTTATTTTTGTCTTAAAATAAAGATGGCGACTCTAAAACATTTTGGATCCAGTAGGGCCTCGCAACACTCCTTTCTTGCACTTTTCTGTTTTCCCCTAAAAAGGGATAATGGAAATGAAAGGGTGATGTATTCCCTTATCCTGGTATCCCCTAAACAAGGGATAACTTGATGCAGGAAACCCAAAGCTCCCATAGTGATCCGAAATAGGCCATAAGGCTATTTTTATAAAATCCATAGTGGGGGCGTCGCAACATCCTTTTTTGCACTTTTCCGTTTTCCCCTAGAAAAGGGAGAATGGGAATGAAAGGGTGATGCATACTCATATCCTGGTATCCCCTAAACAAGGGATAACTTGATGCGGGAAACCCAAAAGTTCCCATATTGGATCAAAAATCCACTAAAGGCAACCGAGGCGCATTCCAACGCGCTATCTTAGAAAGCACTCCTCTCGTACTTTTAATTTCGTTCTCCCCTAAACAAGGGAGGATGGAATGAGAGCAGTGGTGTCCCGCATCCGCACGTACGCGCACCCCTATCCAAGGGCACGCGGGCGCATTTCCCGGGAACCCATAGACTCCTCTTAACTGTTGCAGACCTGGTCGACCGTTTCGGATACACCTTACCCCCTATACTTTCCACGGACTGGTCACCTACCAGCCCGCTTCCAAATACCCACATTGAGGACCTCACTCCTCAGGACCTCGATGAAATAGCCTAGTCTGTAAGCCCGCTTATTAATGAAAGTCTCAGTGTCTGCGCGTATTCCTTGGTTGCAAACTTGTTAAAAGATGAATTAACTGGAAATATAATTAAATCAGTTAATAACGAATTGTTTAACAAAATGGACCCTACAGATAAAGAATACTTAACCGAGATCGCAAAATTGGTCAAAAGAGATGGCTAGCACAGTTAAGCAACAACCGAAGAAGACTTGTCAGTCAACAATGTAGGGCTGAACAGTAAGATCAGAGAAGTCAGAATTGGCAGTTATCTGCAAGGTCAAGACATAACAACATTGATCAGTTTGTTGACAGAGTTTGCAGATGTGTTCGCATGGTCTTATAAAGACATGACTGGATTGGATCCACCAATTGTACAGCACAGGATTCTGACACATCTAGATACAAAGCCAGTGAAACAGAAACTCCGCAAAATCAAGCCAGAATGGTCTCTACAAGTAAAAGAATAGATCATGAAACAACTGAGTGTAGAATTCATCCGGGTGGTGGAATACACCCTTTGGTTGTCAAACATAATTACAGTGTCGAAACCCAATGGAAAGGTTCGGATATGTGTTGACTTCTGCGACCTCAACAAAGCGTCACCAAAAGATGACTTCCATCTACCCAACATCGACATTGTGGTAGATGTTGTAGCCTCACACAAAATAAGGCCATTTGTAGATGGCATGCTTGGATACAACAAGATTAAAATGGAAATAGAGGATTAGGAGAAGACCTTTTTCATCACCCCTTGAGGAACATACTGCTACACAGTCATGTGATTCGAGCTGAAAAATGATGGGGCTACATACCAGAGGGCTGTTATTGCCCTATTCCATGATATAATACACAAAGAGATTGAGGTATGTGTGGATGATATGATAATTCACTTAGATGATACATACAGTGCCCACATCAGAGCTAGATCTTCGCAAGTTCTTTGAGAGACTACGAAAGCGCCAGATGAAACTCAATCCAGCAAAATGCACTTTTGGGGTCACAAAAGGAAAAGTGCTAGGATTCATGGTGACTGGGAAAGGAAATGAAATAGAACCTGCAAAATTCAAAGCCATCACAGACATGCCACAACCAACAACTCCAAGCGAAGTCAAAGGTTTCCTTGGACGACTATCGTACATCAGTCGGTTCATCAGGCAGCTGACCTCCATGTGTGAGCCGCTATTTAAACTGCTAAAGAAGGATACAGACAGAGTATGGGATAAGGAATGCCAGCTCGCCTTTGAAGCAGTCAAAGGATACATTGCTAGTCCGCCGGTTCTAGCTCCTCCTCATACACACAAACCATTGCTGCTATACCTCACCGTCACAAACACTATGATGGGAGTCATGCTTGCACAAGAAGGAAAAGAGTCATATGCCGAAAACGTCATCTACTTTGTAAGTCGAAAGTTACAGGGTAGCGAACTTAACTACTCATCTTTAGAGAAAAGATACACATGCCTGGTTTGGGCAACACAAAGGCTCAAACCTACTTACAAGCACAGCCAGTTAGGGTGATCTCCAGAATGGACCCCATCAAATACATATTTGGGAAGACGTCCCTCTCCAGTCGGTTAGCCAAATGGTCCTTCCTGCTCAATGAATTCGACATCTCATATGCTACCCACAAGTCAATCAAAGGCAGCATAATTGCAGACCATCTAGCAGATTTACCACTAGAAATAGAAAATGCCGAAGAGCCAGACTTCCCGGAGACGAAGGCATTTTTGAAATCACAAGTCACGACACCAAATGGCAACTCTTCTTCGATGGAACTGCTAATAAAAGAGGTTTCGGCATAGGGATACATCTAATTGACCCAACAGATTCTCATACACCATTACAAATGAGGTTGGAATTTGAATGCTCCAACAACACTACTGAATACGAAGCCTGCATTACTGGTCCAGAAGAAGCACTTCGAAAATGGGCCAGAGAATTAGAGGTCTTCGGTGATTCTACTCTGATTATAAATCAGGTCGAAGGAAAATGGAAAACACAGGATCCCCTCCTGCAGTTATATCATGCTCGTTTGTCTACCCTTGTGAAGAAATTTGGTGACATATCATTCCATTACCCGCCGTGAGATAGAAATTGTTTCATAGATGCATTAGCAACCCTGGCTTCACTAGTTGAGGTCCCATCAGACATGAACATACATCCATTTGTAGTGGGAAAGAAAGTCATTCCTGCCTACTTCTTCACAATCGATACAGCTCCCGGGGGAGACACTGAGCCTTGGTACAGAGACATTTGGAATGTACTCAAGAAAAATGAGTACCTAGCCGGTTTAGACAGAAAAATAAGGATTGCCCTTCGTAGATGGGCCACAAAGTTTGTTATCAGCAGAGATAGCCATTATAAAAGGCATTATCAGGGTCTAAATGTGTTATGTATAGACCAAATCCAAGTAGAGTGGGTCATGGACCAATTGCGTGGTGGTACTTACGACCCACATATGAACGGACACATTCTCTCCAAGAAAGCAATCCGACAGGGATATTACTAGAGCACACTTAAAACCGACTGCATCCATTGGGTACGTCACTGCGACAAGTGTCAGCGTTTTGCCAATCTGCAGCATGTTCCTCCGTACATACTATACCACTCAGTAGCCCCTTAGCCCTTCTCAACATGGGGAATTGATGTCATAGGACAAGTTCACCCAAAAGGAGCAAACCTTCATGCATACGTCATGGTAGCCATCGACTACTTCACCAAATTGGTAGAGGCCGCCTCATACAAAGTATTTAATGCCAGAAAAGTAGATGAGTTCATTAGAACAAACATCTTCTACAGATATGGAGTACCATTTGAAATAATCTCCGACAATGGCATACACTTCAAGGGCAAAGTTAACAGCTACTCGATGAATTCAGAATACAATGACATAAGTCATCCCCGTATCAGTCATAAGCTAATGGAGCAGTCGAGGCTGCTAACAAAACACTTGAAAACATCATCCGGAAAATGGCAGAAACCAGAAAAGATTGGTCCGATAAATTACCGTTAGCACTTTGGGGATACTGCACATCAGTCCACACGCCTACAGGGGCTACGACGTACTCTCTAGCATGTCGCATGGAAATCGTGCTACCTATTGAGGTTGAGATTCCATCATTAAGAGTAGTGATGGAAACGGACATAGCTGAAATCGATTGGTTCAGACAGCGTTACGATGAGTTAGCACTGATTGATGAATGCATATTGCTAGCTTTAGAACACACACTAGCGTATCATAGAAGAACCGCTCAAGCATTCAACAAGAAAGTCAAGGGCCGAAACATCCAAGTAAGTGACCTCGTACTTTAAGAAAACCCCCTAGTTACGTCGGCACCAGGGGAAAATGGAAGTCTCCATGGATGGGACCATACATTGTCAAACAGATACAGTTAGGAGGTGTCGTATTCACTCACCAATCAGGATGGGGAAGATCTCGTTCAGCCCTTCAACATGGATAAACTGAAACAATACTACGCATAGGCCAAGGTAGTGCTAATATAGCATGTTATAAAGGCCCCAATACTTTCTCTCTCTCTCTTCAGCTCGCTAGGTTGAAAACTGAAAGGGCAGCCTAGGCAAAAAATAAAGCAAAACAAAAAAGAAATATATAAGGAGAAATAAGGGCTTGGTAGGTTGAAAACCCAAAAGGGTGACCTAGGTAAAAGGTAGAGCAACAAAAAAGAAAAAAAGAGGACAAAAAGAAGGGAGAGAAAAGTCTTCAATGTACAGTCTTGAGCATACAGTTTACAGCGTACAGTCTCCAGCATACAGCTTGCAGCATACATCCCACAACGTATAACTTACAGCGTAAACGACCTCCAAAATATAGTTTACAACGTACAGTCTTCAGAATACAGTCTCCAACAGAGAAAAGGTCTTCAACAAGAGTTCTATCCTTTGGATAAGAACTACGTTGACCTGAGCCTCATTTTTTGAGGAAACGTAGGCAGCCTCCGGGTGCGGTCAAAGATAGCAAAAACGGTCGAAAATAGCAAAAACGATCGAAGATAGCAAAAATGGCCGAAGATAGCAAAAACAATCGAAGATAGCAATAACGATCAAAGATACCAAAAGTGATCGAAGACAGCAAAGGAAAGAAATGGACAGAGGTTTATTCAAGTACTGTAGAATATATTATACAACATGGTCTGATATCTTCAAAAAGTCTTTTGACCAACAAAGGAAAAACCACTACTCACATTATAAAACATAAAAAATAAAAAATAAGGTCCATAATACGGCAACCAGAGAGTACGTCTAAAACACTGAAATAATTGTTAACATCTCCAAACAGTACCACAATTACCATCCACAAATAGAAGCCCCGGCGTAGTCATTAACCATCCCCGATACAGATATGTCTATCCCTACTCAATCTCTCCGGCGACCTAGCCGATACCAGACATTTCTACGAGGTGCCGCCACTATCCTGGCTTTACCCAGTTGAGAAGGAGTCGAACTCTCCTCATCACTCCCTACAAACCCATTGTCAGTCCCGTAACATTATTTGGTCCTGCACCATCACCAGGGCCCGCTATATTGATAAACCTACCAGATGTATAATTGGATCCCGCACCAGTATCTGATTTTCCCGCATTGCTCCGACAACTGACAGTGTGACTTGGTTGTGCGTCAGTTGGCCGTGCAGCATTACCTCGCCATAGAGCATTACTAGGGCCAGTGCCCCTATGACGATACCTGCCCTGGGCCTCACTACCCAGAAGACGTCGATTTGACCAACGTATAGTTGGTAAAGCCGGAGGACCCGAGCTTTCTATAACCTCACAGATCTCTATGAGACGGGCATCGAGACCATTCGAGACTCTACGACCCAGAACGTCCCTAAGAGTCCTTCTAATAATGTGTGTATATACAACCAACCATGACAGATATGCAGACAACATAAAAATGTTTGCAGAACAGCTAGAGGCATCGACCCGCGATCCATGACCCCTTTGCCATAAGCCTTGGATTGCCTAAGGAATGTCGTCATCACTTGAACACAACGGCATCAGAGGCCGACTCTGATATGGAACGACCTTCTCCCACCCAAACTGGCGGAGGATTATGTAGGGTAAATAGAAAGTCACCTTGCGCAGACCAGCCAACATAACCTGGGCATACTCTCCAGTGTATTGATGAAAGCGGTAGATCTGCCAGTGCTTGATTACCCACATTATATCAGCAGAATTCACATGCAGGAATTAAGTGTTCCACCCAATGTATTTCATTTTCATGGTTTGTCCGATCGAGACTATAGGACTCGTATTATGTAGGATCATAACTCTTATTTCTCCTTAGGACAAGAGGGAGAATAACTCTGAAATGTTCCTCCAGCCATATATGGACCAAGATTGGACTCCCGGAAGGGAAATGGTCATCACCCGAGGAATAAGTATCCAGGCCCTCCAGGGTAGCAGCCAGAATAAGGGGTTTAACATTCACCCGGCTATCTCGCACTTGCAGCACAATATCAATAGCCTTTGTATCAATGGTCCCGGGGTAACTTACTAGGAAGAATTTTCCTAGAATGCACAGAAACAGAGCTACCCTCCGCTGTTTCAGATATTCGATATCATCCCGATAAGGCAAAAAGAGAGTCGGCAAATATGTCAAATCCAAAAGTTCACCATGCATAAGCCTTTGGGTAGTCTCCAGATCAAACCCAAACATCTCTCTTGCAGCCATTATTAAATTGTGATTCATGTTGGGAACTGCAACCCATTCACCCACATGTGTGCCAGTCATTGCACAGAATTCCTCGTAGGTTGAGGACACATCTCGTGCAGCGAGAAATTAAATAAATGAGACTGTGTCAACCAGAAACGGGAAGCTACCAGAATCATGTCCCAACTTACACACAAACCTGCCCACCGAAAAATACACTAAAACCCATAAGTGCGATGGAAACGTCGCCGTTCCCCTCTGCGGACCTCGTTCATCCACCGGCTCAATGTATCTGCGTATATTTCTACGTTGGTAGTAGTAATAAATGGGGCAGTCATTTGTGCATACAGAAAGCAAACAGACACAGGAAACAGTTTGTTTACTAAGTAGAATAACAGAGACCGTATATGGGCTTGTTGATCGAAGCCAACAAATAGAAAGGTAGAAATATAGTTTCCTTATGGCAGAAAGGAAAACAACGGACAGAAGCTTCGTTCCTACAAAAAAGAAACAGATACATAAGAGGTAAAAAGAGATATTTCAGTTATTTCTACGTGAGGAAACGTACACCACAACCTTTCCTTTTAAGGGGAAGAAGCAGCACAAAAGGACAATAAAATAACAGCAAACAGCATCCTGACATTACTGAAAAGGAAAGAAGAAACAACATGGAATAGCAAGGTAAAGTGCGGCACCCAGATCTGCATGTGCCGCTCCCCTTTCCTCCTTTGTTTCTATACCCATTTCCCCAACAGTGCACCAAAAGTCTTCTTCCCTACAAGAGCATTCACTTCTATCGAGAGAGTTTGTCAAACCCTATGCCTGGAACCTACAGCCTAAACCTTTCAGTTCAGTTGTGAGGAAAAGAAAGGGAGGGGCCGTTCCTTAGCAGCCCTCCAATACTACCGGCCTAAAATTTTTCCTTTAACATAAAAATAGTTATCCAAACTATCACCCCACCCCAGTACAGTATGCATAACAAATTAATTAGTTTTTTGAGTCTGACATACAATATTAATTAGGATGCACCGCGAGATTAAAATTAATTATTTGTCAGTAAATACATACATGTCTGCATAAATACATACAAAATAAGATCAAACAATACATTTCTATTTATGTGTCGATGCACTCCTCTGCATCATCGATTTCTTGGCTTGCAGGCCCGGATTGCTAGTACCAGCTCCCATCACTCGAGGGCCTTTTCGGCCCGATCCACCAGCCTCGTCATCTTCATCTCGGCGCCTAGCGTGATCAAAAGCGTCATTCCCGTGACATGAAAGGTCATCCTTCGCCCATTGATACAGCGAAGAGAGACCAAAGAACGTCTTCAGCAACTTACGGTAAGACAAAGCGTCCACCTGACACGTACAAACATACAGTCAAAAATACAATAATTGCATGCATAAACAATAAAATAAAAAAATACAAATAATATATTGTCTATGCTCGATCTGGGATCGCATATACGTTGTGAACGTTTACGCCCAGCATAGGGTAGTTAATATATCTTCCCCCTTGTAAACACTGCACTTTGAGAAGGACCCGAGATGGGACGTGATCAGATAACATATCAGTAACAGGACGAAAAGGTCTAGCCGTGTTTGAAGCATGCCTAGCAGGGCCCGGGTGAAGAACGGTCCTGAGGAAATCATGATACAACATGTCCGGGTGATGTGAAATATTTGGAGGAAAATCCTAAGGGAGCAATTAATCTAAAGGAGGACATCGGGAGTGGTACTAAATGGCTCATAGGGGCTGTTTCTAGGCCAAGTAATGATATGGATGCATGGATGGATTATCATAAGTAGAAAGATAAACAAGTGGCATTTTTTCGGTTTGTTATTGCTCGGTCTATAAGGGTTATTACGAGGCAAGGAATGCGAGAAAGATGGGTTGGACCAAAAGGTCGCTTGCATTCTAAAAGGGATCAAGGAAAGGGCACGGATTGTGGGTGCATAATATGGAGGTTGACCACGATTGAAGACTCACATTGGGCTGATTAGGTTGATTATAAGGCATGGGTTGACATAGGCAACAAGAGGGCCACGAATTAGGAAGGCTTTGCATGGGAGGCAATTACTTGGCGCAGCCCGTGGGTGGAATGGAAGATTGCATGGAAGTCACTTCGGGCTCAAGAAATAGCATGCTTGAAGGAGTTCAAGATGGCAGCCTTGCTTGCACTTCAACTTGGGCGGCACCTTCAATCCTAGGGCTTCAAGGATTCACTGAAGCTAGGGTTTTGATGTAAATCCCATTTTTGCAAAGTAAAGTCCTTAAAGGACTAGATTTACTTAGTAGTTTCTTAATTTAATTGCTAATTAGAGTCCCTTAAGGACTTAGGAGTTTGGGTTTTACTTTCCTTTTAGAATTAGGGTTTATTTGTTAGTATAAATAGGGTTTACTTTCATTGTATTTTTGGTTGTTGAATTTGGAGAAAAAGTAATAGAAAAGAGCAAAGAAATTTGTTCGAACTACCGTGTGTTTCTTTCTTAGTGGCTACAAGTACTTCACAAGTGATCTTTACATTAGGTGAGTGAAGTATAACCGGTGAACCCTCAATCTTTACTCATTCCAGCATCTATCTTAATTTTAATGTTTTGTTTCAATTATTTTTGGGGTTCTTTTTAAGCAATTCGGACAGCCTATTTTGGGTTGAAGAAAATTCGGCCAAGTTGGTTTCATTGGCTAGGTTTTTACGTATCACCAGGTACGGCTCAGTAGGAACAATGTACCAGGCAACATACTGATACTTGCCGGGAATGAACTCTGGCATAATCATCCATGGCGGAGGACCGGTGGTGTCACTTCTGCTACCGTCGCAGAAGAGTGTTGACGGTTAACGGTTGTTTCTCACTATATCTTAATTTGCATTTGTTCATTCATTACTATAGGTTCTATACTTAGTGGCTAAATGGGCTACGTACCAATTAGGGTGGCAATTATGTATAGAACTTTGCCTTTATAATAGTTTTTTAGACTTCACAGGTTTCGGTAGAAGACTTTGGCAAAGGCTTCACCAGCAATCTTCACCAACAGTCTTCACCAGCAGACCTTGTCTGCCTTCGGACAACATGACGTGTAAAGTTTATCATACAAGTCTACTTGTAGTGCTTCACCAGCAGACTTAGTCTGTCTTCCATACAAGTCTTTCATTACTTCAACCTTTTCAATAGGTTGTAAGTACGTGTTTTAGGAACTCTTACGAAAAGTTTTTAAGTGTAACTAGGCTATTCAACCCCCCCCCCTTCTAGCCTAGTATTGTGCCCTTTGGGACTAACAATTGGTATCAGAACTTAACTCTTCGAAAACAAGTTTTTCCAATATTAACCTCTTAAGAGATAAAGATCCAACGCCACGAACACATTATATGCTACCTACGTCAAACACGAACCATCTCCCAATATTGGACGAAGGCCATTTTGATGTTTGGAAGGATAAGATAATGCATCACATGAACTCTATTGATAACAGGCTATGGAAGTATGTACTAGGAGAGCGTCATATACCAATGAAGCCAAGTGTTCTTGCAAGGGTTGGTGGTAATCCTCCAGAAGTTCCAAAAGAAGAAATTGAATGGACAGAGGACAAAAGGAAGCTAGTGAAGCTAGACAGTAAATCAATAAACATAATTGCAAGCTCTCTAGACACTAGCACCTATCAACAAGTGATCCGGTGTACATCTGCCAAAGAGATGTGGGAAGCTCTTGTTGAATACTTGGAAGGATACCAAGATACAATAGACAACATGAAGTACACCTTCATCCAACAATTCGACTCATTCAAGAAAGATCCTTAAGAAACCTTGAGACAAGCCTACAATTGTTTCAGCGAGGTAATTAATAGCTATTTTTCTCTAGGTAAAACTTATGGCAAGAAGGAAATGAACATGAGATTTCTAGGCTCACTAGGTAGCCTTTAGCATGTTAAGACTACCGCCATGAAAGAATCCAAGAACTTCAATGAAATGACTCTTCGTAGTCTTTAAGCATGTTTGAAGGTTTATGAGCTCGAAGTCGGTCAAGCTCTAGAGCAGGACAAGCAGTTCAAAACTCTGTCCTTGCCAGCCGTGGTACAAGAAACCGTTCCAGTTGATGACAAACCCTCTACTTCCTCCAATGAAAATGATTTTCTTTCTGATGAACAGTTTGCTATGTTGGTAAAAATGTTTTAAGAAATTTGTAAAATATGGAAGGAATGACACATACCAGCAGCCTTTTAGAAAGACTGGTGAAGCCTCATCTAATAATGAGCTCGTATGTTATAACTGTAGGAAACCTGGTCATTTTGCTTCCAAATGTCCAAAGCCAAAATTTGAAGCATACCAAAAGCCTCCTTATAAGAAATTTCAAAAACAAAAGGGTATGTTGCCTGAAGACATTGAAGAGAAACAAGTTGCTTACATGGTTTGAGACTGATTCAGAAGAGGATGATGATGGTTGTGTGGAAGCCAATATATGCTTAATAGCTCAAGAATCAAGTCCCACCTATGACTTTGAACATGAAGTCAAAATCTCACCTCATCCTTTTGAAGAGGTTGAGACAAACTATGAAAACTTCAGTAAGGAAGAACTGCTCAAGGATAATCAAGATATGCTTAAGGAGTTCAACACCTTCAGAGTAGCCTATATAAAACTCGTGAAGAACTATGAAAAGCTTGTTGCTGAGAAATCTATGTTGGCGGCTGAGATTCAAACTCTCAATAGCTGTCAACAGGAGAGTATCAAGCTAAAAGGAGAAAACAAATTCCATTGTGATAAAGTTGAGTGCTTAGTTGAGCACATCAAAGGATTAGACCAGGAGAAAATTACCTTGCAAAAGACGATTGACTCCTGAAACAGCTCAAAGGAAACCTTCGAAGGAATCCTATCTAGCCAAAAGCCAAATGGAGATAAATCAAGCTTAGGCTATAATGATGAGCCCAACCTAGCATGCTCTTCTCTCACAAAGAAAGGTGAAACCTCCAAGACTGCAGTTGATCTTTCCTTTTCCAAGCAGAGCTTTTGTAATAAGGGTAAACATGGACTTGGTTATACAAGTGTACCATATGTTTACCCCGAGGCTCACAAAGGGAAAGCCAAAGTTGCTACTTCTGATGAGAAGCTTGTAAAAGGAACAGTAGAGAAATCTAAGTCTACCGACAGCAGCTCTGCTAAGGCAAAGTCTATTGGCGACAAACAAACGAAATCTCTACTGGTACCTATCAAGTTTGTCCATGAAATGGCCAAGGCTCCCAAGCTATTTGATACTAAACTTAAAGGAGTTCTGGTGGATGCTCCTAAGCCTATTAACAACAGATCAGCCAAGGCTAGTTCTGTTGTTAATAGACCAAGGAACATTCAGATGAAGCCTCTCAAGCCTACTTTCAACAACCATGTTGAACGCAAGAGTGTTGTTGGAAAGAAAGAAAATCACAAGCACTCTATAGAAAAAACAGATCACAGTTCTCCATGAAACTTCCATTTTTGTCATTCTTGCAATTGTTTAGGCCATCTGGCCCTAGAATGTCTGCTAAGGTTCACACCAAAATCTGAGAGACCTAGTTCTCTCAAGGTTAGGCAGCAATGGGTCCCAAAATTTTGCTAATCCTTAGGACCCGAAAGAAAATAAAGGAGACCTTGTTCCTTTGACTTTTTTAGGTCTGCTTCATGGCTATAGATTCAGAAGATAAGGATATCTGGTACTTCGATAGTGGTTGTTCAAGGCACATGTCAAGGAACAGAAGTCTACTATCAGATATAGCTGAAGCAAAAGGTCCTATTGTGATATCTGGCAACAATGCAAGAGGGAAGACAATTGGGTATGGCTCAATCACTAGAGGAAATCTCTCCATAAGCAAAGTTTCTCTAGTGAATAGCTTAAAGCATAATCTTCTGAGCATATCTCAATTCTGTCACAAGGGTCTTATCTGCCAATTCTCCTCCAACCAATGTCTCATCAAAAATAGTGAAGCATGCTCAACTCTTCCTAGTTGGCTTTGGCACAAGTGTCTCAGCCACCTCAACTTCAAGTACCTATCCAAGGTCTCCAAAGATGGGCTTGTCAAAGGTCTACTAACGGTGTCTATCGACCACGACAGAAGTTGTAAAGCTTGTCAACTAGGAAAAATTTCTAAGTCTTCCTTTAAGAGCAAGCCTATTTTATGTCAACTTCCAGACCTCTTCAACTTCTGCACATGGATCTCTTTGGACCAATCACTACTGTCAGTATTTCTTGAGACAAGTACACACTTGTAGTAGTTGATAACTACTCTCGATTCACTTGGATCGAAACAATGACATCAAAAGATGAGACATATAATCTAGTCACTGCCCTATTCAGAAGACTTCAAACTCAAAAGCTTGAAGACATAAGTGACATCAAATCAAACAACGACACCGAATTCTAAAACAACGGTGTTGAAAGATATTGTGATGACCACGGGATCGGCCACAACTTCTCTGCTGCCGGGACTCCTCAACAAAACGGTGTAGCCAACGAAAGAACAGAACACTTATTGAAGCAGCAAGAACTACGCTGGCAGAAGCCAAACTTCTGAAATACTTCTGGGCAGAAGCTGTCAACTCTGCTTGCTTCACTCAAAATCGATCCCCGGTAAACAATTTTCATAATAAAACTCCATATGAAATATGGAGAGGAAGAGCCCCAAATGTAGGATTTTTCAAAATCTACAGCTGTAAATGTTTTATTCTTTACAATGGAAAAGAATATAGAGGTAAATTTGATTCAAAATCAGACAAAGGAATTTTTATGGGTTATTCAAATCATTCAAAAGCATTTCACATATTTAACAAAACTTCTTTAAAAAATTTAGAATCTGTGCATGTTACTTTTGATAAATATGATTTATTAGACCCACGAGTGGCTCCAAATGTTGTTGATGATTATGATGATGTTGAGACAGCTACAAATCAAGCTTCTACTTCTTCTCCACCTCAGAATCCTCCAACAGCAGATTCGAGTACCAGTAGACTTCAACTCTACTGGCACCTCCTCTAACCCTTTTGTTGACCCAAATCATATCTCTTCTGTTTTACCTCAAACACCTTTGCATATCACTCATCTTTCTTGTTCACCAGGAAATGAAGGTCTCAAAGATCCTATCTCTTATGAACCTGATTTTGGTGAATCACCTTCTCTTCCTTCTCCAGAATTCTTAAGGGAAGAACTCACCAGTAGTGATCTCCCTCCAGCTCTTATTGAAACAAGAGATCACCCTATCTCTCAAATAATTGGTGATCTCAACTCATGAGTTCGTACGAGAAGTAGTGTTTGAAATGAGACTATGTTTGCCTTTGCATTCGTATCTGAAATCGAGCCAAAGAAGATTGATGAAGCCATTGAAGACCACTACTGGATTGAAGCTATGCAAGAAGAGCTGAACCAGTTTGAAAGCTGCAAAGTGTGGAGCTTAGTTCAAAGGCCTACTGGTCATCCAGTCATAGGCACTAAATGGGTATTCAGAAACAAGAGAGATAAAGATGGGGATGTCACCAGAAACAAAGCTAGACTGGTTGCTCAAGGCTACCGACATGAAGAAGGAATTGACTTCGATGAAACATTTGCTCTTGTTGCTAGATTAGAGGCAATCAGACTCTTTCTAGCCTATGTGTCATTCATGGACCTCAAGGTATATCAGATGGATGTAAAGAGTGCCTTTCTCAATGGTGATCTTCAAGAAATGGTATACGTTGAACAACCTCCAAGTTTTTTCATTCAAGACAAACAGGATCAAGTATATCGACTCAAGAAAGCACTCTATGGCCTCAAACAATCTCCTAGACCTTGGTATGAAACTCTATCCAAGTTCTTAATCGAATAAGGATTCGTGAGAGGAAGAATAGACACAACTTTGTTCATCCTCAAACACAAAGGTCATTCCCTACTGGTACAAATCTATGTGGACAACATCATCTTTGGATCTACAAATCAAAGCCTGTGTAAAAGATTCAAGAAGCTGATGCAAAGAAAGTTCCAGATGAGCATGATAGGAAAGCTCACCTACTTTCTAGGACTTCAGATTCAACAAACTTCAGACAGGATCTTTATCAACCAAACCAAATATGCAAAGGAACTTATCAAGAAATTTGGTCTTGATTCAGCTAAAGGATTCGAGACACCAATGTCTACTGACTGCCATCTTGACAAAGATGAGAAGGGAAAGCAAGAGAACGTGACCAAGTACCGAGGAATCATAGGTTCACTTCTTTACCTTATTGCCAGTAGACCCGATATTATGTTTGCTGTTTGTGTTTGTGCTAGATTTCAGGCAGAACCAAGGGAATCACACTTGCTTGCTGATAAACGTATCATCAGATATATTTCAACAACTACAAATCTGGGTATCTGATATTCAAGAAGGAATAACTTTGATCTAGTTGGATACTCAAATGCAGACTATGTGCCTGCAAAGTAAGCAGAAGAAGCACCAATGGGACCTATCAATTTCTTTGAAATATACTTGTCTCATGGTCATGCAAGAAGCAAGGCTCAGTTGCAAATTCAACCACAGAGGCAGAATACATTGTTGCCAGTAGTTGTTGCTCTCAAATGCTTTTGATGAAGCAACAACTTGTGGACTAAAACATCAAGACTGCAAATTGTCCTATCATGTGTGATAACATTTCTACTATTTCAGTCTCAAAGAATCCAGTGATGCACTCCAAGACAAAGCACATTGATATTCATTATCACTTCCTCAAAGATCATGTGGAAAAAGCTAACATCAGATTGGAATATGTTCCAACTGAACATCAATTGGCTGACATACTCACTAAGCCACTATATGCTACCAGGTTTGGTATTTAAAGAGAAATCTTGGTATGATCAATCCTACAGCTAAAAGTTTATTTTTAAGTTTAAAATTGGTTCATACTAGCAGACGTTAATTGTTACTAACTCTGTTAATGTTTTAGCTCAAAATCGTTAAATCCCGCTTAGTATTTCTGTTAACAGCCTTTTAGAGGGTAAAAGTTTGTTTAAAAGGCTAAGGGGTTAAAATTCACTTTTTGTTGTTAACTTTCAAAATATCTTAAGTTAAAAGCTTTATGAAAGACACATGTCAATCATCCAAGCAATTGTCGTTAAAATGACTTTTCTCCTTCTTTAAATAGACCTTGAACCACCATTTTGAAGACTTTCACAAACCCTCTCTCTCTCTCTATTTCTCTCTCTACTCAAACCATCTGTTCTTCTCTGCAACTGCTTCTATTCTTTCTCTTGTACTTCGCTTCTTCTTCTCTACAGCAACAATGGTAAGCATTTTAAATGCCCTTTAGACATTTCTTATTCGGTTTATTGCTTATATTCTTCTTTTGAGTTGTCTTTTCGAGGAATTTAAAAGGATGCTTTGCGTAACCTTTTCCGCCATTGTTGTATTTTTTTTTCAAAACCTTGAAACCTTTGGTTATCTCTGTGCTTAAAATGTTTATTTCTTCAAGATTTATCAAATGGTGTTTATCTATAAAATCTTCACTCAGAACATTCAAGGGTTTCAATTTTTAAAAAATATATTTTTTTAAATGAAATCTTTAAGTGTTTATTATGTCTAGGGAAAAGGCCCTAATTTTTTAAATTGCTTTTGTAGGTGAAATCATTTGCAAAATCCAGCTCCAGCAAAAGGAAGGTTCTTGACGCATTCAAGAGATCATAAACAGATCAAAGAAGTCCTCAACAACAACAACAAGATATGCATCAACTTTTACTCATTTACTTCTTATTGTTGTACTCTTTCACTATTCTTCTGCACCTTGAATATTCTGTTTTCCAGATATTCATTGCCCCCACCCCCAAACACAAGTCAAATATTTTTTACACGATCCATTCGAGATTTCTGTAATAACACTAGTGGAAAACATAGTGCACCTTCAAATCCAAGGTTGACTGCTTTGGTGGTGAACGTAGAACTATTTATAGTGCGAACCATCTCAAAATACATGTGTTCTTTGTGTTCTGTTGCTTACTGTTTTATATTGTTATCTTCATCTTAACTTATTCCTTTGAGCAGCAAACTTAAGTAATCAGTCAAGTCTTCTGGTAGTGCTTCACCAGCAGACTTAGTCTGTCTTCCTTGCAAGTCTTCCGTTGCTTCAACCTTTTCAATAGGTTGTAAGTACTTGTTTTAGGAACTCTTACGAAAAGTTTTTAAGTGTAACTAGGCTATTAACCCCCCCCCCCCTTCTAGCCTAGTATTGTTCCCTTTGGGACTAACATTAACCCTTTCTCCTAAATACATAGAGTTGCACTTCACTGACCTCATCATGATGCGACGACTGCTCATCTCCACACTGGTCAAGTAATGACCATAAAGTCCCCTCCAAGGCAATAAGTTGACCGTACAGTCTCCTCAGATAACAGAGGAATACTCCGCCCAACCTGCACCCAGTTGCTCTTAAGGTACTCCGCAAAGAAATAAGGCACCTGAAGTCGAACTCGACAAAGGAACGGAGCAAGATCGAACACGGCGTAAGCCCACACCTATAAATAAAAACAAACAACAAAAAACAAAATTCATTAGAAAAATAACAAAAAATAGTAATGCTTACAAAAATATAAGTTCATAAAATACAGGACAAACAAAAATGCATATTAAAATTTTACCTCCCAAGCAATAAAAAAGTCGGTCAAGTTCCTCAGGTTGTTACGGCATGCCTGATCCATAGAGAAATAGAGTTTAGCCAAGCCTGCCTGTTGTGAGGTTCCCGGGTCGCGCCCCGCGCCCCGCGCGCCCTTGGTTAGGAGTGCGCGTACGTGCGGATGCGGGACACCACTGCTCTCGTTCCACCCTCCCTTGTTTAGGGGAAGACGAAATCAAAAGTGCGAGAGAAGTGATGTCTATGTTAGCGCGTTGGAATGCGCCTCGGTTGCCTTTAGTGGATTTTATTATAAAAATAGCCTTATGGCCCGTTTCGGATCACTATGGGAGCTTTGGGTTTCCCGCATCAAGTTATCCCTTGTTTAGGGGATACCAGGATATGAGAATACATCACCCTTCCATTCACATTCTCCCTTTTTTAGGGGAGAACGGAAAAGTGCAAAGAAGGAGTGTTGCGAGGCCCCACTGGATCCAAAAGGTTTTTAGAGTCGCCATCTTTAATTTAAGGCAAAAAATAAAGAAAAACCAGAAAAAGAAAACCAGAGATAAAAAGCGGGTTTGGAGGCTAAGTTACGAGTTGGGAAGGTGCTAGGCACCCAACTCGCCCTTTCGGTCTCAAAATAGTTTTTGGCTAAAGTATGCTTATTGTTATATTTATTTAGCAAATAAATAAAGCATTAAATGATAGGAAAAAGAAACGAATACATCCGCGGCTACATTATTTACGGACTTGCAGCCGTTTCCTTACAATAATTTCAAATGTATTTAAAAATATTTGGCCATTATAACGGCTCTTTTACATACTATTTCCTAATCTAATCCGGGCAGCACAACGGCTTATATAGACTACATTGTTCCGGATTTAAATAACAACTTTAAATAATAAATGAACTGAAAAGTAAATAAATAACTAAAATAATACCCTTAAAGGCTTTTACCTTTTAGATGGGGTGTGCTCGCTCTGTCCTTCTCGGGAGAGGGAGACTTTCATTGTTGTTGTTGTATGTTGTGTGGATTCGGGTAGAGTGACAGCTTATATGTGGTAGTTTTGGCTTTTTTGGTCGGACGGAATGACGGCTTATATATGGTGGTTTTGGCCTTTTTGGTTGGGCGGAATAACGGCTTAGTTTTTTGGTTTTTCAGCTCATTACTCGGCAGAGTAACGACTTACTTTGGGATTTTTGGGCCGGGGAAGTGAGGTGGATACCTAACAACTAGGCTAGGGATCACTTATAACCGGTGGATATTTATTTTGGCGGAGTTTGGACGGGGTTTGGAGACTTTAGTGGGTTCCACTCACCTATCTCACACCTCTCGTAACTAATCGCTTCGAAGGAACGCCGAAGAATTCTTTCAGCGCTTCGTTGCGATATTTCTGAATGATGAAATGAGGAGCCGGGGCCTCTTATTTATAGGTGAGAATGAGGAGTCATCGGGGATTTCTCGATTTCCTTCAGCCGCATCATCAGATTGTACACCAAGCTTCATGAATATTACTTTGCGTTAACTGAAGAGAGCTACAGTGAAAGTCTTGGTGCGGCCTAAAGCCTTCCTTGGTGCGGCACCATAGGCCTTTGGTGCGGCACCCATGCCACTATTCACTTTGATTTTCGACACTTTCCTCCCCTGCAGTTCACTGTTCATGCATCCTACTTTTTCCTTTTGCATTTTCAACCCTGTAACTTGACATTTGTTAATTTTTAACAGTTCTTGATATCTTATGTCAGAGTCACATACCAGGGGTACGAAATTGGGGTGTCTACAGAGCCCCTCAACGATGGAGTCTACGGGTAACCCAAGGCTTACTGAGTAGACGAACATCGTTGATAAACAATAGACTCTCCAATTTCGTTCAATTATAAAACGGGAATGAGATGCAACAGGTAGTAGTTATAATACAACAGTATGACACAAACCAAACTCCATAGCCTAGACAATTTTAGTCGGTCATAACAGGTTATCGTAATTTTTAAGTAGATATGAATTGAAGTGCTCTAATGGTCGGACCTACTAGTTTAGGCTGCCTACGTATCCCTTAATAAAGGAACTCAGACCAAAATGTAGTTCAGGCCAAAACCTAAACTATCACTCGTACAACAGTCGGGCCTACCGAGATAGGCTGCCAACGTATCCTTAAATAAGGAATCAGACCGAAACGTAGTTCACTCAGCTGGGGACTAAATGTTGCGGTGTAAGTGTTGCGGTGCAAGTGTGTTAATACTAAATGAGCAAGTGCGGCAAAGCTTTATCAAATAAGTACGGCAAGGGTAAATACGTGCTATGATGGTCGCGTCTACCGTGATAGACTGCCTACGTATCCTTAGCCAAGGAATCAGACCAAACGTAGTTCGTCTTGCGGCTAGGCGGAGTGAATTGTTTCCTAGGAACTTAGCCTCTACTGGAGAACAAGACCTTTCCCTATAAATCTGGGGCTGTGTACCCCTTAAAGGAAAGTTTCCCACACAGCCAATGAATGGAATGCATTGCCTCCTCAGGAACTCAGGCTTCAATGGAGAACAAGACCTTTCCCTATCAATCCGGGGCTGTGTACCCCTTAAAGGATGTTTCCAAACATCATATAAATGCACTGCTAAAAAGGAAAATACATTCCTTTCATTTATCGTTGTCGTATCCATGCAGCAAATTGATGCTGATGTTGCTTTGCTGCTGCTTGCTGCTTTACACTGTTCGCTGCTGCACTTTGCCGGGGATTTTTCTTTTTGTCACCGTTCTAGCCTTTGCTGGAAAATCTTTTCCCCTGTCCCGCTTTGTTTTCGGCTTTAGCTGGAAAATTTTCCTTGATGCTGCTGCATTTTCTTTACTGCTCGTTCTAACCTTGGTCAGAAGCTTCCTTTTTCTTGCTGCAGCATCTCTTGGTACCAGCTGGAACCATCTTTTCTTTGTTGTTGTTTTCTTTTCGCTCCATTTTCTAGCTTTAGCCGAAAATTTCTTCTTCTGCTGCCGCATTTTTTTCTTGTTGCATGTACCTGAAATTTTTTTTCTTTCCTTTCTTGTACATGCATTTTTCTCTCTCCCGATTTTTTTTTGTTTTTTTGTTTTCTTTTTTGTTTTCTCTCATTTTTTTTATTCTGCATGCCTGCATGCTTATTACCTCTTTTTTTTATTCTGCATGCTCATTACCTCTTTTTTTATTTTTTCTCTCTTTTTTTTCCTGCCTTGATATACTTTAGATCTGCTAGATTTTGGATCATATACTAAAAAAAAACTAGTTTTTCACGCACTAAAGGTGCGATTTTTCTAACTTAGCCGTCTTTCTTTGAGGTGCCGACTTCCAGCTTTTTGCGGCCATGGATGTCGTCCCTCCTATGCCACCAGATCCTCCTCCATCCCAAACAACCCCTCCCACGTTCGCTTATGTGTTAAACAAATCTTCTCCCACGCCGCCATTCTTCTCTATTCCTTCTTCCACTTACAAGGGTGAGCCGGCTCTAAAGCTATCACCGGACATCATTGCCTCTCTTGCAAAACCTTTCAGCCATACCTTGGTTGGTAAATTTTCTCATGGTCGTCCTTCAATGGAAGCAACGCGTAAATACTTCAACACTATTGGTCTTAAAGCTGCGTTCACAATCGATCATTTGGATGCTAAACACATATTGATCCAAGTGCATCATGATGAAGACTTTCAACGCTTGTGGATCAAGGATCAGTGGTACCTTGGCAAATATCTTATGCGAGTTTTTAAATGGTCTCCCGACTTCCGTCTTGACGTTGAGAGCTCGATTGTTCCGGTATGGTTCACCCTCCCGGGTCTCCCCATTCATCTCTTCAATAAGTCGGCACTTTTCTCGATTGCCTCTTTGTTTGGTAGGCCTCTTATGCTTGATCAACCTACCATTAATCTTTCTCGCCCTAGTGTAGCTAGGGTATGTGTTGAAGTCGATCTATTGAAGCCTTGTCCTACTCGAATTTGGGTTGTGGGGATGTTTTTCCCAGTTTTTGGCAGCCTTTGAAGGCTGAGAACAAGCCATTTTATTGCCAGTATTGCTGTCGACAAGGCCATCAAGATATCACTTGCAAGATTAAGCATCCTGATCCTAAACCCTTGGATAAATCTAAGCCTATGGAGACTTCTAAGTCATCGGAAAACCCTAACCCTAAGCCTATGGAAAACCCTAACTCTAAGCCTTCGTCTTCCCGCCAGCATTGGACTCCCAAGAAGAATTCCTCTAAGCCTATTGAAATAACTCCTGACTCTTTTGATCCTCCCATCGTTTCTCCCTCCAAGTTGCAAGAAAAATCTCAAGTTTCCGATCCTGTCACAGCCACCCCAGTTTCTCAAGATAATCCTGTTATGCCGAATGCTCCCAAGTCCAACAATGTTGAAGCATCTCCTTCTGTTGAGGTAGAACCTTGTCATGTAAATCCAGTCCTTCAAGACAGCTTTAATTCCTCTCATCAGTCTCCGGGTAAGTATCATGACACATCTGATCAGGACCAAGTTGATCCAGCCACAGAAACTTATGTTTCCCCTAACAGATTTGTTGTATTAAATACCTTAGAGAATGAAGATGAAGATGACCCCTCTTCTCTTCCAGCCCTTAATCTGGAAGTCCCTACATTAGCTCCCAAAGTTAAACCCCCCATTCCTTCGACTGATCGTCTAACTCGATCTAAGGCAGCAAAACCTTCTTCCACTGATTCTCAATCTCATTGATTATGGATTGTACAGCCCTTTTCTGGAACGTCCGGGGTATTGGTAACGACCCGACAGTTGGCAAGCTTAAAAATCTTGTTCGTCTTCATAATATCTCCCTTATAGCTATTTTTGAACCCATGCTCGATCTAGAAAAAGTTCAGCTCATCACTCGACGTCTAACGTTTAAGTATTCTTTTTCCAATGCTGCTAGCTCCATATGGATTTTTGTTAAAGCATGTTATACTTGTTCCTTTAATTCTGAATCTGATCAGTTTATTTCCATAAAATTACAACACTTCTCTTGGCCTATTCATGTGATGTTTACTTGTGTCTATGCAAGATGTGATTTACGGGATCGTAGAGAACTTTGGGACGATCTTATTTCTTCTTGCTCAAGCTTTCCTGATTCTCCTTGGATGATTGGTGGAGACTTCAATATAATCCTCCATCCTCATGAAAAATCTGGCGGAGTTGGATGGGACCGAAATGGGGCTCTAGAATTTCATGCATGTATCGCTGCCTCGGACCTTATTGATATGGGTTATTCAGGAAGTCCTTTTACCTGGTGGAATAAGAAAGAGGGTTCAGCAACCATTCATGAGCGCATTGATCGGGTTCTTTGTAATCCGAAGTGGCTGGATATTTTTCCTTCTACATCTGTTCATCACCTCAACAGGACCTGCTCAGATCACTCTCCTCTTCTTGTCACTTTCAAGCAAAGATCTTCTCATCAGCCGGCTGCTTTTCGTTTCATCAATGCATGGACAGGCCATACGTCCTTCAAAGATACGGTTTTGCATGCATGGGCTAAGCCTGAAGTTGGGTGCCCGTTAATTTTATTTTCCCGAAAGCTTCATAATGTTAAGACTGCCCTCAAAATTTGGAACAAGTCGACTTATGGTAATATATTTGATAATCTCAAGGCTGCGGAGGATGATGTGCTGGAAAAGGAGTTGTTATTTGAGCTCAATAATTCAGATTCAAATAGGGAACAACTTATGGCAGCTCAAGCAAATCTTAAACAATTTTTAAATCGGGAAGAGCAATATTGGCGTCAGAAGGCTAAAATAAAGTGGCTTAAGGAGGGCCAAGGGAATACTCGTCTTTTCCATTCTTCGGTTCGGCAGACCCAACGTCGTCTCCATATCCACTTTATATCTGATAATGATGGTACGGTCCTTACCTCGGAGGTTGATATTAAAAACGCTGCAGTTCGTCATTTTCAGTCTCTCCTTCAAGCGGAGCCTGTTAGTTTCTCAGATCTTGAGATGATCCCTACTATTGTCACAGAAGAATGGAATGTCTCTCTTACTTCTCCCCCTTCTTCTTCTGAAATTAAAGAGGCTATTCATAATCTTAATGGAGATAGTGCAGTTGGTCCGGATGGTTTTACCGGCCGTTTCTACAAGGATTGTTGGGACATTATTGGTGATGATTTCCATCGGGCCATTCTTGAGTTCTTCTCGGGTTTCAGCCTTCCCAAGGCTTGGACAAGCACCCTAATTGCTTTGATTCCCAAAGTGGATAGGCCGAACTCTTTCAAAGATCTTCGTCCTATAAGCCAATGTAATTTCTGCTCGAAGGTTATTTCTAAAATTCTCTCTACTCGGCTTGCTCCCATCTTGCCTCACATTATATCAGATAATCAAAGTGCTTTCACGAAAGGCCGTACCATCCAGGATAATATTCTTTTAGCCCAAGAAATGATGAGCTACCTTAATAAAAAGGTGGTTGGTTCTAATGTAGTCTTGAAACTGGACATGGCGAAGGCCTTTGATAGAGTTTCCTGGATCTTTCTTACTCGGGTCCTTCGCAAATTTGGATTTCATGAGATTTTTATTGATCTTATTTGGAGGTTAATATCAGACAACTGGTTTTCGGTTCTGATTAATGGTGGTGCTGCGGGCTTCTTCCGCTCTTCTCGTGGTCTTCGCCAAGGAGATCCCTTATCTCCCAATCTTTTTATCATAGCAGCTGAAGTTTTAAGTAGAAGCCTTAATGACCTCCATAATCAGGTGTCTACCTCTATTTTCTCGACTTCTAGTGGTTGCCCGGTGATTTCCCATCTAGCTTTTGCTAATGACATAATCATTTTTTGCAATGGGAGCAAGAAATCTATTCTTCTTCATAAAGACATGATCAACAAGTATGAAGTTGTTTCGGGTCAACTTGTTAATGCTTCTAAGAGTTCTTTTTTCTTGGGTCCAAATTCAGATGCTAATCGCTCTGCTCTTATTTCTGCTTCTTTGGGCTATAGTAAGGGTGATCTTCCGATTATTTATCTTGGCTGCCCTCTTTATATCAGTCGGAAAAAAAAGGCCTACTTTGATTCTTTAGTGTTGAAGATTCAGACCACATTAACTCTTGGCAGGGCTCGTTCCTGGATTCAGTTGGGCGCATAACTCTTATTAAGCATGTTCTCTCCTCTATTTCTAGCTATCTTCTGGCGGCTATTGATCCCCTTTCCTCGGTCACATCTCTTATTGATCGTATGTTCTCAAATTTCTTCTGGGGTCAGATTGATGGAAAAAAGAAAAGTCACTGGATCAACTGGAATTCTTGCTGCATTCCCGTTGAAGAGGGTGGCATTGGGGTTATCTCTATGGTAGATCTTTCTAAAGCTTATGGTATTAAGCTATGGTGGCGATTTCGATCTGTCCCAAATATTTGGTCCAATTTTCTGGCTGCTCGTTACTGTTCTAGAATTCATCCCAGCCACGCTACATCGAAGGGTTCTCATGTCTAGAAGCACCTGGTCAAGGCAAGGTCGATTGTTGAGCCTAACATCTTTTGGGTCATCGAAAAAGGTGATTGTTCTCCTTGGTTCGATAACTGGCTTCATCATCTTTCTGTGGTCAAGCCCTCAGACTGCACTGCTTCTACCGTTCGCGAAGTTCTCACAGCTTTGTCCCGTAATTCTGCTGGAGCTGCTCTCCCGTCTCACTTGCTTCCTCACATAAATGAGCAATGCATTTCTCTTGATGATTCTCCTGACCGGGCTTTCTGGATTGCTTCGCCGAGAGGTTCTTTCTCTCTCTCTTCAGCTCTCACTTTAATCAGGCGCCCATGTTCCTTGCTTCTCTCAGCCAAATACATTTGGCACAAGCTATTGCCTAGAAAAATTAGTGTCTTCCTTTGGCGACTATTCAAGCACAAGCTCCCAATTGATGAAGGTCTTTGGAGTAAAGGTTTTTCCTTAGCCTCTAAATGTTATTGTTGTGAAGGGGGGCACATGGAAACTTTCGAGCATGTCTTCATATCCAGTTCATCTGCCTTCCATGTTTGGCAGTTTTTTCATGGTAAGCTTGGTCTTTCATTTCAGCCTTGTTCCATCCAACAGAGATGTTTTACTTGGTGGTTGAATCATAAATCGCTGATCTTTGCCTTGCTTCCCTCGTTTATCCTGTGGCATTTATGGAAGGCCAGGAATCGGGCTTTTTTTGACGATATCCAAACTCTTATGCATGTGACTATTCAAAATATTTCGGCTGATATTAAGGATGTTCTCCAGGCAGCAAACTATTTTGTCTCTGATTTGTTTGGTCCTTCTCGTATCTCTTTTGGTGCTCGCAAGCGAGTTGTTATTCAATCAGTGACTTGGTCTAAACCTCCTAGTGGCTTTCTCAAGCTCAATACTGATGGTGCAAGCCGAGGTAACCCGGGCAGTAGTGGTGGTGGAGGTATTATTCGGGATTCTCTAGGGAATTTTGTTTATGCTTTCTCTTCATTCTATGGTGAAAGTACTAATATGATTGCTGAACTTCGGGCTCTTCATTCTGGTCTTCTGTTGATTCAAAATCATAACTTGGTTAATGTCATTGTGGAGGTGGATTCAAAGGTTATTTTTTACTGTATCACCAAAGGCCATAACTTTCCTTGGGCTCTTTCTTACTTATTTCGTGACATATTTCGCATTCGCGATCGAGGGCATATCTCTTTCAGGCATTGTTTCAGAGAGGCTAACTCTGTGGCAGATAAATTAGCTACTTTGGCTTGTGATTCTTTCTCTCAGCATGTTTTTCGCCAAACTTCTGATATCCCTCCCACATTCGTGGTCTTATTCATTTGGATGCTGTTAGTACCCCTTATGTTAGAATTTTTTAATTTCTTGTTGCTTTGTACTCTCTTTTTCGAGGTAAGGCTCCTCCGTCCCCCCATTTATAAAGGTAAGGCTGGTTGTCCCCCTCAAGTTTGTACCTTTATTTCTTTTTAATAAAATCTTGCAGGGTACCGTCCCTGTTTCCTAACAAAAAAAAATCTGCTAGATTTTGGCATTGTTTGGCCCTTTTGAAGCATTCCTGGCTTTATTAATGATGCTTATGCATGTCCTATTTATGTCTAAATGATGTAACTAAGTAATGATGCATGAAATTTATTTAATTTATTCTTATGATGCATGATTAAACCAGTGGTCACTATTTGACCCTACTATGCATGATTTATACTATAAATGCAAATGGGGCTAAATGATGCATGCTTATGTTGTAGGGACATAGTGAAAGCCATAAGAATATTTATTTTCATGGTTGGTGGCATTTTATTTTCTTTTTAGCGCACCCCTAATGCAGCTTATTGGATAATAAATGCTCATGATGGATGTATGTACTACTTTATTTAATGCAAATGCAATGCCTAAAAATTACAGGATGCTTACTAATATGATGCATGAGCGTTCTTTATTCTATTATGCATGCAAGAATGCAAAATGTAGTATATATCTTTAAGATGCAAAACACACTTTTTTATGATGCCTAGAATGCAAAAACGTTTATTTAGATGCAAAACAATACATAAAACTCTTTTTTGTTTTGTTTTTGTTTTGTTTTTTTTTTTTTTTGTTTTTTTTTGTATTGTTTTTTTGTATTGTTTTTTGTTTTTATGTTAAAACCTGTACAAACATTTACAATGCAATCTAATTTTATATGAAGCAAAATAAATAAATAAAACATGCAGACTCAAGGCATACGCGCAAAGCAAAGCTATACCGACATCTAACAGCTAATGGCACGCTGTATTTCCAAGGTGGATTTTAAAGGAATATACCTTCGGGCTCGAGCGGGCTTCCCTTTTTTTCTCCTTTTTTTTTAATGATATGCGGGGAGAGGGAAAGGCATGTGAGAACCCAAAACCCATTACTTGTATTACTTGTTCTATGCCCTAATAACGTGCTTGTTTCATGCTTTAACATGATTAGATATCTCTTTTAGTCCATGCCTGACTCGTATTATCATTATTGCGTTCCTTGTCGCTTGATTTCCTTCTATGCTTAGCATACCTTCCCGTTATACCTCGCGTGTTGCCTTAGCTCGATTTGCACTCAACCGAGACTTGTTAGGGTTCGATTGTCTTTCATAGATGACTTAGAACGCTCGCCTTGATCATAGTAAGCTTGTAGGGAAGTTTAGAAACCTTCTTGCCTTGTTTTGGCCTTAGCGATTTCACCTGTCTCCCGTTTTGCTCGTATTTCGACGTGCGAATTATTCCTTGAGTTCCCGGACTTGTATTCAAGTCATAATCATGATTAAACAAGCCTATTCCATGCCCGAGTTACCCTAGTTCTATTAGCGTTTGATCCGGGTTTAATTCGCCAACCAATTGTCGCTTGACTCGAGCCTTGTCCTACCTTGTTCCGGGTGATGTTCGGGTGTATTTCGGACATGTTTTGAGTTGTGTTAGACCCTAGAATGGTTGCCCATGAGCTTGGGACCATTTAGGACTTGTTTAGGTCAAGTTTTGGTGCCCCAGAAGTCCAGGCGGCCGCATGGCTCGAGTGAGGCGCCCGCCTCAACTACTGAGAGCAAATGAAAAATGGATCAGCCTCGATCCGAGGCGCGAATGGCCCCCTCATGAGGCGCCCGCCTCACCCTCTGTTCAGCTCTACGGGATTTTTTCTTCTTCCAGATTTTTGTGACCCAATTACCACTTAAACCCCCTTCCTAATTGTCACTAATCCAACCTATTAAACCCTAACTAAGCTAGATTAGTCCTAATCTCAAGCCACCACCTTTGGACAAGTGGATTCCACCACTCCTCTCCCCTTGACATTTGGAATTCCACCAAATACATGCATGATATAAAAGGCCACCCTTGTTGACTTTGCCTTAATCTCCCATAATCAGATTTCTCTCCTCTCTCTCTTGCCATGGTGTGTGTGTAGAGAATAGGTGAGATTGGTGTGTGTGATTCCCCTAGAGTGAGCTCCCGACTTCCGTTTGCCGAGCCGAGACCACCGGTGTGAAGCTACCGTCGAGGAGATCGATTCCATCCGATTACCTTGTGCTTCAACTTTCTTTTTCCTTGGTGTAGGTAAGCTATTAATTTCCCCCTTAGGATTGTATGATTAGACTTGCCATGATTCCCCCTTGTCTATTGATCCCCATGCTTTTCCATGCCCATGCCATGATCTAGGTTGAATTGGTCTCTTGAGATTTTGATTAATATGTCCATCTTGTTGTTTGAGGCCTATGCCTAGAATTAATATTGTTCTATGCCTCTTTAGGAGCAATTAACGTTCTTGAACTATTATATTTTGATAACTCTTGGGAATTTTGAATTCTAGGGTTTCATATGCCTTATAATGATTATCCTATTGAATTGGGTCTTAGGCCTAGAACAAATTGTGTTCCATGTTCCCCTACGAATAAATAACGTTCTTGGACCCTTGCATTTTGAATACCTTGAAAGAATGATTTTAAGGTCCCTTGAATTCGAATTTATCGACAATCCCTAACTACGGTTGTTAAACGGATTAATGACCTAGCCGAGCATATGCGAGAACTTAGAAGAGGGTTTGTGATGCATTTAGCGTCCTAACTCTATTGGATGAACTATTAGAGACGACTCAACGGAGTCAAGATTAGCGAGCTATTGAACAATACCGGCTCACAGATTAATCCCTACGACGTTCTAATCGCGTTTCCCCTAAGAATAATAATTCTAGACTTTGAACTTGAATTGATTGCCCTGCTTGATCTTGACTGTCATATTATGGAATGGCTAATTGACATGTGGGTTCGCTCTTGTCGAACTCAACCCTACCTGGTTATTGATAAGAATAATTTACTTGTCTTGAGCGAGATCGCTCTTGTCGATCTCGTTCTCTACTTGAGAAGTTTGTTAAGTATACATTACTTGGCATTGCATGAGTCCAGCTGGCATCCCGTCTTTGTGCACACACGCCCACTTGTGGCCACACGGGGAAGTAGCTCCCATCTTGTAATCATATAAGAGCATCATTGGTGACTATCCAGGGCATCTCGGAAGATCGATGTACTACACACATTCGATACCCGCACATTCCGGATAAGCGTATAACGCCAGGCGTGAACTACGAGCGGCCGGCTCTCCATATATCCTTATCTATGTGATTTATTTATGCACACTTATGTGAAACAATGTGCATCCTGGATATATGACTCTATGCTTGTGTGACTGTAACTTGCCTTGAATGTTGCACCTTGCCATGACATGCATGATTAATAGCTTACGAGTCTTTATGACTTACCCTTTCCCCTTTACTGCTTTAGATCCTAGCAAGGCGAGTCTGCTTTCGTTGACTAGCTGTGTTCGTGCTTTGTGCCCTTTTGATTCGCCGTTGATTCTTGAAGAGGTGGTTTTTGATGGCCTCTTATTCTTGTTTATAATTTTGTAAGGACGACGGGTTAAGCCAGTCAACTCGACTGTGCCTGGGTATTTGTGTATAACTGGATTGTAAACCTTTAACTGCTAGTAGTTTATACTTGTAGTACTTGTAACATTTTGTGCCGGCATTGTGTAAGCCGAGCGTTGGTTAACTTGTTATTATCCCCCATGTTTTAGTCTTCCGCTGAGCATGCTATTAGCTCTTCTTTATTACTTGCACCTAAACTGTTAGCTTGGGTTCCGGCATGTAGTGTCGCCGAAGACTTGGTTATAATTGTTTAACTGTTTATCAGGTTTAAAAGTTTTAAAATATCGGCCGTTTGGTGCTTGGCGTCGCTGCGACTCCAATGTTGCGTCACGTCGTTTTTGTAAATTGAGTCCTTGCATGTTTAATTGCCTACTTGTTTCCTCCTTATTTGGGCGGTCAGGCCCTCGGTCCCATCTCGGGCCCCCGGGTCGGTCGTCACCGGTTATTATCGAGCTTGCTTTAGGTTAGCTATCGGCGAGATAGGTTCCATGGCCTAGGTGGGTTGTTTCTTGGTGTGATGTTCTAACGTCGAGTGAATTCTTATAGGTGCTTGATGGTGAACCCTAGAGCGGGCAGGTGTGGGCCGAGTAGAGGCCGACCAGGGAGAGTTCTGAGGAACTGAGTGGAGTTGCCACCTCCACCACCCGAATCCGTGGGCATGAATGCTCGGATGGCGTTTGTACCGTCGTATGGCGATATTATGACCGAGATGGCCAGCTTGGCCGAGTCGAGAATGTACCTCCTCCACCACCACCCAGTCGGGGGCGAGAGTGTGCCGCGTCTCCAGATATACCACACAGTGCTAGGGCACGGAATAATCGTGTTAGAGATTCTTGAAGATGAAGCCTCCATCTTTTGAGGGCGGATGCTAGTATGGCCGAGCTATGGCTTGAGGATGTGAAGAAAATATTCGCCTTTGGATTGCACGGAGGAAGAGAAAGTGGTCTTAGGCGCTTATAAGCTTAGAGGAGCCGCCAATCATTGGTGGGAGGTGTTACTTGCTAATTGGGAGTTGCGCGGTGTGGCCTACATTTGAGTAAGTTTAGGGCTACTTATGTGCCTCGGTGATTAGGCAGCGAAGGAGAAAGAATTCCGAGGGAATTGGAGCGGGGTTCCATGTCTATAGCTCGGT
>CM028378.1:120129596-120177540 GCA_013146195.2 Codonopsis lanceolata
ATTCCTTTAAGTGGGAGGATGTGAGAACCCAAACCCATTACTTGTATTACTTGTTCTATGCCCTAATAACGTGCTTGTTTCATGCTTTAACATGATTAGATATCTCTTTAGTCCATGCCCGACTGTGACATCATTATTATGCTCCTTGTCGCTTGATTTCCTTCTATGCTTAGATACCTTCCCGTATATCCTCGTGTTGCCTTAGCCTGATTTGCACTCAACCGAGACTTGTTAGGGTTCGATTGTCTTCATAGATGACTTAGAACGCCATTCGCCTTGATCATGAATAGTAAGCTTGTAGGGAAGTTTAGAAACCTTCTTGCCTTGTTTTGGCCTTAGCGATTTCACCCGCCTCCCGCTTTTGCTCAGATTTCGGCGTGCGAATTGAATTATTCCTTGAGTTCCCGGACTTGTATTCAAGTCATAATCATGATTAAACAAGCCTATTCCATGCCCGAGTTACCCTAGTTCTATTAGCGTTTGATCCGGGTTTAATTCGCCAACCAATTGTCGCTTGACTCGAGCCTTGTCCTACCTTGTTCCGGGTGATGTTCGGGTGTATTTCGGACATGTTTTGAGTTGTGTTAGACCCTAGAATGGTTGCCCATGAGCTTGGGACCATTTAGGACTTGTTTAGGTCAAGTTTTGGTGCCCCGTAAGTCAGGCGACGCATGGCTGAGTGAGGCGCCCGCCTCAACTATCGAGAGCAAATGAAAAATGGATCGATCAGCCTCAAGATTCGGCGGCCCGCATGGCCCCTCATGAGGCGCCCGCCTCACCCTTTCAGCTCTACGGATTTTTTCTTCTTCCAGATTTTTGTGACCCAATTACCACTTAAACCCCCTTCCTAATTGTCACTAATCCAACCTATTAAACCCTAACTAAGCTAGATTAGTCCTAATCTCAAGCCACCACCTTTGGACAAGTGGATTCCACCACTCCTCTCCCCTTGACATTTGGAATTCCACCAAATACATGCATGATATAAAAGGCCACCCTTGTTGACTTTGCCTTAATCTCCATAATCGATTTCTCTCTCTCTCTCTTGCCATGGTGTGTGTGTAGAGAATAGGTGAGATTGTGTGTGTGATTCCCTAGAGTGAGCTCCCGACTTCCGTTTGCCGAGACCACCGGTTGTGAAGCTACCGACGAGGAGATCGATTCCATCCGATTACCTTGTGCTTCAACTTTCTTTTTCCTTGGTGTAGGTAAGCTATTAATTTCCCCCTTAGGATTGTATGATTAGACTTGCCATGATTCCCCCTTGTCTATTGATCCCCATGCTTTTCCATGCCCATGCCATGATCTAGGTTGAATTGGTCTCTTGAGATTTTGATTAATATGTCCATCTTGTTGTTTGAGGCATGCCTAGAATTAATATTGTTCTATGCCTCTTTAGGAGCAATTAACGTTCTTGAACTATTATATTTTGATAACTCTTGGGAATTTTGAATTCTAGGGTTTCATATGCCTTATAATGATTATCCTATTGAATTGGGTCTTAGGCCTAGAACAAATTGTGTTCCATGTTCCCCTACGAATAAATAACGTTCTTGGACCCTTGCATTTTGAATACCTTGAAAGAATGATTTAAGGTCCCTTGAATTCGAATTTATCGACAATCCCTAACTACGGTTGTTAAACGGATTAATGACCTAGCCGAGCATATGCGAGAACTTAGAAGAGGGTTTGTGATGCATTTAGCGTCCTAACTCTATTGGATGAACTATTAGAGAGCGACTCAACGAGTCAAGATTAGCGAGCTATTGAACAATACCGGCTCACGGTTAATCCCTACGACGTTCTAATCGCGTTTCCCTAAGAATAATAATTCTAGACTTTGAACTTGAATTGATTGCCTGCTTGATCTTATTGTCATATTATGGAATGGCTAATTGACATGTGGGTTCGCTCTTGTCGAACTCAACCCTACGGTTATTGATAAGAATAATTTACTTGTCTTGGCGAGATCGCTTTCTTGTCGATCTCGTCTCTACTTGAGAATTTGTTAAGTATACATTACTTGGCATTGCATGAGTCCGGTGGCATCCGTCTTTGTGCACACACGCCTCCACTTGTGGGGGAAGTAGCTCCCATCTTTGTAATCATTTAAGAGCATCACTTGGTGACTATCCGGGCATCTCCTCGGAAGATCGATGTACTACACACATTCGATACCGCACATTCCGTATAACGCTTGTATGCGGGGAACTACGTAGCGGCCGGCTCTCCATATATCCTTATCTATGTGATTTATTTATGCACACTTATGTGAAACAATGTGCATCCTGGATATATGACTCTATGCTTGTGTGACTGTAACTTGCCTTGAATGTTGCACCTTGCCATGACATGCATGATTAATAGCTTACGAGTCTTTATGACTTACCCTTTCCCCTTCTTGCTTTTAGATCCTAGCAAGAGGCAGTCACGCTTTCGTTGACTAGCGTGTTCGTGCTTTGTGCCCTTTGATTCGCCGTTGATTCTTGAAGAGGTGGTTTTGATGGCCTCTTATTCTTGTTTATAATTTTGTAAGGACTGACGGGTTAAGCGATCAACTCGGCCGTTGTGCTGGTATTTGTGTATAACTGGATTGTAAACCTTTAACTGCTAGTAGTTTATACTTGTAGTACTTGTAACATTTTGTGCTTAGGCATTGTGTAGCCGGGCGTTGGTTAACTTGTTATTATCCCCCATGTTTTAGTCTTCGTGAGCATGCTATTAGCTCTTCTTTATTACTTGCACCTAAAGCGTTAGCTTGGGTTCAGGCATGTAGTGTCGCCGAAGACTTGGTTATAATTGTTTAACTGTTTATCAGGTTTAAAAGTTTTAAAAATATCCGGCCGTTTGGTGCCGAGGCGTGCTGCGACTCCAATGTTGCGTCACGTCGTTTTTGTAAATTGAGTCCTTGCATGTTTAATTGCCTACTTGTTTCCTCCTTATTTGGGCGGTCCGACCCTCGGTCCCATCTCGGGCCCGGGTTGGGTCGTCACAAGGCAGATACCTCCTTGGCCATATAATTGTTACAGGGCTTATACTTGGCATAAGGCTATTCTCATAATCCCTGCATTTTTCTTCATAATCAGACAAGGCAGCAGTGAATGATCGGGATCCAAGTCATCGGGCTGTTTCAGGACAATGGCAACGCAGATGATGAATAGGACGAGGACACTTTTGGTGTTTCTTATCCTGATGAGACTGAGCTTCTTTTTTTTTCTGTGCCTTGCAAAAGAAGTACATGGGATCGGCCAGGCGGACGCCGCAAGCACTGATGGACTGCTCTGGGGCTTAAGCTGCAAATGAAGGATAGTTTTGGGGGAAACAAAAGGTGATAGAGGCAATAGTAGATATGTACAGGCAATTAATGCATAATGTAAATTTCTTTAGCAATTATTCCTAAGTTACACCTTAGGACCTGTAATATTATATTTTAGTGTTTTATTGCGAGCTTCCTGTCGTGGTTTTTTTTCTTCTTCTGTCAGTCGAGCCCCTTTGCCTGCTGAAGACTGGAGGTAGGATGCTGAGGATTCAAAGAGTGTCTTCCCTCTCCTTATTCTCCTGATATATATATTTTTTCATATTTTTTTTTGCTCTAATTTTTGCCTAGGCCGCCCTTTCGGGTTTTCAGCCTAGCAAGCCCTTATTTCTCCTTTTTATTTGTTTTTCTCTTTTTTTTTTTTTTTTTTGTATATATTTTTTTTATTGCCCTAACTTTTGCCTAGGCCGCCCTTTCGGGTTTTCAGCCTAGCGGGCTGGAGAGGGAAGCACTTGCCAGATAGGGTGGCTTGGGCACAATACCTTTTAAGCTCGTTGAGATTGGAGGGCTGGACAAGGTCTTCTTTTTCCTGGCTCGTGGGGAGTATGGCATCTCCTGACCAGATCCTTTTGACAATATACGGCACATCGTAGAAGAGAGGGATAGCAGCCTTTTGATAAGTAGCCCCAACATCTTTCTGGCCCAGATGGCATGACATGATAGCAATAGGTCTCCCAAAGGGGTGGTGAGTGAGGTCTTTTCTTGGTCTCCTGTTGCCTTTGATTTGACTATAGCTCAGCATGTCGTTGAAAAAAAAACATGTTGGGCTTGGGAATGGTCACTACATTGGACAACCAGATTGGGTATTTTTCTTTTCTTCTTTTTTACTTTCTTCCCTTTTTTTTTTCTTTTTTTTTCTCCTTTTTTTTTCTTTTACTCTCTTTTTTTTTTTCTTGTGTGTTTTTTTTTTTTTTTTTTCTTACCCGAATGAAGTTGTCGTGCGGCTGTTTCATTTTTTTTTTCGAACTTGTAGTGATCCTTCCGACTTAATCTGGCGGAGCTATTGTTTGATTGGCCGAGCATCCGGACATGTGGGGATTCGGTGTTCGACTATGGCTGGGTCTACCCTTGACACATCTTCATATGACCAGGTAAGCATGTCCACGAACTTTTTGAGGAGATCCATGAGTGTTATGCTTTTCAGAACCTTGCAGGGAGTTGTCGATTTTGACTTCTTTTGATTTCCTTGTCCAGCCCCAGATTGATAGTGGATCAGTCTTCAGTTGCTGTTGATGAATGATATTGTCCCTGGTGCTCTACTGACTTTTCAAGCTCAAGCAAATAATTTTTTTTATCTTTTTGGGTCCTATTAAATGACTCATTATTATAATTATTTAATGTGTCTTTTAATGCAGGTGCAACTAAGAAATAAGCAAAGACCTTTAGATTATTATTAAAAGCAAGCCATACAGGGTTTACTACATTATTGAGGACCTGGGGTTTGAGATCCTCAATTTTAAAGTGCGGATTGGTAGATGACCAATCCATAAGGCTAGGGAAAGGAATAAGGGTAATATATCTGAAGCGGTCTACCAGTTCTGCCAGCATCAAAAGTGGGCCGGTCGTAGTATACTAGTTCTGCAGAGGCTTATTAGAAATAGACTCAAGCTCAGCAGGGAGCTCTTCGTGATCAGTACCTCTGCCTATCCTACCCAGGAAGTTTTCATCAACCTCAATCATGTTGATTTGAGGTAGAGGGTTATTGATTATATTTGGTCTGGGAGTGGGCTTTTCAATAACCTTATCATCTATAAGATCCTGAATAGCATTTTTGAGCAGATAACATTTATCGGTGAGGTGACCACTGCGGCGATGATATTCACGATCTTGGGCATGATTCGAGGTCACGGGGGTGCAGTGGCTTATAATTTTCTATAGGCTTTAACACTCCTTGTGCCATTAGCCCTGCGAGGATCGAGGCAGGAGGCTTGCGGTTCATCATAATGTTCGGTTCGATTTGAAATTTACATTCGGGCCATTATTTCCTCCGACGGTGTTGGCAGACTGTCGCTCCATAAGACCATGGAGCAGTGCCATAACTTTGGGTAAGCGGTGATGCATTTCCTACCACATTGACGGTTCTTTGCGGGTGTGTGTCTTCCCTTTAGAGTAATGGAAAGAGCTAGGAGGCGTATTGACCTGTAATTGCCCCGTCCGTATATCATCATCAATACGGGCTCATATCTCTACTATTTCTTTGAAATTGGTGTAGGGGAGGTACCGCATGTGTTCCAGGTAAATGGGCTGGACGTTTTTGATGAACATTCTGCATGACTCGGCCGGATCGGGTCTATCAAAGGTCTGAGCCAACTTTCTTTTCCACCTAACCGCGAACTCAGCACAGGTTTCTTTTTCCCTCTGGGTGCACGACTCAAGGTCCCTTCTATTTTCAGGACTGGTGTTGTCTTTGTACCTTTCGGGGAGTGCTTGACTATACGGTCCCACGTATTCATGGTGCTTGCTATCAGACAACATTAGCCATTGTTTGGCAGCCCCTATTAGGGTGAGGTGAAAATTGGAAGTCATAGCCTCAAAGCTAGCTCCCCTTGACTGCATGCCAGTGGAATAAGATTTTAAGTGGGATATAGGGCATCCAGTCCCATCAAATATTTCTATGTCGGGCATTTTGAATTTGAAAGGCAATATTGCCGCAGGTTGTAATGTCAGTGCCCGCGTAGAAAATTCCCCTTTGTTGAGAAGCTTAAGTACCATTGATTTTATATTTTCCACGTCGGCCTCTATTTTGGTGGTTGGGGGAGTTGGCTTTTGGTATATACTGGCTGGATTAAGGAAGGCTGGGTTAATTTCTGGCTATGGTGTCTGGTAAGGATTTTGGGCTGGATAAGGATTTTGGGTTGGTGGAATTTGGGTTGGTGGATTTTGGGCTGGATAAGGATTTTGGGTAGGATATGGATTTTGGATGGCTTCAGCTTGGCGGCCAGGATCATTATAAGGTAAATAAGTGGTAACTTGGCCTGGCGGGTTATAACTTTGTGGGTCGATATATGGGCTGTTCTAGAGTGGGTTGGTTATGGGAACAGGGAGGTCATTTGGGCTTTGGGGAACTTTGGTACTTGGGGAAGGATATGAAGGATAGGCTGGGTAAGGGCTGATATTTGGATAGTAAGGACTTGGTGGAGGATTGGGATTTGGGGTAATGGCAGTATTTGGTGGGTTAGTGTTTGACTGGGGAGTTGGGTTTGGAGGCACGTGAGATGTGGATGCTTCTTGGGGGATTGTAGGGGAAGAGTTTACCTCACCACTGGGTTTTTGACCTTGTATAAGACTTGCTATTTGGCTTAGCAAGCGTTCATGTCGTGCATCTAGATTCTGGTCTAGCCACTGCTGCATTGCCGAAGTCGGAGTGTATCCTGGAGCCCCTGAATCTGTACCCATATCGGACTGCTCATCTGTTGCCATACTGCTTGGATGCATTTCCTCCGGATTACGCCCTTTGTCGATCGATCTCGATACCTTAAGTTCGATTTACGCACTACTTTCCCGTATCAACCGGCCAGTACTATCTCTGCCTTTCCAAATTTGGGCCATGTTTCTGAGGAAAATGGGTTGTGGAGGTATCAGGAGGCTGGCTGAAGGCTTTCTGGGTTTGGGGTACAGCGTGCCTTTATTAGTATATTTTATTATTATTTAATTGTTCCCTACAGTTGACCGGATAAGCACCTGCTTTATTTTAACGATCTCAGGACTTTTCCTAGAATAATGGATTCTTTTTCCAGAATATAGGACCAACGTATTCCACCTGCCTTTCGACTCCCCAGGACTGGACTAGTCCCAGGCGAAGGGCCTATACTCTTTCCAGGATCCACCATTCGAAATGGTCTAGGTCGAGCATCAAAGAATAATAAATCAGCCCCTGTTTATTATTTATTTTTGCTATTATGTTTTTTTTTTGTTGCGCAATTATTTTCATCATTTTCTTTTTTTTTTCTAAACTTGCGCATCCTTTTTTTTATACATATATATATATATATATATATATATATATATATATATATATATATATATATATATATATATATATATATATATATTTATTTATTTATTTATTTATTTATTTATTTATTTATTTATTTATATTTTTTTTTTGACAGGGGCTGACTCACAATTCAGAGAAGCAAAAACCGGTCGGTCAATGAAGTGTCCTGAGAAGCTATATGCATTCTAGCGTTGGCTCATGCAGGGGGTAGGCTGGTCATGGTGTAGGGTAACAGTTCGGAATATAGCTATATGCATGTGCGTGTGTGCGGTATCTAAGAAAGCAGTAAAATCTTTATTTATTTACAGATGTATAAACAGAAAAAATAAAACAGATATGGCATGTCTTGCTGTTATGTGTGGATTTTCTCGGCTTTTTAGTTTGAGCGCAAGCAAGCAAGCACATCACATTAAGAAATAGAAAGCAAAGTGGGGAATCTATCTATCCCTATTAATTACAAATTTGGTCATATGCCCCCAAAATAAAATGACAGAATGCATGCAAATATGTACAAATGTACAGAATAATAAAAAGTAAAATGACAAAAAGAAATAATAGTACAGAGCCGAGAATAAAGCAATATTTAAAATAAAGCCCCGACCCTTTTATTGTGCTGCCCGGAATTTTATTGCGACATATATATAATATTTTCTTTTATTTTTCTAATTTTTTTTTCTAATTTTTTTGTTTTTTTTTATTTAGAATATTTTTAAATACACCTGTAACAGTTATCGGAACGAAACTGCTGCAAGATAGAGGATCATATCCACAAATATAGGCACGGATGTATAGGAACGCAATATTCAAATGCATAAATTAATATAACAAGCATACTTTAGCCAGAAACAAAGAAAAACAAAAAAAAATTTATTTTATGAGTCTAGCCCTCCATTTTATTTAAAATAAAACGACTCCCCAGCAGAGTCGCCACTGTGAGGTTCCCGGGTCGTGACACGCGCCCCGCGCGTCCTTGGTTAGGGGTGCGCGTACGTGCGGATGCAGGACACCACTGCTCTCGTTCCACCCTCCCTTATTTAGGGGAAGACGAAATCAAAAGTGCGAGAGGAGTGCTGTCTATGTTAGCGCGTTGGAATGCGCCTCGGTTGCCTTTAGTGGATTTTATTATAGAAATAGTCTTATGGCCCGTTTCGGATCACTATGGGAGCTTTGGGTTTCACGCATCAAGTTATCCCTTGTTTAGGGGATACCAGGATATGGGAATACATCACCCTTCCATTACGGGTGAGCGTAAATTTTCCGGAACCGGACCGGACCAATGGAACCGGACCGAACCAGTCAAAAATGGACCGGACCAATACTTTGGATTGGTCCTGGATCTGAATTTTTACAGAACCGGACAATTGGGTCGGTCCACGGTTCCAGAAACCAAAAACGGACCGAACCGGACCAATGTGTATTTATTATTATTTTATTATATATAATATACTAATATAGTATAATTAATATATATATATATATATTGATAAGAAGATAATAAAAGAGATACAACTTACAACCTAAAGAAAATATATAACAATTTGATTCAATATTCAACCAAGTTTCCTTATTTGACTAATGAGAAAATAGGAGGGAAAACATTGTTCTTCCCTATTAATTAATTTCCTGCCTGTTTTTGTGATTCCAAACATTATTAGTTTGAATGATTGTTACCTGTAAATTAATTAAATTAACCATAAGGGGATCGGAGAGGAAGATGACTTGCAATAAATTTCCTTACAACTTTCTTTTTCATTTCTCTTTATTAATTTGGAAGTAATGATTTTTACCTTTAGTTTATTTTCACAAGAACAACAAACCCAACAAAATATTGTATGAAGGAAGAACACGATTTGATTATTGATCATTGTTTTTTAGAAAATCTAGTTATCCTCTTAATCAAAGATACGCATCGTATTGGTCCGGTCCTGGTTCTCGTACGTCTTCAATTGGTTCTGGACCGGACCAATGTATTGGTTCTCAGACATATTGGGTTGGTCCTAGTTATATATTTTTTAAGAACCGGACTATTTGTCTGGTCCTGGTTCTCTCAGTTTTTCGAAAAAAATGGACCAGACCGGACCAAGCTCACCCCTACCTTCCATTCACATTCTCCCTTTTTTAGGGGAGAACGAAAAAGTGCAAAGAAGGAGTGTTGCAAGGCCCCACTGGATCCAAAAGGTTTTAGAGTTGTCATCTTTATTTTAAGGCAAAAAATAAAGAAAAACCAGAAAAAGAAAACCAGAGATAAAAAGCGGGTTCAGAGGCTAAGTTACGAGTTGGGAAGGTGCTAGGCACTCAACTCGCCCTTTCGGTCTCAAAATAGTTTTTGACTAAAGTATGCTTATTGTTATATTTATTTAGCAAATAAATAAAGCATTAAATGATAGGAAAATGAAACGAATACATCTGCGGTTACATTATTTACGGACTTGCAGCGTTTCCTTACAATAATTACAAATGTATTTAAAAATATTTGGACATTATAACGGCTCTTTTACATACTATTTCCTAATCTAATCCGGGCAGCACAACGGCTTATATAGACTACATTGTGCCGGATTTAAATAACAACTTTAAATAATAAATGAACTGAAAAGTAAATAAATAACTAAAATAATGCTCTTAAAGGCTTTTACCTTTTAGAGCGGGGTGTGCTCGCTATGTCCTTCTCGGGAGAGGGAGACTTTTATTGTTGTTGTTGTGTGTTGTGTGGATTCGGGTAGAGTGATAGCTTATATGTGGTAGTTTTGGCTTTTTTCGTCGGACGGAATGACGGCTTATATATGGTGGTTTTAGCCTTTTTGGTTGGGCGGAATAACAGCATAGTTTTTTGGTTTTTCAGCTCATTACTCGGGCAGAGTAACGGCTTACTTTGGTATTTTTAGGCCGGGGAAGTGAGGGGGATACCTAACAACTAGGCTAGGGATCACTTATAACCGGTGGATATTTATTTTGGCGGAGTTTGGACGGGGTTTTGGAGACTTTAGTGGGTTCCACTCACCTATCTCACACCTCTCGTAACTAATCGCTTCGAAGGAACGCCGAAGAATTCTTTCAGCGCTTCGTTGCGATATTTCTGAACGATGAAATGAGGAGCTGGGGCCTCTTATTTATAGGTGAGAGTGAGGAGTCATCGGGGATTTCTCGATTTCATTCAGCCACATCATCAGATTGTACACCAAGCTTCATGAATTGTACTTTGCGTTAACTGAAGAGAGCTACAGTGAAAGTCTTGGTTCAGCCTAAAGCCTTCCTTGGTGCGGCACCATAGGCCTTTGGTGCGGCACCCATGCCACTATTCACTTTGATTATTGACACTTTCCTCCCCTGTAGTTCACTGTTCATGCATCCTACTTTTTCTTTTGCATTTTCAACCCTGTAACTTGACATTTGTTAATTTTTAACAGTTCTTGATATCTTATGTCAGAGTCACATACCAGGGGTACGAAATTGGGGTGTCTACATGTAAGACCTCGATTCCTGGTAGCTTGAATTGCGTACAATGCTCGCATTTCTTCTTTGGTTAATTGCTCGTTGGGTTTGTGAGAGAGTCTAGATGTGTATGACAGATCACATTAAGACCAAAATACTTTTAATACATGCCATATAGTTGTGGACTTGCTAAAGTCACAAGTCGTAACTCGACGATAGTCGAAATGCGACGCGATTGAGAATTCGCTTGCGTTTCGTGTTCCTGACCTCGTTTTGGTCCTGGATCTTTAAATGATGATTAAATAACATGTTTAGATGCATTAGACATCTAGTTGGATGTATTCTTTAAGTCTCGTGAAGTTTTGACGCTTCGAGGATAGCAATTCTCCTTATCGCGTAGTTTGAGATTGAACCGTGTGAGCGTCTCGTCTTTCGAGAGTTCTTTTCTCATATCTGTTGTTCATCATCTGAGTGAAATTCAGGCTTATTCTATAGCCCTTTGAAGTGTTTATAATCATGTTTATAAAGTTTACATGTGGTCACGACGTTCAAAGTATAGTCATCGTCATATGTTTGATTTCGCGAGTCGCGTTTTGTTAACGTATCGCTTTTCGTATTTTCCTTACACTTAGTTTTGGTGTAACCTTGGGTATGTGTTTGGTACCTTTTATTAGTCTTTTAACATGTTTTAAAACAAGTATGTATGCTTGTTCGTTCGTTGTTTCAATCGTTGGGTTGTCCTGCGTAGTTCCGTCCGTTGTACAGCAGTTATGGACCGATTTCGGTACACGGCTGAATTGTTTTGATCGAGGAACCCCTGAGAAAATTTTTGTTTGGTTTGGGATTTTTAAGGCTTTTATTTAAAACATTTACAGAGTGGCAGGAGAAGAAATCGTGTCGTTTCGTCGAACGGTGTTCAAACTGGAGCCGCGCAAGTTGGGCGCCTTGTAGCAGCGTCGTAGCGATGAGTAGCAGACATTTTCTTGATTTTTTTGTTGTGAAATATCCATCCTACCCCTAACTAAACCCCTCCTAACACCATACTTAGTCCTAGTGATGTCTTAACATGTGAGGGGAGTTAATTAAGGTTTGATTAGTGGGTTTAATTAAGGAGGAACCCCCACAACATTTAGACACATCACCCACTTATTCCCTAACCCTTTTAGACCACAAACACCAATTCTAACCTCTCATATTCAGCCATTGACTTCAAAAAACGGGATAGAGCTTCTTGAGAGCTAGAGAGAGAGTCTTCTAGGGTTCTTGAAGGTCCATCCATGGATTCCAAAGCTTGAGAGCTTCATTTCCCAAACCAAGCCATGGAATTGAAGAGGAGGTTGAGGAGAACAAATCCCACCGATTGGAATTCCGAATTTGTGGCTTGAAGGAGCTGATTTGAGGTAAGTTACTACTCCTATTTCTCTTTGTTTTTGCCCCCATTGACCCTAGGGAAAACAACCATTGTGCTATGTGAGGTCAATGGGTGCATTTAGGGCTTTTATAGAGATGCCATGAACCCTAGATTTCTAAATAGATATTTTGCTTGGATGAACCTACTTGGGACCTTGATTAGCATGTTATTAATGTGTAGAGTAGCCTATTCATCCTTGTTATGTGATTTATTCATGTGTTGTGAGCATGATTGGTGAAGTTACTTGGAAGGGTATATGCCCAAATGATGAATTGGCTTGGATGAATATGATTAAAACCTTGATTAGTATAATATACATGAGTAGTATAGTATATTAATCCATTTTATGTGATTTGTTCATGTTTGGTAGGCATGATTGGTGAGGTGACCTAAATGGGTTTATGCACAAAAATGTGAAATTGCCCTATGTTGCCTTGTTAAGTGTTTTGTTGGGATTATGTGGGTTTAATGAACTTGGGAATATGGTGATTGATGTTAGTTATGAACATGGGGAGGGTATTGTAGCCCAAGCTTCTATGCCCTAATTTTTGGAAAGTGTACATTAGACTCAACGGAGTCATTATAAGTTTGATAACGTGCTTAACGAACTTGGGTTGAAATCCTACAACGATTGGATTTCGTTTGATTAATGTTGTGAAATGCATAGTCTCCAAACTTTAAATGGAATTATGATTATGATGAACTTTATGGATTTTTAGGCTTGGGAATCAAGCCCGAATGAATATTGGGATTTTGTTGTACACTTTAATGAAATATTAAAGTGTGGATTTATGAAACACATAAAGAATGAAATGTAGTATTAAGACTCAACGGAGTCGTTATAAGGCCAATAAAATGATAATGAGCCTTGGGTTGAAACCCTACAATGTTTGGGTTTTGTTTGGTTATGATTGTGCACACCGGGTTTTGGGTTTGTGTCCAATTGAGACATTCATGTTATGGAGACTTATTAGAAATATATTTTGAGCATGCTTGTTAGAGCACGGGACATTAGAGACCAACGTATGGTCACGAGTATAATTAAGAGAAGATTAAGAAAGAATCATCTCCTTAAGGATTTTGGTCGCGTGCATATAAAAGCACTTGTGAGAAAATGACTACAGAGTAGTCATGAGGTTCTTGAGTATGGTGTTAGTGATGTCGATCATATACGACGATTAGGACTATGATTGAGTCCGGTATACTTAAAATAAAGACTAAAATATTAAGTCTTGAATTGTGGATATTCTTAGACTAACGTAGTAGTCTTTGGTTTGATTTTGAGTTGAGGATTATTGTAGACCTCACATTATGATTTATTAAGCTTATATGCTATCTTTGATTTGGGTGATGACTTGAGGAATAATGAGTACCTCAATATGTGGTTCTTGAACTAAACTTGTAACTTGTAAGTTAGTTGAACATGTTGGTCATATGCAAATATATGCATTGTTCATGAGATTTCGTAGAGCATTATGTCCTACTTGTTTATATGCAAATATGTGCATGGTTTATGAGATGTTGTAGAGCATTATGTCCTACATGATTTAATGAGCCCGATATTAATGAACTTGGTCTCATTGGTTTATGCAAGTAAATATCTACTTGATCATTTTGGTTTAAGTCCAGCTGGCGGGTTTGGTTGTAGTGTCGGCAATGGGACGATTCATAGTCTTTGGAAACAATCGCTATGAATCGTTGCATTGGTTCCCTTTCTCCTCACTATTTGGCCAATAGTGGGATGTGGTCTCGAGATAGAGCCATCTAGCCTAATTTCGAGCTCCCATTTCTCATCCGGGGATTGGATGAATGTAACGAGTACTCATTAAAGGAAAACTGATGAGTTGTGATTATTTGGGGAATGAACCCAAGGTATGATTGGTTGGGTGTTGAACCCGGATTTTGGTTTGAGGATGAATCCCATGGTAAGTTTGGTTGGGTGTTGGACCCGGATTTTGGTTGTAACGGTTCGATTTACGTTTCTTGTTACACATATTTAATTATGAGCATTTATATGAAAGATATTATGCTACATGATTTATGTGAGTTTTTTTCTTTGAAAATTAAGTACATGTTTCTTGTTGGTATACTAGTATGATACCATGATTTTTATATATGCTTGTGCATTATGCCATGCCATGACATAATATGCCATACAGTTGCATTTAGTAACTTACTGGGTCATTATGACTCACTCCGTGTGGTTGTTTTCCCTAGTGTGTGCAGTGATCCCGTTAGTACGCGCGGCGACTTCGGATAGCGATTTCTAGCAGGTGGTCTTCCAGGCAATAAGCTTGGAGATATTATTATTATTATTGTATTTGTTTGTGAGACACGGATGTAAAGTTACATAGACTTTACTGGGTAGTTTATGTTAGTATTTTATTGCTATGTATTTGGGAGTCGGCTAATATAGCCGAGTTGTTGTATCTTTTAGAAGTTGTTTCCGTTGTCATTTCGAGCAAGTGTGGCTCGTTTATTCTAAGTCTTGAGTTATTGTTGTTTCTATCTCCAAAGCTTTAGTCGTGAGATCTTGGTTGGTGGTTTAGTATTTGAAATAATATTGTTGTAGTTGAATTGTCCCTCCGGCATGTTATAGCCGTTGAGTGGTTGTTTATCAGGTTGGGACTTTGTTGGTTTGCCGGCCTTTAGATGCCGATGGTTTGTTGCGCGTGTCTAATGTTGCGTCACGTGCGTCGAATTTTTGGGCCGAGAGATTTACTATCTCTTTGGTTGTTTTTATTTTGGAGCTTGTTAGCTCGGGTCCCATTTTGTTTTTGCTTCCGCATGTTTTAGTTTTTATTATTCCGTAACGCCGTTATGGCTTTGTCTTCCTGTCTCGAGCTTGTTGGCTCATCTTTTGACTCGCACCATTATGCTTAGTAGGTGCTTGTCGTCTCTTAGCTTGTCTGACGGCACGACCTTGGGATCTCGTCTTGGGATCCGGTCGGGTCGTCACGCTTGGTATCGAGCTATTGGTTAGCTATTTCGCGGGATAGGTTCCTTGGCCTAGTTGGGTTGGGTTTATTGTTGAGATTTTTAACGTCGAGTGTTCCTTGTAGGTATATTATGTCAGGAGCTTGGCGTGGAGCTAGTTCCAGCAGACCTCGTTCGAGTACCGCTCGTGGTAATGAGAGAGGGGAAAACGTTAATGATCCGCGTGTGACTCCTCAACAAATGTTTAGAGGGGAAGACAATTCCTATATACTTGGGAGGTTCTTGAGGTTGAAACCTGAGAGCTTCGTTGGAGAGCCCGATGCTTCTAAAGCAGAACATTGGTTAGAAAGCATGGAGAAGATCTTTGCAGTTATGGGTTGTACGTCAGAAGAGATGGTGACCCTAGCAGTGTTTAAGTTGAGTGGTGCGGCTGACCATTGGTGGCATGTGTTACGAGATAGTTGGAGACACCATGGAGTGCCTCAAGTGTGGGAAAACTTCATAATGGAGTTTAGGGCACAGTTTATTCCGGCAGTAGTTCGGGAAAGAAGAGAAATGGAATTCATTGCACTAGAACAAGGAGATATGTGTGGCCCGGTATTCGAAGTTCATAGAGTTGGCTCGTTATTGTGGTTACTTAGTACCGAGATGAGGCTAAGAAGACCCATCGGTTTGTAAAGGCCTAAGGATGAAGTATCGTAGGTCGCTTATCCCATTACGACTCACGAGTACCGAGATCTTGTGAATCGTGCTTATGCGATGGAGTTGGACATCGAGGAGTATGCTCAAAAGAGAACCTCGAGGGCTATTAAGAGTGATGATAATATTGGAGAGCAAGTAGCACCTCAGAAAGTTAGTCAAGGAATCGCACGTACTGGTAGACGGAGTGATGTTCCTACCTCTAGTCGGAGACGACGAGGCGGCGAGTTGATATGTAATTTTTGTATGAGAACGGGACACGCCGAGAATAGATGTTGGGGTAAAGCAGGAAAGTGCTTTGCTTGTGGCGGCGATCATGTTCGTAAAGATTGCCCAAGGATGAGAGTTAATCGGTCTGGGAGTGCTAGCCAACAATCTTGTGGCTCCAAGAGAGATGGTGATGGTCGACCTAGAGTTTGAGGTCGTGTGCGCGTGGCGGTTGGCCATTGCGGAGTTTTGAAACCTATCCGAATAGGAAGGTATGTTCTCGTATATATATTATACCGTTACTAGTATTATTGTTATTATGAGTACACGTCTTATCGGTAGCTCATGTGCATTCATACATACATTACATGGTGTATTGCATATTATTGGTTTATTGCTTGATTGGGGATAAAGCCCCAATGTGGTGTTGGTATGTGATATTGTTTGATTTGTGAATTACCGGTAGGTAATCACACATGGTTTGTGGATTCTTGTGTAGTCTATGTATATATAGGACTATACTATATATAAAGAGCATTGGGGATGAATTTATGTTACGACGATAGTAATCAATGGTATTATGGGGTTGTAGTTTTGTAGGCCTATATTAAGAGCCGGGGTATGAATATATGTATATATATGTATATATATATATGAAGCATGAATTGTATGATGATACTTACTAGTTTGATATGATACTTGCATACTCTATGGAGATATGTTAAGGTGATGAATAATATACATCTATAATATTGTTTATGATTATTATGCGAGTAGGATACACTCGATAAGTGCGAAAGTTAAGTGTTGCGATTTATGGGTTGATTTTAGTGCGTGAACAAGTATGATGTTTCACCACAATTTTGTTGAAGTGTTGATGTTTAGAAGACGCTTAGAATTTACGTTGGTTGTAGACTTGGTCTAGAATTTAAGAAAGGTTGGAATTGTGAAGTATAGACGTTACGACTACTAGTAGCGCTCGGTGCGTGGTGACTTCTAGTGAGTTTTCTTTGTTATGTGTACTAGGTACACGAGTTTTGTGGTAAATATGATTGTTGTTTGCCAAGGTAATAGACCTTGTTACTTGACTTGATTTCATTCAGTTATGTGCATTAGTTGTAGGGAACACCTACTTGATGCATCTACATTGTAGTATATTAAATTCTCATTTCATAATTATTATCTCCTGCTCATTCATTTCATTAGCATAGGAGACTGTTAAAGGATGCTTAAGATTTTCTCATAACCCTTCGCATCCTTGCAACGAAAGCTTTTGAAATCCAATTTAGCCGGTACCCTAAATTGGTGATCAAAAGAGGTTCGTTGGTGGACTAGGATTGGTAGTGAGTAGGTTAGACATTGACTAAACCTCTTACCAAATGGAATGGACAGAAATGGAAAGAATTTTCAAAACATTTCATTATTGTGCTCTTATGTGTTCTTACCCGCGATACGGAGATCGCGAGTATGATTTACATGGCTTGAAATGTCGAATGATTGCCTCTAATTTGGTTGAGAATTGCTCTATAAGCAATTATTACTTCTTGTAACTTAAGATCTTTTATGTGCGAATTTCATGGTGTGCCCCGAGACAAATAGTTTCGGTAGTTGAATGTTTATGGTATGCTTGAACTTGTTTTCATGTTAAACTTTGGGGTTGTGTACAAGATTGGTTAGTGTTGTTCGTATGTGTTTTCGCGACTCGAATATGAGTCATATTATTTCCAATCTGAAGAGTTTAGTGTTGTTGTGCCTATTGAGAGGTCCTGAAACCTGAATCCGGATCACGGTAGTTTGATCCTCATATACTTGGTTTGGTTATTGTGATGGTAAACTCGGAGATTGAGTCTAGGTTTATGGTTTTGAGCATCAAGTGTTCACTCGGGATTGTGAGACACCGTAGTGGTGTCTGGGTATTCCATGTTGAGGTGATGACCTAGCATTGGTTTGAGATACGGTTTAGAATTCGGGACGAATTCTTTTTAAGGGGGAGAGGATGTAAGACCCCGATTCCTGGTAGCTTGAATTGCATACAATGCTCGCATTTCTTCTTTGGTTGATTGCTCGTTGGGTTTGTGAGAGAGTCTAGATGTGTATGAGAGATCACATTAAGACCAAAATACTTTTAAGACATGCCATATAGTTGTGGACTTGCTAAAGTCACAAGTCGTAACTCGACGATAGTCGAAATGCGACGCGATTGAGAATTCGCTTGCGTTTCGTGTTCCTGACCTCGTTTTGGTCCTGGATCTTTACATGATGATTAAATAACATGTTTAGATGCATTAGACATCTAGTTGGATGTATTCTTTAAGTCTTGTGAAGTTTTGACGCTTCGAGGATAGCAATTCTCCTTATCGCGTAGTTTGAGATTGAACCGTGTGAGCGTCTCGTCTTTCGAGAGTTCTTTTCTCCTATCTGTTGTTCATCATCTGAGTGACATTCAGGCCTATTCTATAGCCCTTTGAAGTGTTTATAATCATGTTTATAAAGTTTACATGTGGTCACGACGTTCAAAGTATAGTCGTCGTCATATGTTTGATTTCGCGAGTCGCGTTTTGTTAACGTATCGCTTTTCGTATTTTCCTTACACTTAGTTTTGGTGTAACCTTGGGTATGTGTTTGGTACCTTTTATTAGTCTTTTAACATGTTTTAAAACAAGTATGTATGCTTGTTCGTTCGTTGTTTCAATCGTTGGGTTGTCCTGCGTAGTTTCGTCGTATGCAGATTCTACGGACCGATTTCGGTACACGGCTGAATTGTTTTGATCGAGGAACCCCCGAGAAAATTTTTGTTTGGTTTGGGATTTTTAAGGCTTTTACTTAAGACATTTACAGAGTGGCAGGAGAAGAAATCGTGTCGTTTCGTCGAACGGTGTTCAAACTGGAGCCGTCGCAAGTTGGGCGCACGCACTGTATCGCGTACTGTAGCAGTACGAGTAGCAGCACATTTTCTTGATTTTTTTGTTGTGAAATATCCATCCTACCCCTAACTAAACCCCTCCTAACACCATACTTAGTCCTAGTGATGTCTTAACATGTGAGGGGAGTTAATTAAGGTTTGATTAGTGGGTTTAATTAAGGAGGAACCCCCACAACATTTAGACACATCACCCACTTATTCCCTAACCCTTTTAGACCACAAACACCAAGTCTAACCTCTCATATTCAGCCATTGACTTCAAAAAACGGGATAGAGCTTCTTGAGAGCTAGAGAGAGAGTCTTCTAGGGTTCTTGAAGGTCCATCCATGGATTCCAAAGCTTGAGAGCTTCATTTCCCAAACCAAGCCATGGAATTGAAGAGGAGGTTGAGGAGAACAAATCCCACCGATTGGAATTCCGAATTTGTGGCTTGAAGGAGCTGATTTGAGGTAAGTTACTACTCCTATTTCTCTTTGTTTTTGCCCCATTGACCTTAGGGAAAACAACCATTGTGCTATGTGAGGTCAATGGGTGCATTTAGGGCTTTTCTAGAGATGCCATGAACCCTAGATTTCTAAATAGAGATTTTGCTTGGATGAACCTACTTGGGACCTTGATTAGCATGTTATTAATGTGTAGAGTAGCCTATTCATCCTTGTTATGTGATTTATTCATGTGTTGTGAGCATGATTGGTGAAGTTACTTGGAAGGGTATATGCCCAAATGATGAATTGGCTTGGATGAATATGATTAAAACCTTGATTAGTATAATATACATGAGTAGTATAGTATATTAATCCATTTTATGTGATTTGTTCATGTTTGGTAGGCATGATTGGTGAGGTGACCTAAATGGGTTTATGCACAAAAATGTGAAATTGCCCTATGTTGCCTTGTTAAGTGTTTTGTTGGGATTATGTGGGTTTAATGAACTTGGGAATATGGTGATTGATGTTAGTTATGAACATGGGGAGGGTATTGTAGCCCAAGCTTCTATGCCCTAATTTTTGGAAAGTGTACATTAGACTCAACGGAGTCATTATAAGTTTGATAACGTGCTTAACGAACTTGGGTTGAAATCCTACAACGATTGGATTTCGTTTGATTAATGTTGTGAAATGCATAGTCTCCAAACTTTAAATGGAATTATGATTATGATGAACTTTATGGATTTTTAGGCTTGGGAATCAAGCCCGAATGAATATTGGGATTTTGTTGTACACTTTAATGAAATATTAAAGTGTGGATTTATGAAACACATAAAGAATGAAATGTAGTATTAAGACTCAACGGAGTCGTTATAAGGCCAATAAAATGATAATGAGCCTTGGGTTGAAACCCTACAATGTTTGGGTTTTGTTTGGTTATGATTGTGCACACCGGGTTTTTGGGTTTGTGTCCAATTGAGACATTCATGTTATGGAGACTTATTAGAAATATATTTTGAGCATGCTTGTTAGAGCACGGGACATTAGAGACCAACGTATGGTCACGAGTATAATTAAGAGAAGATTAAGAAAGAATCATCTCCTTAAGGATTTTGGTCGCATGCATATGAAAGCACTTGTGAGAAAATGACTACAGAGTAGTCATGAGGTTCTTGAGTATGGTGTTAGTGATGTCGATCATATACGACGATTAAGACTATGATTGAGTCCGGTATACTTAAAATAAAGACTAAAATATTAAGTCTTGAATTGTGGATATTCTTAGACTAACGTAGTAGTCTTTGGTTTGATTTTGAGTTGAGGATTATTGTAGACCTCACATTATGATTTATTAAGCTTATATGCTATCTTTGATTTGGGTGATGACTTGAGGAATAATGAGTACCTCAATATGTGGTTCTTGAACTAAACTTGTAACTTGTAAGTTAGTTGAACATGTTGGTCATATGCAAATGTATGCATTGTTCATGAGATTTCGTAGAGCATTATGTCATACTTGTTTATATGCAAAATGTGCATGGTTTATGAGATGTTGTAGAGCATTATGTCCTACATGATTTAATGAGCCCGATATTAATGAACTTGGTCTCATTGGTTTATGCAAGTAAATATCTACTTGATCATTTTGGTTTAAGTCCAGCTGGCGGGTTTGGTCGTAGTGTCGGCAATGGGACGATTCATAGTCTTTGGAAACAATCGCTATGAATCGTTGCATTGGTTCCCTTTCTCCTCACTATTTGGCCAATAGTGGGATGTGGTCTCGAGATAGAGCCATCTAGCCTAATTTCGAGCTCCCATTTCTCATCCGGGGATTGGATGAATGTAACGAGTACTCATTAAAGGAAAACTGATGAGTTGTGATTATTTGGGGAATGAACCCAAGGTATGATTGGTTGGGTGTTGAACCCGGATTTTGGTTTGAGGATGAATCCTATGGTAAGTTTGATTGGGTGTTGGACCCGGATTTTGGTTGTAACGGTTCGATTTACGTTTCTTGTTACACATATTTAATTATGAGCATTTATATGAAAGATATTATGCTACATGATTTATGTGAGTTTTTGTGCTTTGAAAATTAAGTACATGTTTCTTGTTGGTATACTAGTATGATACCATGATTTTTATATATGCTTGTGCATTATGCCATGCCATGACATAATATGCCATACAGTTGCATTTAGTAACTTACTGGGTCATTATGACTCACTCCGTGTGGTTGTTTTCCCTAGTGTGTGCAGTGATCCCGTTAGTACGCGCGGCGACTTCGGATAGCAATTTCTAGCAGGTGGTCTTCCAGGCAATAAGCTTGGAGATATTATTATTATTATTGTATTTGTTTGTGAGACACGGATGTAAAGTTACATAGACTTTACTGGGTAGTTTATGTTAGTATTTTATTGCTATGTATTTGGGAGTCGGCTAATATAGCCAAGTTGTTGTATCTTTTAGAAGTTGTTTCTGTTGTCATTTCGAGCAAGTGTGGCTCGTTTATTCTAGTACTGAGTTATTGTTGTTTCTATCTCCGAAAGCTTTAGTCGTGAGATCTTGGTTGGTGGTTTAGTATTTGAAATAATATTGTTGTAGTTGAATTGTCCCTCCGGCATGTTATAGCCGTTGAGTGGTTGTTTATCAGGTTGGGACTTTGTTGGTTTGTCGGCCTTTAGATGCCGATGGTTTGTTGCGCGTGTCTAATGTTGCGTCACGTGCGTCGAATTTTTGGGCCGAGAGATTTACTATCTCTTTGGTTGTTTTTATTTTGGAGCTTGTTAGCTCGTGTCCCATTTTGTTTTTGCTTCCGCAGGTTTTAGTTTGTATTATTCCGTAACGCCGTTATGGCTTTGTCTTCCCGTCTCGAGCTTGTTGGCTCATCTTTTGACTCGCACCATTATGCTTAGTAGGTGCTTGTCTGTCTCTTAACTTGTCCTGACGGCACGACCTTGGGATCTCGTCTTGGGATCCGGGTCGGGTCGTCACACTACACATGTCCCTAGTCATACTGTGAGACGGCGTACAGATCAAGGAGACTTGCCAAAAGAGACACCCGCAATGTAGTAGACGCATTAGCAAACAGGGTAGTGCCTAGGAAAAAGAATAGGAATGCCCGAGTCATACGGGGCACAGCCTCATCATCCATAAACTGAGTGTTGGCTTCAAGCCATCCTTTCACGCTAGCAATGCGGATCTCATCACCGCTATTGTACTCGGGCTCCAAGCCCAGCAGATTCCTCATCGCCCCTGGGTGAAATCGCAAATCATTATCCAAGGCGAGACCAATGCCAAGCCCCGTCGGGATGCCGGTAATCGCTGCAAAATCGGCCAGAGTCATGGTTACCTTGCCCGAGGCGAAATGAAAGGTATGGGTAGTATCCCACCAATACTCCCTAAAGACCTCGTGTATCGACATAAAACTGTGGAATGAATCCACAACTCTCAGGAAAGGAGCCAGACCAGTCTGCTCCACAAGAAGTTTCGCCTGCGATGGGAGCGACTCATAGATCTTGCACAAATTCTCCTTACTAGCACGGAGACGCGTCAAGCCATTACGGACCTGAAAAAAAAAATCAATACAAACATGTAGCACCACACACACAAATATACATTCTTGGACAACATTTTGCTCAAAGCACCCACACACACATTTTTTTTAATTCTTACTATTTGTTGCATATCTTCTTTATTTTTGCCTGATTAAATATTTTGTCCATATCTAACATTTTTATCTCGCGCATCATTCAACATGCATGCAAATATATCATCCATCTCACTTAGAAAATACATGCATACTTTATATGCTTCTCACATACATACATACACCATCTTACACTTCTCAAGCCCCATTTGACACATATGCGGTAGACACCTTAACATTCTCACACACAAAAAATTTGTGTTCACTAGCGATGCATGTTTAAATATTTTGATCGCTCATCTATTTATGCACAAACATTTAATATCTCATTCTTAGATATGTAAATAACAACATGTAAATATTTTATTCTTGAAAGTAATAATGTACGACATCATAATATGAAAATAATATATAACAATAAATAAAATAATAATACAAAAAGTCTTGTAGATTATTATTTTCAAATCCAAAGCTCACTAGGGTCCGTCCGGAGACACAATATCACAGAAAGCATTTTTTTTATATGCTCAAAATATAGCATTGTTTATGTTTTCTCATTCGTCGCGTTACATAGTTAAACATGTAACATGCATTTTTTTCAACTTTGACTACGAAATTTATAACACATGCTAAGTCACATTGAAAATTAAAACATGGGTTTGTCATCTCATTACCCCCCTTGCACAATGATATTTTCTGTCTAGATAAATTTGTATTTTATCGCATTCATATACACAGTCAAGGTAAGCACAACACACAGTCAACATATAGACAATTGACATTTTTTTTCTTCATATAAAATGCATATTCTGCTCTAAATTGTTTTGTTATGTCAATATACATTGCTCCTACGTACTAACATTGCAGGAAATTCAACAAACAACAACACAAATCATCCGACAAAAGTACAAAATTCAAAATTTCAAACTAAGTGGGTTGAACAAAAATTGATGACTTACAACGGGAGGAGCCAGAGTAGAAATGTGGGTTCTCTCATCCCTATGAATATTCTCCCAATCATCTTCTGAGAACTTGTACTGCACGACATTCCTCGACAAATGTTTCTCACCTTGTTTTCTCCGACCTGATTCAGAGCTTGCCGGAGCTTTCCCTTTGCTAGATCACGAAGAGTACGCCATTACACACACAATGCAACTGATTTGAGGATAAATGGTGAAGAAATAAAGAAATTTGAGGAAGATGAAGAATGGTGGAGGCGGCGGCTATGGAAGGAAGAATAGACGTGTTGTCTGTTATGTTGCTGCTATGAACGCACAAAAGGGGAAGGGATTTTCCTTCTCCTCCCTTGAAGTTTCAACCTAGACATTTAAACCCCTCCATTACTCAAGTTTGCTAGTCAGCCCCTCCAACAAACGATTACTTAACAGAAGTTAACGCCCCTGAATGGAAAGATGACTTCAGCGGCCCTCGGCCCAACAACACATCATTATTCCACACAGAACACATCACCACATGAACAATAACATGGTACCTGCATTTCATATTAACTGTTGCATACATCTAAAATCTCATATTCATTAGAACTCTGATATTTTAATACTGCATAGCATGTTAAAATTCTGATTTCTCATAATGTGTCGCACTTTAAATTCCCATGTTCCATATTACATTACATGATTAAATTGTCATATTCATATTGCATCACATTTTCTTTCAAGACAAATATCGACATTGCAATGCAAATTGTGACGTGACTTCATTAAAAAAAATCCCTCTGCTCACTAATCATTTCCATAAGGGGTGTAAATCCCAGGTCTTGGGAGTGGTACAAAATCTTGGTTGAATCTCTGGTTACTAATCATTTCCATAAGGGGTATAAACCCCGGGTCTTAGGAATGGTACAAAATATTGGTTGGAAATCTCTAGTCACTAATCACTTCCATAAGTGGTGCAAACCTCGGGTCTTGAGAATGGTACAAAAAAAAATATTTGGTCACTAATCATTTTCACTAGGGGTATAAACCCCGGGTCTTGGGAATGGTACAAAGTCTCAGTTGAAAATCTCTGGTAACTAATCATTTCCATAAGGGGCATAAACCCCGGGTCTTGGAAATGGTACAAAATCTTGGTTGAAAATCTCTGGTCACTAATCATTTCCATAAGGGGTATAAACCTCGGATCTTGGGAATGGTACGAAAATCTCAGTTGGAAGTCTCTGGTTACTAATTATTTCCATAAGGGACATAAAACCGGGTCTTGGGAATGGTACAAAGAAAAAAAGAAAGAAAGAAAAGAAAAAAAAAAGAAAAGAAAAGAAAAGAGAGGAGGGAGGAGATCATCATCACTGCCCGACTTGCATCGCAAAATACTTTCAAGTATTAAAACTTTCCCCGACGATACAATGTCCTGAAATTGGAAGTCTATTCTTATCAACGACGTTCATTTGTTTATAAACTTACGTTCACTTACAAACTTTGTCGTTGAGGGGCTCTGTAGACACCCCAATTTCAAGTATTAAAACTTTCTCAAGTGATACAATGTCCTGAAATTGGAAGAATGATAAGATTGAAAAGATAACATGACATGGGGCAAAATGAAAGATTACAAAAACTGTGAAGGGGAGAAAATCAGGGCGCGACGCCCAATCTTGCATGTGCTGCTCCCCATTTTAATTTCTTCCTTCTTCAAGTTTCTGCGTTGTGGACGTTGCATGGACCAAAAATCTTGCACAAGGTACCACTCTTCTCAGCCCAATTTCCCCGGTCTCCTGGCCTGGAAATGTCCTATAAAAGGAGTCCTTCTGCCTCTCATTTAAGACACCTCAGCATTCTCCCATGGCTTCTATCTCACCCTCTTCTCCCTTGCCTCTACGCAAGCGATCAAGGCTCCCAGCCTCCTCCTCCCTTGCATTGTGCAAGTGAGCCCTCGAGCCTTCGGCCATCGGCCTCCTGCCCCCTCAGCAGTCTCCTCCCTTGCCCGAGCAAGCGAGCCCCTTCAGACCTTGCCCCCGGCGAGCCAATCTTAAAACCCAAGAACTGCAGTTACGCTGGACAACAAAAAGAAACAACAACAACAACAAGAAGACAACAAAACAACAACAACAACGAAAAAGAAAAAAAGACTTTATCTCTCGAGAAGATAGGGGAAACACACCAGAAACTACGAGCGCCTAGTGGGCTAAAGCCTAGGCATATATACCGGGATCAGAATTTCACGCTACAAGAAGTAGGTACCCTTTTATTATTTTGTCCCATAGTTAATTAAATTTCACGCTACAAGATGTAGTCACAATTTTAGAGTCCACGACGAGGCTAAGTATATTCCCACGCGCTTCAATGTTTTGAAACCACCCGCCTTTTGGTGGTGGGGCGCGTCTCGAAACGGGGCACTCACAAAAGCATAAGGAGACCGACCGTTGATGCAAACAATTTCGAACTCAAGCCCGCTCTTATCCAAATGGTTATGGCAAAACAATTCATGGGTTTGCCAAATGAAAATACAAGTACACATATCAAGAATTTCCTCCAAATTTGTGACGCATTCAAGTTTAATAGGGTCTCTTTAGACGTAATCTGTCTTCGCCTATTTTCATTTAGTTTGTGGGAGGTTTCTAGTGATTGGTTATCATCCTTGCCGGCTCAATCCATCACTACTTGGGATGCGGTGGCACAATTCTTTTTTAAGAAGTATTTTCCTCCCGGCAAAACAAACAAAATGAAAAATGACATCACCAGTTTTATACAATGGAGTGATGAATCTATTTATGAAGCTTGGATGAGGTACAAGGATCTACTTCGACGATGCCCTCACCATGGACTTCCGAAGTGGATGATCGTGCAAACAATCTGCAATGGGGTTGAGCCTACCATCCGTTGCACAATCGATGCGGCGGTGGGTGTAGCTTTGATGAGTAATTTGGTTGATGTGGCATATGATTTGTTAGAAGAGATGGCAAGCAACAATTATTAATGGGGTGGTGAAAGACTCGCACTCAATAAAGTGGAATCGGAGTTGGATAGAGTTCAAAAGCTAGAAGTTCAAGTTGCAATGTTAACAAAAAGACTTGAAGCATCCAAGATCCAACCCGTGCAAATGTGTTACCTTTGTCGAGGTAACCATGTTACAAATGTTTGTTCTTTAAATTATGAATCGGTTCAATTTATTTCGAATTTTAATAAGAATAATAATCCGTATTCGAGCACTTACAATCCTGGTTGGAGAAACCACCCAATTTTTTCTTGGAGTAACAATGCAGATACATCTCAACAACAAAGCTTCCCGAATCAAAACCAAGTGAATGCACCACCACCAAGATTTCAAAACTCACAAGCCCAAGTGAACAACAATCCTCCTCTCGATGACATAATGACTCTTTTCAAGTAACAACAAGCTTACATAGAAATTGTAATGGCAATAAATTTTGAGCAGTTAGGGAAGACCATTGCATCGACACTTTGTTCTGGACCTTAAGGGAGTTTGCCTAGTGATACCGAGTCAAATCAAAAGGGTAAAGAGTGTTGTATGGCACTCACTACTTGAAGTGGAAAAAGCTTCGGTGTTGAAGCAGTAAATGGTGAAGCTGGGATTTAGAAAAATGGTGAAGAGGGTCAAGTTGAGGATGAGAAACATGTCACACCAACTCCACCCGAGGTTTGGAAAATCTTTCCACCTCCACCTTTCCCTCAAAGGCTCCAAAACAAATCCGATGATCAACCGTTTACAAAGTTTCTTGAAATTTTTAAGTCCCAACAGATCAATCTCCCTCTTCTTGATGCTTTGCAAGAGATGCCCAAGTATGCAAATTTTTTGAAAGATTTTGTCACCAAGAAGAGGAGATTAGGGGATCATGAAACCATTGCTTTCACGGAGGAGTGTATTTCCATGCTTAGTCATAAGCTTCCTCCAAAGTTGAAGGATCCGTGGAAATTCACTATTCCTTGCAATATTGGTGAGCTTCATGTGGTAAAGCTCTTTGTGATCTTGGTTCAAGTATCAATCTCATGTCACGGTCCATCTTTCAAAAATTGGAGATTTGTGAACCTATTCCTACATCCGTGATACTTCAACTTGTGGATCGCTCGGTAGTTCGACCAAGGGGAGTTGTGGAAAATATTTTGGTGAAAGTGGATAAATTCATTCTTCCGGCGGACTTTATAGTATTGGATATGGAAGAAGATAGGGAAGTTCCAATCATTCTTGGGCGACCTTTTCTTGCTATTGACCAAACCAACATTGATGTGGGAAAGGGATAATTGACAATGAAAGTTCATGATCAAACATTCACCTTTAACATGTATGAAATAATAAAGCATTAGGTCAATGAGGAAGAATGTGCTAGGGTAGTTATCATTCATGATTGTGTGGAAGAGGTATTTCATGCTATCCATCCAAGTGATCCTATAGAGAAAGTTCTTGTGAGTGAAAATCTTGGGGAAGTGAAGAAGCCATGCACGTGAAAGCTCAATTTGATCGTTAATGGGGTAAAGTGATTCCGAGAGCAAAATGGGAACCGTTAGAGTTGCAAAGAGATTCTTCAAAATCCATGAAGCCGTCAAGCATTGATCCACCAACTCTAGAACTCGAGCCACTTCTTAAACATCTCAAGTATGTATTTTTTTAGGAGATTCTAACACATTGCATGTTATTATTTCCTCTTCTCTTAATGATGTGCAGGAACAAAAATTGATGCGTGTTCGTAGGGAGCACAAGGAAGCTATTAGTTAAACATTGGTAGATATCAAGGGCATTAGTCACTCTCTATGCATTCATAAAATCAATCTTGATGAGGAATACAAGCCATCGGTAGAACCACAAAGGAGACTCCCCCCACCAATGAAAGAAGTTGTTAAAAAGGAGATTATAGACTAGCTCGATGCAAGCATCATGTATTCTATCTCTGATAGCAAGTGGGTGAGTCCAATTAAATGTGTGCCAAAGAAAAGGGGCATGGCTGTGGTGACTGTAAGTGCCCCGCCACCGAAAAAACGGGTAGTTTCAGGAACATTGAAGCACATAGGAATACGTTTGGCCTCATCGTGGACTCTAAAAATTATGATTACAAAGTCGCCACCTCCATTTTATGGTTAAACCGATAAAAACCAAAAATACCAGAAAGTGTATAGGTCCAGGGGCTAAGTTACGAGTTGGGAAGGGATTAGGCACCTAACTCTCCCTTTTAGTCTCATTTGGGTTTTGCTAAATAACATGCTTAGATTATCGTGTTTAGTTTAGATTATCGAGTTGGCAAGGCGGGATATCGTTTGGGCATAATAACGACTATGTTGTCATTTTAGCATTTAAGGTATGTTAGTCGTTATCTAAGCATGATGTTAACTATTTTAATATTTTATATACATTTATATACAAATACTACTTTATCCATCTATATTATTTATACATAATATGTATAAACATAATAAAGATATTATCTATGTTTATGCTATATAAACTAATTATTGCATTATTTACAGATGATATAATTTATCTATTATTATTATTATTTTAACTACTTTAATTAACTACGAGACAAAATAATAAACAGGTACCTACCTCTTGTAGCGTGAAATTCTGATCATGATATATACGTCTAGGCTTAGCTCACTAGGCGCTCATAGTTTCTGGTGTGCTCTCCCTGTCATCTCCTCGAAAAAGAAAGTATTTTTATTGTTGTATCATCATCATTGTGTTATCGTCAGTGTTGTGTTTTCATCATCATTGTGTTATCATCATCATCATTGTTGTTATTCGGGCAGCGTGACTGTGTCTTTTGACTCTTTAGATTGGCTCACTAGGGGCGAGGAATGAGGGGGCTCGCTTGCTCAGGCAAGGGAGGAGGCCGCCGCAGGGGTAAGAGGTCGGGGGCTAAAGCCTCGAGGGCTCGCTTGCACAAGGCAAGGGAGGAAGAGACTGGGAGCCTTGATCGCTTGCACAGGGGCAAGGGAGAAGAGAGGAAAGAAGCCTTGAGAAGAGGAAGGTTGGGGGTGTTTGAAATTGAGGAGCTGAGGCCTCCTTATATAGGGAAATATCAAGCCAGGCAACTGGTGGAAGTTGGCTAAGGAAGCTTGTACATTCTGCAAATTCATTCGTTCATGCAGCTGGGAGAATGAAAAGGATGGAAGAAGAAGAAAAACATTTTGGGGCGCGGCACTTGCAAGGTTTGGAGCCGCACCGCGACTTGCATTCATTCACAAATTCCAACTTTTTTCATTCTGCTCCCCTGTTAAGTCATTTTATCATTTGATCATTCTGCCCTCCCCCGAAAGGCTAACGAAAAGTAATGTTCATTAGTCTTTTTCATATAACAAGTATATTTTGGACATTTTAGGAAATTGGGGGGTACGAAATTGGGGTGTCTACAGAGCCCCTCAACGACGGAGTTTATAAGTGAACGCAAAGTCCACAAACAGACGAACGTCGTTGATAAAATAGATTCTCAATTTCGAGGCATTGTATCGCTGGGGAAAGTTGTGAATATTTGAAGGTGTTTTGCGATGCAAGTCGGGTAGTGATCATGATCTCTTCTTTCCTCTCTTCTTCATTTTCTTCTTTTTTTCCCTCACCTTTTTTTGTGTACCATTTCCAAGACCCGAGGTATATACCCCTTATGGAAATTGGTTTGCAACCAGAGATTTTGACCAAGATTCTTTTTTCGTACCATTTACAAGACCCGGGGTTTATACCCCTTATGGAAATGATTAGAAATCAGAGATATTGGCCAAGATTCCCTTTTTTTCTTTTTTTGTACCATTCCTAAGACCCGAGGTATATACCTCGTATGGTAATTGGTTTGCAACCAGATATTTTGACCAAGATTCTTTTTTTGCACCATTTCCAGGACCCGGAGTTTATACCCTTTATGGAAATTATTATAAATCAGAGATATTAGCCAATATTCCCCTTTTTTTTTCTTTTGTACCATTCCCAAGACCTGGGGTATATACCCCTTATGAAAATTGGTTTGTGACTAGAGATTTTGACCAAGATTCTTTTTTTCGCACCATTTCCAGGACCCGAGGTTTATACCCCTTATGGAAATGATTAGAAATCAGAGATATATTGGCCAAGATTCTTCTTTTCTTCCTTTTGTATCATTCCCAAGACACGGGATATATACTTGTAATGGAAATTGGTTTGCAACCAAAGATTTTGACCAAGATTCTTTTTTCGCACCATTTCCAAGACCCGGGGTTTATACCCCTTATGGAAATGATTAGAAATCAATGATATTGGCCAAGATTCCTTTTTTTTTTCCTTTTGTACCATTCGCAAGACCTGCGGTATATACCCCTTATGGAAATTGGTTTGTGACTAGAAACCTTCAAACAAGATATTATACCATTCCCAATACTCGAGGTATATACCCCTCTTGAAAATTGGTTTGTGACAAGAAACCTTCAAAAAAGAGATTATACCATTCCCAAAACTCGGGGTATATACCCTTATTTTTACTCTCTGCTTAGGATGAATGGCTTTAAGTAAATAGGAGGATATTGTAGAAACTCAAATACCTTAGATTTACTTAAAACCATTAAGTTAAAACCAACTAGTATAAATAATTTTCCAAAATCCTTTAATCGGTTTTAAACTTAGATTTTGTAACAAGTCTAAATCTATCTGCCTAAAGTATAAGTTAACAGCATCTAGCAACTGTTGATACACTATGTTAGCACCTGCTTATACTCTAAATTAATTTCTACCTACTGAAAAAATTGTAGTCATTTGAAAAAGATATCTAACTTTCACCCGCTTAGTATAAAACAATATTTTGGTAAACTTTTTCAAACAAAAAAACTATTCACATGTCATATCAATAGAAGACTTTCGTGCATGACATAAATGTTCTTTGTATACTCATACCTAGCTAACCACTCTCTTAAATATTTTATGCTAGGAAACGCTCTTTGTCTCTTACAGTCTTTGTAAAACCCCGATATTTTATATATTTATATTTTTATAATTAAACCAATTTGATAACACTTTTGACATATTTGACCAAATAATATTTTGTTGACTTTTTATGTTGTTTTAGATAACAAAATAATAGTAGTAAATTTAATAAAATAATAGAACTAAATCTTATATGTTAGTGTACGGTGAGAAAAGAAATTGTTTTATGGCTTCTAAGATTATTTGATTATTAATGGGACCCTTAGTATTTTAATATTCCTTGCTCATTAAGTTTTAGTAGAATACTAATTGCTTTGGCCAGTTTTCATGACCATGCATTATATAACTTACGTGGAGAACTTACATTCTATAGATAGATTTACTAAGCTTTTTTGGTGTTATCTTAAGGCAATAGGAGATGACTCACCCAAGCTACTGTATGACTTGGGTTATAAGCTTCTATGACTCAGCCGAATTCTCTCTATATATTAATAGGGGTTTTCTTCTACATATTCATGGACAAGACTAATAGATATAAATAATATTAGTATGCGATATCGTTACGATGCCTATTTTGATATCGTGTTACGGGTTTGACTCAAGGGTTATTATTGAAGGTTTTTAATATATTTTTATCGATGAATATTATCTTCTTTAAGGTAAGGGGAATAATCCTTATGTATATTTAATTGGTTATTATTGTTATTAACATATGCATGCTCGTAAACTTGACTAATTACTTAATCTTTGTAGTTGGAAGTAATGTTATGGACGTTGTTAACATGCTGAAGTTGTGCTTTGATATTTACGAGTATGAAAACAATATGTACTAGTTGGAACTTGCTGCTTTGAGAATACAATGAGTTTAACTCATTGGATTTCTGTATGTGTTAATTCCTTGTTGAGCACTAGTTTCGAACATGAAGTGCTCGTGTGATCGGTCTTCAATTGCGCAATTGAACAGTTTATTATGAGGAGAGTAGGGGAACCTCTGACTAGGTCACGGGGCAGATAGCAGTGCTAGTTAGTAGTGGTACCCTACTCGGACCCGGAACCGAATTCTCCACTTTAGCCAAGTGGGGAAAACACCGTTGAATATTATGTTAAGTATCACGACGTGTCTGGGGTTGCAGGGACCTAGCCTCGTGATGACTTGTACCCGAGTTGTGAATAATTGGTTCGTTTGATAAACCGAACAAGAGATTGATCAAGATATACAAGCTTCAACAACAATAGTGGGGGTGACAAGGTCAAAAGTGATTAGTCGGAGATGTATCTCGATCCCGTGAACAATTGATAAACTCTATGTGTCTCAATATCGCACTTATATGAGCATAAGATCTTATTACTCGTGGTAGGTCACTGTATTTACTGGTATGGGATGGTGAATACTTGATCCAGCTACGTAGTAATGAGACTTGATTGACTAATTTGTTATTATTGCCTTTAAAACTGCTCCATATTAACATGCCTTGAACTGCTGCATACATGCATAGCATACGTGAGATCGGTAGAACCTTACTGAGTCCTAAACTCACCCCTTCCCATTTGCATGACCCCGTAGATTGCAGCTAGATCGAGAAGTTCGGCTTATGAAGCAAGAGAAGATTAAAGTGCTCTACTTTGATAGTGAAACATTTATGTATTACTTTTGGACATCGTTAAAATTGTAACGAGAATACGCTTGTGTAGAAATATTGATATATTTTGAGAAACTATTATTTATTTGTTTCTTCCGCTGCAAGTTATAAGATGTTTCATTTGGAAAAATATTGTTTATTTACCTCTTCCGTTGCGAGTCATGTGTTTATAATTGGAGTTATTTTTGTATTGAATTTATGGAAATCCGACGACCCGGGTGCGGGTCGTCACAGTCTTCCAGAATTTATGGGCATTCAATGGAACATCATTTCATCAAGAAATTCAAGATTCAACTTTGCTCTCTCAAACGGCTACAATTCTGTATATCTCTATAAAACGTTTGAAGCAAGGATTGAAGAAGACACCTTTTTGCAATATCACGAGCTCAAACTTTCATAAATCAAAATCTTTCTACAGCACTCAAAAGAGACAAGCTAGTCAGATCTCTCATTCAAACCAAGAACTTCAAATCTTTCCTTGAAGAGCTTCTTCTCTAAAACATTACAAGACAGTTTCCTTAATAGTTATTCTTTTCTAGTTTCTGTTTTGAGAAATCTTTGATTCTCTATTCCTTTATTCTTTCAAATCCTTAAATGATCACAGATTGTTGCACGGGTTTGATTCTTGCTAGATCAAACTCCTCAAACACTGGTTTTTGTTGTACACTGATCCGTTAGTGATCACTTAGCATATACATAATCTTAGTGCACTTCAAAATCCAAATTTGACCAACTTGATAGTGCACATAGCAGTTTTAACATTGTGAACCACTCCAAATATTGTGTTTTGTCTACCTGTTGTTTTTACTGTTTACAACACTTAAGCAGCTTCTATCTACATAAGTGCTCAATAGTTACAGTCCTGAGTTCTTTACATAATTGATCTTATATATTGTACTTCAATTCAGTCCCTATACTTAAGTGATCAAAAGAAAACCAAATCAAATTGTTTTAAGTTCAGCAACTGCTACCTGCTGATTTTACATCAGCTGCTAAAAACTCATCTTTTTCGCTGCATCTTTTGAAGGTTTTCAAAATAATCCTTAAAATTTTTAAAAGGCTATTCACCCCCCTTAGCCTTATTTCATTGCCAACTGGACTTACAAGGTGATTGTCACTTAAGTGCAGGCTGCCATGGCTGCTAGTGCCCCAGAATGTCAACATGGATGATTGGTACTCCCTCCTTTCTTATCATCGTGAATAGGCTGATAAAGTTGCTAAGGCTGACGCTAACAAACTTAAAGCCATCTAGAAGGAGAGAAGACAGAGAGATGATGTTTATGCAGTGGAAAATATTGAAATGAAGAGGAGGCTAGGTATTCAAGAGAGACAAATGCTGATGCACAGGCTGATGTAGGACCTTCGGCTGACACCAATGTTCTAGATAATGCACAAACCCCCCCCCCAACAATCAACCACTAGAAGGATCTGGTTCTTCGCATGATTAATCTACCTTTTCCTTTGAAAACTTTTAGATACAATTTTATTTTCTTACTTTAATTTTTAGATACTTCGTTTATTTTTGGATAGGCATGTTGTTTTGCCTACTTTATCTTTACTAAACTCTAACACTTGCAAGGATATTTATACTGAGTTCTTGGAACTTAGTATGACTGATTTATCTGAGCAGAATCTCTTTTGCATACTTCTTATTTTGTTTGCTAACTACTTAGATATGAATGACTTTAAGTAAATAGGAGGAAATTGTTAAACCTTGCATGATTTACTTAAAACTATTAAGATTAGTTTAGATAACTTGTGATTAAGTCAATAAAATTTATTTTATCTAAACCCATTAGCTAGCGGTGAGTTTTATTTATTGTAACTCTTTGATAAGCTAGCTGATAGACAAAGCTTGTGAAGTAAGCCTTATTTTGAAAAGTGTGAGCTTGTTTATTTCCTTATAAAAACAAACATGTTTTTTTGCTTTTCTTCTTACTGGTACTTTCCTTTTTGAGCTTTAGTTTCTCTTGTCTCTACAAGTCAACTATTGCATTTAATGTTCTTCATGCAACAAAAATTTTGCCTTGTTTTGTCAAGCTGTAACTTTGGTGGTTGACCTCGAAATTTAAATTTGCTCCAATGACATGAAGATCCAGTCCAGCTATTTAAAGTCATTGAAGCAAGCTGAAGAACTTATTGAAGCAAGCTGAAGAACTTATTGAAGCATTCAATACATCTCAAGCATTTACTCTCACACATGAAGTGCCCCAGCCTATAACATTTACTAGATAGCATTAAACACTTATTTTTCTTCTCGTATTTGTTTTCAATCATAGTAAATTCCTCCTAACTACTTAGTGTTTTAGTGATCTTTGATTGTACCCCACGAGCTTGATTATCTCTCAATCATTCTCCATTAAACACTGTTTTTTTTTGTTGTACACTAATCCGTTAGTGATCACATAGGATATTATTAATATATTTAGTGCACTTAAAAAATCCAAGTTTGACCAACTCGGTAGTGGATGTAGCAGTTTATCTATGAACCACTCTGCATCCTTGTCTCCTTTATTTTATCAGCTTTGTGTGTTGTGTGTTGACTGATTGTTCTAACACTTAAGAAGTTTCAATCAACTTAAGTGTCAGTCAATCTATAAATCACTCACTGCTTATATAAATTGTTCTTCAGTTCTTCCCCTCGACAAAAGTGATCAAATTATTTTTAAAGGATATCATCAGCTGATTTTTTTTCCTCCTAATCGGGGCGTGGGAAGGGATCGAACCTAAGACCTCACACTTTATGAAGTCTCATCTCTACCACTGAGCCATACCCTTAGGGGCTCATCAACTGTCTAATACCATTAGTCAGCCAACGAAATCTTTAAACCTTGAATCAGTTGATTGACTCCATCAGCCAGCTACACTTAACCTCTTCCACTGCAACTTTGACAAGTTTTTAAGACAACCCTTTAAGTTTTAAAAGACTATTCACCCCCCCTAGCCTTATCAGTCACCAACTGGACCTACATGTGAGTACATTGAAAACTCTCTATTGTAATATGTGCATCGTTTATAGTGAAGTTGTTATTTGTCTAGTGGATTAAACCACGTAAAATCATATGTTCCCTTTTGTTTTATTCTGTTTTTTTTTCTTGTCATTATTCGTCCAAATATTTGGTGTTATTATTTTCAATCGATTCGCTCTGCATTGAAGATAGAAACTTGGAATTCTTAATTCAAGAATAACCTCATTTTTATAACATTACCTTCATTACTCAAATGTACTCCCTTCGTTAATTAGAGTTTATATTTTCTTTTTAGAAGTTACATTTTATCATTTTACCTTTGATTTGATAGTCACTTTAATTGAAAGATAATGGCAAAATAAACCCTAGCCTATTTTGCGTTTTGCAAAACTAACACCGTGTATTGATTTTCACCTTATTGAACCTCCGCCTATTTTTATTTTTGCAATTAAAACCTTCTATTAAAAAGGTGTTAATTTTTTTAACGGGAAGCTGAGTTGGCTGCCATGTTAGCAGCTGACGTGGACACGGGTGGTCCCAAACTTAGATTTCTCGATTTTTTTTTTTCATTCCAAATTAAACCCTATACATTTTTATGTCTTGCAAAAAGAACTCTGGTGAAACAAGATTTTATTTCCTATCATTTCTAATGCACATTAAACCCTAAACATTTTTCTCTCTTTCAAAATGAACCTTGGTCAAACTAGATTTTTTATCCCGCCATTTTTATTGCAAAGCAAACCTTATACATGTTTTTGTTTTGGAATATAAACCTTGAGAGAAAATCAGATTTTGTACATGTGAGTTTCACATGATCAATTAAAACTAAATTCCTAACTCTAACTCTATCAAGTTTGGCGATATTTTGGGAGAGAGGAGAGTAATTTCTAGGGTTTTTTCATCACGCCAAATTCTTCATTCCCACTTGGAGAGTAGAGTGAATCGTGAATAATAGTAAGTGCAATACGTCTCTGAGGATGTTCAATGATCATGGAGCCCCTAATTATGGTAAGTAAACTATCCCTACAATTTTTTATTTCGTTCGTGTTGTGGTATTCGATTTCCTATTTACGAATCTTGAATTTTTTTTTATTTCGTGTGTGCTTTGTGTCCTCTTTTATGTCCACAATATTAGAGAAGTGTGTGCTGGATTTCTTATTTCGTTTGTGCTCTATATATTGTGTACTTTATCCATTATGTGGTCCCTGTTGTGATAAAAATCAGATATACTCTCTCTCTCTCTCTCTCTCTCTCTCTCTCTCTCTCTCTCTCTCTCTCTCTCTCTGTGTTTTGTTATCTTGGGCTTTGTGGCCCACTCCACTTGGAGAATTAATGACTTATGTCATATTGAACTTTTTCAAATGTTGATGGCCCTTTTTTTATTGTTAAAGTGCATCATGGTGGTCAATTTATGTGGGGCAAATATGTTGGGGGAAATGTGAATTTTTTGATAACTATGATATAGATGAATGGTCATTAATTGAGTTGAAAGATATGGCTAAAACCATAGGCTATAATCCAGGGTCCATAGATTTTTACTACAAAAAAGTTGTCCACAATGGGGATGAATTTGTGCAAATAAAAGATGACAAGGAGATGATGGGTTTAGTCTGTGGGAACAAATTATTGTCTTTTTACTTCGTTAAGGCTAATGGTAAAAATATTGAAATATCAGAGATTGGGGAGGATTTTGATTTAGGACTTGATATAGATGTTGATTTAGGATTACAAAATGAGGATTTCAATACATGGGAAGTCAATACAGGAGAAGTCAATGTAGGGGAGGTAAATACAGGGGCTGTCAATACAGGGGATGATGATGATGATAGTGATGAGTCAATTGGTAAAGATGATAATTTTTATGACAGTGATTATGATCTAGGTGATGATGCTTTGTTTGATGCAAATATTGATAAGGATGTTGTAACGCCCCATAACCTTGCATGTGCATTCTATGCTTGTTTTATACTTTCTTGGTTGATTGTGAGCTTGTTTACTTATATATAAAAACGTCTTAGAATCATTCATAGATCATTTTAGAAGTCCATAACATGCTTAGAATCATATAAACTTGTTTATTGAATCGCCGGTTTAATCGCGTTGAAGTTGGCCTTAGCGATTCCTCTCGTTGCTCGTATTTGCTTCTATTTCGACGTACGAAGTGTTCGTTGAGTTCTTGGCTTTACATTCAGGTCTTAATCATGTTGAAACAAGTCTCTTTCATGTCCAAGTTATCCTAGTTTGAATGGTGTTTGATTGTAGTTTGATTCGTTGATCATTCGTCGCGTGGCTCGCGCCTTGTTCTATCTTGTTCCGGGAGTTGTTCGGGTGTGTTTCCGACTTGTTTTGAGTAGGGTTAGACCTTAGAATGATTTCCCATAAGTTTGGGATCATTTAGGACTAGTTTAGACCAAGTTCTAGAGGTTCTGGAGCCGAGGCGGCCGCATGGGACCTTGCGAGGCGCCCGCCTCAACTGCAGAGAGCAAATTCAAAATGGACTGAACTTGGGAGTAGCCTCAGAGAATGAGGCGGCCGCATGGGAGAGGGTGAGGCGCCCGCCTCCTGGCAGATTCGTTACGGGATTTTTCTTCCCCTGTTTTGAGTTAGGTCGTGAAATGCCTATCCTACCCCATTAAACCCCTCTAAACCCTTCCTAAATACCCACACTTAGTCCTAATCAAGTCCTAACACTAAATTGAAGTTAATCTAATATGGATTAGTGGTTGTTAACTCCCTAAGTTTCACTAATTGCACTTGAGAAATTCCCCTTGTACCCTTCTCTTGATTGGAGGTATAAATACCAAGCCTTGGCCAAATTTTCAGAAAATCCTTCATTTGTTCATCCTATTCTTACAAGTTAGAGAGAGAGAGAGTTGGGGGTTTGAGTTTTGAGCCCTAGCTCCATCTTCTTCCTTCGATCCACAAGGATTCCACCGTTCGATCGCCGCCAAACTTCGGATTCTCGACGGGTGAGACGAAAGGAACGACTTCACCGTTTAGATTTGGATTCTCTTGAGTTTTCACTCAAGCTATGTAAGTTACTCTTCTTCATTTTTGTTCTCATTGACCCTAAGGAAACAAAGTTTATGATGTGTGAGGTCAATGAGGACACATAAATGCTTCATATGCTTTCCATTTGAAACTTTAAATGTATGATTTTGCTAGAAGCATGTCTAGGTGAATTTCTTGCCTTTGGGAGTTTAAATTACTCTTGTATCATGTTAATTGAGGTCTTGAACATGTTAGAAATATGTGGTATGTTTGTTGATGAAAGTGAAATTATTTAGGAATGCCCTAAATTATGCCTATGTGATATATATAAAAATGGTTAAGTGTTGTATCCTTCACATTGGACTATATAGCAACATGAATTACATCAAATTGTTTTGGGTGAATTTATATCCTTGTTGAACTTAGAAGTGACCTAGGTTGGGTTGTGAAGCATATAGCTTCACTTTCCCCAAAATTGGGAATTTAGAGCAAAGACTCAACGGAGTCGACTCTAGGGAATATTTGAACGTGTTGAACTCTAGTTTCAATCCCTACGAAGTTTGGACACCGTTTGATTTGGTTTACTCAAGTATGAGTTTGGTTTAATTGATTATAACAAGTTGTTATGAAAGATTGGTTTTGAGCAATTAATTGCCTTGATGTGTTTTCTGGTAGAGATTAACACCTTACTTTGTCGGACGAGTCCGCTCTTGTCGGATTCGGTCCTTAATTGGTTTAAAGTCAAGTAAATATCTACTTGTGCATTGCATTGAGTCCAGCTGGCATAATTTGGTTTGTTTATTGAGTCAAGGTGGGACGATGCATCGCCTTCACGAATTATGGGATTCGTGCTTGCTATGGATCGCCGCACCTGGGACTTCACACACCCCTCCACTGTGGGCCGCAGTGGGGAAGTAGCCCCTTTGCCGTATCAGTTAAGTGCCGCATTGGCTTGCTATTGAGATCGAGTAGGTTCTCGGTATGAGTCGATGAATTCACATAACATCGATGGCACGAACTAGTAACAGAATTGTATTGCAGGAGCTACGAAGCGGCCGTGACTATCATATCCTACTTGTATGATTTACTTTATGCACTTATGTGAATAAGGTGCTAAGTGTTAAATGATGATAATATGCCATAATTGTGATAATTGTCATGCTATAACATGAACATCCATATTTTGGTAACTTACTAAGTCTTTCGACTTACCCTATTTGTTTGCTTTGTTTTCCTTAGATCAAAGCCGAGGAGACGTCCCACGCTAGATTCTCGTGCTCGCTTGGACGTTGTGAGCAAGGTTGCTCTTTTGGACTTTAATTGATTAATCTTTTATTTTGGAAAGGACGTTGGGAAGCAAGTCATGTAGACTTGGCTTGGGGTTTTGTTGTTGTAGTAACTTAAATATTTGATACTTGTAATCTTTTGGTATGCCGACTTATATGTCGAGCTTGTTTATATGTGTATGGTTCATCCTAGTTTCTTCCGCTAAAGCTTGTTTCAAGTATTATTATTGTTGTTGTCTCCGGCATGTTGTGGCCGTGGAGGTTTTATAAGCATGTGTTAATTGTAGGAGTAGTTGTTGGGTTCCTAGCGTAACGCCGATGACTTGTTTAAATTAGGTTGTTTTTCGGCCAAGTGTAGCCGAGTTGTTATTCGTATGCAATGTTGCGCCACATGAATTTTATAATCCTACTTGTGCATGCTTGTGTGTTTAACTTGACTATTTGGACTGACACGATTCGGGATCTCGCATTGGGGGTCGGGTCGTCACAGTTGGTATCAGAGCTATAGGTTAGCTGTCGGCCAGGATAGGTTCCATGGCCTAGGTGGGTTGGTTATTTGTGTGATGATTCTAACGTCGAGTGAATTCTTGTAGGGGTTCGATGGATAATCCTAGGAATGGAAATGGCCGCGGTAGAGGTAGGCCCAGGAGAGGTCCGGCCGAACCTGAAGTTGAGGTACCGCCGCCGCAGAATCCGGTGGGTCCGGATATGGCAGAATTACACCGTAGGTTGATGGCTTTTCTGGCAGGGGCAGGCCAGGGAGGTCAAGCTGGGGGAGTGCCACCACCACCTCGACAAGAGGAAGTTGCACCACCACCAAGACCAAGGACTAACAACACTCTCCTAGAGAGATTCCTTAAGTTGAAGCCTAGCGCATTTCTTGGGGAGCCAAACCCGAGGGAGGCTGAGTTGTGGATGGAAGAGATGATCAAAATCTTATCTATGTTGGAGTGTCGAGGAGAGAGTCGGACTAGCGACGTTTAAGTTTAAGGGAGCCGAACATTGGTGGAATGTATTGAAGGAAAGCTGGGAGATGCAACAAGTCCCTATCACTTGGGCTAATTTTCAGAGGGAATTTAAGGAGGAATACGTACCGGATGTGGTTCGCAACCAAAGGGAGAAAGAATTCTATAATCTTGAGCAAGGTACCATGACTGTGGCGGAGTATTCTGCGAAGTTCACCGAGTTGAGCCGTTATTGCACGTATTTGATTCCTACGGAGGCTCGGAGAACACATAAGTTTGTTAAAGGATTGAGGACTGAATTTAGGAAGCATATTCTAGCACTTAAGCTCACTGATTATCGGACTGCAGTTGATAGAGCTTATGAGGTTGAGCAAGACATTGAGGAGCACCGAGTCAAGAGTAATTCGGGTAATGCACGACAGGCTACTCAGAACACTAATCAGGGAATAATTCCGGTAGCCAGAAGGGGATACCAAGGGAACCGTGATAGAGAGGTGGAGGCCAAGGTAGGCCGCAGGCGGGGAAGCGAGGCAACAACACTTCTTCTACTCGAGGCGGCAAGGGTCTCGTAATGAGACTATGATTTGTTCGTTACGCCGGTAAGTCCTGGTGATAGATGTTGGGGAAAGACTGGGAAGTGTTTTATTTGTGGAGATGGGACTCATGTGAGGAAAGATTGTCCCAAATATAAGGCCAATCAGTCAGGTGGCGCCGGGCAGCAGTCTGGGGCTAAGAGAGATGTGGATGGTAAACCGAAGGTTCAGGGCCGTGTGTTTGCGCTTGATCGCGAGGTTCGTCTCTGCGGTGATAGGAGGTACTCTTTCTATATTTGATCATAAGGCTCGAATTCTCATAGATCCAGGGTCTTCGCATTCTTATGTTGCTTCGCACTTTGTTGAGAATCTTTGCGTGTTGCCTCAATCTTTGCCATACTTGCTTGAAGTGTCTACCCCGCTCGGGGAATATATGCTCGCGTCTGAAGTGTTTAGATCTTGTGATGTTTTGGTGGGTGACCACACTTTGCATGCGGACTTGGTAGTTCTCCCTATACGTGATTTTGATGTGATTCTTGGCATGGGTGGTTATGTGCTTATCATGCTATAGTTATTGCCATAGGAAGAGGGTTACTTTTTATATCTTGGGTGTGCTGAATTTACTTTTGTGGGTGATCAAGCGTCGAGTGACTTGCATTTCATTTCTGCTAAGGGCTAGAAAATTGTTGTCTCAAGGGTGTACGGGTTATCTTGCTGCGTTGTTGATAAGAAGAGGTCTTCGCCGAATTTAGAGGAGGTTCGGTAGTATGTGAGTTTCCGATGTGTTTTCTACCGATCATGCTATGCCACCCAGATAGAGAACTAGAGTTTTGTATTGAGCTTATTCAGGGACTTCACCGATTTCTAAGGCACCGTATAGGATGGCGCCGCGGAGCTTAGAGAGTTGAAAACTTCGGTTGCAAGAACTCCTAGAGATTGGTTTTATTAAACCAGAGTGTGTCGCCTTAGAGGCGCAGGTCCTATTTGTGAGGAAGAAAGATGGGAGTTTGCGGTTATGCATAGATTATCGCGAATTGAATAAGGTGACCATTAAGAATAAGTATCCTCTACCCCACATTGATGATCTTTTTGACCAATTGCAAGGGTCTATTGTTTATTCTAAGCTTGATTTGCGATGGGGTTACTATCAATTGAAGGTTAGAGAGGAAGACATTCCGAAGACGACTTTTCGCACTAGATATGGGCACTTTGAATTCGTGGTGATGCCGTTTGGGTTGACGAATGCGCCGGCGTGTTTATGGATTTGATGAACCGTGTCTTTCATAGTTATCTTGATTGCTTCGTTGTAGTCTTCATTGATGATATCTTAGTGTATTCGAAATCTCGGGAGGAGCATGAGAAACACTTGAGGATTGTCTTGTCTATTCTTCGGGAGAAACAGCTTTATGCGAAGTTTAGTAAATGTGCCTTTTGGCTTGAGGAAGTGTCCTTTTTGGGGCATATCATTTCTAGCGCCGGAGTAGCCGTTGATCCTTCTAAGGTTGAAGCGGTGGCAATTGGAAGAGACCTAGTTCGGTTCTGAGGTTCGGAGTTTCTTGGGTCTAGCGGGTTATTACCGAAGATTTATTGAGGATTTTCTCGGATCGTGACTCCTATGGGCGCAAGAATGTGCCTTTTGTTTGGAGCGAGAAATGTGAAGCTAGTTTTCAAGAGCTTAAGAAGCGGTTGACGTCGGCACCTATTTTGGCTTTGCCTAGTGGAGGAGATAATTTTGTGATTTATAGTGATGCTTCTAAGGAAGGTTTGGGTTGTGTGTTGATGCAGAATGGTAGAGTTATCGCCTATGCGTCGAGGAAGTTGTCTATTCACGAGCAGAATTACCCGACACACGATATGGAGTTGGCTGCGATTATTTTCGCGTTGCATAAGTGGAAACATTACTTGTATGGGTCTAAATTTGAGATCTTCACCGACCACAAAAGTTTGAAGTACTTGTTTTCCCAAAAGGAGTTGAACATGAGGCAAAGAAGATGGATGGAGAAACTAAAAGACCACGATTGCACTATTTTATATCATCCGGGGAAGGCGAATGTAGTAGCGGATGCCTTGAGCAGGAAAGTTCACATGTCATGTATGATGGTTAGAGAATGGAAGATGTTGGAGGACTTGCGAGATTGGGGTCCTAGTGTTTATGATAAAGGTGTGATTTTCGCGAATGTTCGTGCTACACCAGTTTTGTTTGGGAAGATTAAAGAAGCGCAAAGGAATGATCCGGAGTTGAAGAAAATTTTTGATGGGTTGGCTGAGAATGTATCGCCTGATTTTGTGACTAATAGTGAGGGTGCTTTGACATTTCGAGGTCGAATTTGTGTTCCTTCTAATGATGACTTGAAGAGGTTGGTTCTTGATGAGGCTCATAAATCGAGGTATACCATTCACCCGGGGAGCACGAAGATGTACTTAGACTTGAAAAGACAATTTTGGTGGAAAGGCATGAAGGAGAAATCGCGGAGTATGTGTCAAAGTGTTTGACTTGTCGGCGAGTTAAAGGCTGAGCATCGAGGCACGGGACTTCTACAACCACTTGGAGATTCTGAGTGGAAATGGGAGTTCATTACTATGGATTTTGTGACAGGGTTGCAGAGAGGTTTTAATGCGGTTTGGGTTATAGTCGACCAGATTGACTAAGTACGCACACTTCATTCGATAGCTATCACTTATTCGTTGACTCGGTTAGCGACTTTGTATATCGAGGAGATCGTGAGACTTCATGGCGTACCGGTGAGTATTGTGTCGATAGAGATCCGAGGTTCACATCAGATTTTGGCAAGCGTTGCGGGAAGCTTTGGGGACCAAATTAGACTTGATCTGACTTTTCATCCATAAGCGGATGGTCGGTCAAGCGATTGATTCAGATTTTGGAGGACATGCTTGAGCTTGTGCCTTGGATTTCAAGGGAAGCTGGGATTCTCACTTACCTTTAGCCGAGTTTGCGTATAATAACAGCTACCAGTCGAGTATCAAGATGGCGCCGTATGAAGCTTTGTATGGGCGTAAGTGTAGATCGCCAATTTGTTGGGATGAAGTTGGAGAGCGAAACTTTGGGGTTAGAGTTAGTGCAACGATCGGTTGAGGCGTGAAGTTGATTAGAGATCGTTTGCGCACCGCTCAAAGTCGACAAAAGAGTTACGCGGACAATCGAAGGCGAGATCTTGAGTTCCAAGTGGGTGACTACGTGTTCTTGAAGGTGACAGGAGAGGTAGAAGAGATTGGCAAGAAAGGGAAGCTTACAGAGGTACATTGGCCCATTCGAGATTCTTGAGAGAGTTGGGTCTTTAGCGTATCGCATTGCATTGCCACTAGTCACTTTCGGAGACTCATAATGTATTCCATGTTTCCATGTTGCGAAAGTATTTGAAAGATGATACCCGTGTACTTGAGTATGAAGAGATCACGTTTGAGAGGATATGTCATCGTTGAAAAGCGTGAAGATTTTGGATACCAAAGAGCAAGTTCTACGAACCAAGAAGATTCCCTTAGTTAAAGTTCTTTGGAGGAACCACAACATTGAAGAAGCGACTTGGGAGGCGGGCGGAGATCTTGCGAGAAGCATCCACATTTGTTTGCGAACTTGGTAAGAATTTAGGGACTAAATTCTAAAGGAGGGAGAGTGTAACGCCCCATAACCTTGCATGTGCATTCTATGCTTGTTTTATACTTTCTTGGTTGATTGTGAGCTTGTTTACTTATATATATAAACGTCTTAGAATCATTCATAGATCATTTTAGAAGTCCATAACATGCTTAGAATCATATAAACTTGTTTGTTGAATCGCCGGTTTAATCGCGTTGAAGTTGGCCTTAGCGATTCCTCTCGTTGCTCGTATTTGCTTCTATTTCGGCGTGCGAAGTGTTCGTTGAGTTCTTGGCTTTATATTCAGGTCTTAATCATGTTGAAACAAGTCTCTTTCATGTCCAAGATTATCCTAGTTTGAATGGTGTTTGATTGTAGTTTGATTCGTTCATCGTTAAATCGCGTGGTTCGCGCCTTGTTCTATCTTGTTCGGGAGTTGTTCGGGTGTGTTTCCGACTTCGTTTTGAGTAGGGTTAGACCTTAGAATGATTGCCCATAAGTTTGGGATCATTTAGGACTAGTTTAGACCAAGTTCTAGAGGTTAGCCGAGGCGGTGGGACCTGCAGGCGGCGGCCGCATGGGCCTCCTTGAGGCGCCGCCTCAACTAGAGCAAATTCAAAATGACTGAATTTGGGAGTAGCCTCGAGAGAATGAGGCGGGCATGGGAGAGGGTGAGCGCCGCCTCACTGCTGAATCTGACGGGATTTTTCTTCCCCTGTTTTGAGTTAGGTCGTGAAATGCCTATCCTACCCCATTAAACCCCCTCTAAACCCTTCCTAAATACCCACACTTAGTCCTAATCAAGTCCTAACACTAAATTAGAAGTTAATCTAATATGGATTAGTGGTTGTTAACTCCTAAGTTTCACTAATTGCACTTGAGAAATTCCCCTTGTACCCTTCTCTTGATTGGAGGTATAAATACCAAGCCTTGGCCAAATTTTCGATAAAATCCTTCATTTGTTCATCCTATTCTTACAAGTTAGAGAGTTGGGAGTTTGAGTTTTGAGCCTAGCCATCTTCTTCCTTCGATCCACAAAGTTCCACCGTTCGATCGCCGCCAAACTTGATTCGGGTGAAGACGAGAAAGAGCGACTTCACCGTTTAGATTTGGATTCTCTTGAGTTTTCACTCAAGCTAGGTAAGTTACTCTTCTTCATTTTTGTTCTCATTGACCCTAAGGAAACAAAGTTTATGATGTGTGAGGTCAATGAGGACACATAATACTTCATATGCTTTCCATTTGAAATTTTAAATGTATGATTTTGCTAGGAGCATGTCTAGGTGAATTTCTTGCCTTTGGGAGTTTAAATTACTCTTGTATCATGTTAATTGAGGTCTTGAACATGTTAGAAATATGTGGTATGTTTGTTGATGAAAGTGAAATTATTTAGGAATGCCTAAATTATGCCTATGTGATATATATAAAAATGGTTAAGTGTTGTATCCTTCACATTGGACTATATAAACATGAATTACATCAAATTGTTTTTGGGTGAATTTATATCCTTGTTGAACTTAGAAGTGACCTAGGTTGGGTTGTGAAGCATATAACTTCAATTTCAAATTGGGTGAGCAAAGACTCATGAGGTCGACTCTAGGGAATATTTGAGCGTGTTGAACTCTAGTTTCAATCCCTACGAAGTTTGGACACCGTTTGATTTGGTTTACTCAAGTATGAGTTTGGTTTAATTGATTATAACAAGTTGTTATGAAAGATTGGTTTGAGCAATTAATTGCCTTGATGTGTTTTTGGTAGAGATTAACACCTTACTTTGTCGGACGAGTCGCTCTTGTCGGATTCGGTCCTTAGTGGTTTAAAGTCAAGTAAATATCTACTTGTGCATTGCATTGAGTCAGTGGCATAATTTGGTTTGTTTATTGGTCAAGGTGGGACGATGCATCGCCTTCACGAATTATGGGATTCGTGCTTGCTATGAATCGCCGCACAGGACTTCACACCCTCTCCATGGGCATGATGGTGGGGAAATGTGCTACTGCGTATCGGTTAAGTGCATTGAAAACTTGCTATTGAGTCGAGTAGGTTCTCGGTATGAGTCGATGAATTCACATAACATCGATGGCACGAACTAGTAACAGAATGTTTTGCGAGGCAGCAA
>CM028378.1:120177640-120221789 GCA_013146195.2 Codonopsis lanceolata
ATGTGAGTTTCCCTCGATGTGTTTTCTACCGATCATGCTATGCCACCCGATAGAGAACTAGAGTTTTGTATTGAGCTTATTCCTGGGACTTCACCGATTTCTAAGGCAATCAGATAGATGGTCATGAGCTTAGAGAGTTGAAAACTCACTTTGCAAGAACTCCTAGAGATTGGTTTAAACCGAGCGTGTCGCCTGGGGCGCACCGGCCTATTTAGAGGAAGAAGGATGGGAGTTTGCGGTTATGCATAGATTATCGCGAATTGAATAAGGTGACCATTAAGAATAAGTATCCTCTACCCACATTGATGATCTTTTGACCAATTGCAAGGGTCTATTGTTTATTCTAAGCTTGATTTATGGGGTTACTACTATCAATTGAAGGTTAGAGAGGAAGACATCAAGACAGTTGCACTAGATATGGGCATTTTGAATTTGTAGTGATGCCGCTTGGTTGACGAATGCCAAATGATTTGATGAACCGTGTTTTCATGCTTATCTTGATTGCTTGTAGTAGTCTTCATCGATGATATCTTAGGTATTCGAAATCTCTGGAGGAGCATGAGAAACACTTCGAGGATTGTCTTGTCTATTCTTCTGGGAGAAACAGTTTTTATGCGAAGTTTAGTAAATGTGCCTTTGGCTTCGAGGAAGTGTCCTTTGGGGCATATCATTTCTAGCCTGAGTAGCCAAGTGATCCTTCTAAGGTGAAGCGGTGACTAATTGGAAGAGACCTAGTTCTACAATGAGGTTCGGAGTTTCGGCTCCAATGTTATTACCGAAGATTTATCGAGGATTTTCTGATCGTGACTCCTATGACGAAATTGACGCAAAAGAATGTGCCTTTGTTTGGAGCGAGAAATGTGAAGCTAGTTTTCAAGAGCTTAAGAGCTGGGACGTCGGGCACCTATTTTGGCCTTTTGCCAGTGGAGGAGATAATTTTTTGTGATTTATAGCGATGATACTTAAGGAAGGTTTGGGTTGTGTGTTGATGCTTGAGAATGGTAGAGATTATCGCCTATGCGTCGAGGAAGTTGTCTATTCACGAGCGTAATTACCCGACACACGATATGGAGTTGGGCTGCGATTATTTTCGCGTTGCATAAGTGGAAACATTACTTGTATGGGTCTAAATTTGAGATCTTCACCGACCACAAAAGTTTGAAGTACTTGTTTTCCCAAAAGGAGTTGAACATGAGGCAAAGAAGATGGATGGAGAAACTAAAAGACCACGATTGCACTATTTTATATCATCCGAGGAAGGCGAATGTAGTAGCGGATGCCTTGGCGAGTAGAAAGTTCACATGTCATGTATGATGGTTAGAGAATGGAAGATGTTGGAGGACTTGCGAGATCGGGGTCCTAGTGTTTATGATAAAGGTGTGATTTTCGCGAATGTTAGGTACTACACCGATTTTGTTTGGGAAGATTAAAGAAGCGCAAAGGAATGATCCGGAGTTGAAGAAGATTTTTGATGGGTTGGCTGAGAATGTATCGCCTGATTTTGTGACTAATAGTGAGGGTGCTTTGACATTTCGAGGTCGAATTTGTGTTCCTTCTAATGATGACTTGAAAAGGTTGGTTCTTGACGAGGCTCATAAGTCGAGGTATACCATTCACCCGGGGAGCACGAAGATGTACTTAGACTTGAAAAGACAATTTTGGTGGAAAGGCATGAAGAGAAATGCGGTATGTGTCAAAGTGTTTGACTTGTCGAGTTAAAGGCAGCATCGAGGCTGCAGGGACTTCTACAACCACCGCCTTGAGATTCTGGTGGAAATGGGAGTTCATTACTATGGATTTTGATTGTGAGTCAGGGGTTCAAGACGCGAGAGGTTTTAATGCAATGCGGTTTGGGTTATAGTCGGCCAGTTGATAAGTCTAAGTCGCACACTTACATTCGATATTCACTTATTCGATAGCTATCACTTATTCGTTGACTCAGTTAGCAGCTTTGTATATCCAGGAGATTGTGAGACCTCATGGCGTACCGGTGAGTATTGTATCCGATAGAGATCCGAGGTTCACATCCAGATTTTGGCAAACGCAGTTGCGGGGAGAAGCTTTGGGGACTAAATTAGACTTCAGATCTGACTTTTCATCCATAAGCGGATGGTCGGTCCGAGCGATTGATTCAGATTTTGGAGGACATGCTTCGAGCTTGTGCCTTGATTTCAGGGAAGGCCGGGATTCTCACTTACCTTTAGCCGAAGTTTGCGTATAATAACGCTACCGGTCGAGTATCAAGATGGCGCCGTATGAAGCTTTGTATGGGCGTAAGTGTAGATCGCCAATTTGTTGGGATGAAGTTGGAGGGGAGGCGAACTTTGGGGTTCCGGAGTTAGTGCAACGATCGGTTGAGCGTGAAGTTGATTAGAGATCGTTTGCGCACCGCTCAAAGTCGACAAAGAGTTACTGGACAATCGAGAGACGAGATCTTGAGTTCCAAGTGGGTGACTACGTGTTCTTGAAGGTGACACCGGAGAGGTACGAAGAGGTCGGCAAGAAAGGGAAGCTTACACCGAGGTACATTGGCCCATTCGAGATTCTTGAGAGAGTTGGGTCTTTAGCGTATCGCATTGCATTGCCACCGTCACTTTCGGAGACTCATAATGTATTCCATGTTTCCATGTTGCGAAAGTACTTGAAAAATGATACCCATGTACTTGAGTATGAAGAGATCACGTTTGAGCCGGATATGTCATACGTTGAAAAGCCCGTGAAGATTTTGGATACCAAAGAGCAAGTTCTACGAACCAAGAAGATTCCCTTAGTTAAAGTTCTCTGGAGGAACCACAACATTGAAGAAGCGACTTGGGAGACGGAAGCGGAGATGCGCGAGAAGCATCCACATTTGTTTGATTTAACTTCGTAAGAATTTAGGGACTAAATTCTAAAGGAGGGAGAGTGTAACGCCCCATAACCTTGCATGTGCATTCTATGCTTGTTTATACTTTCTTGGTTGATTGTGAGCTTGTTTACTTATATATAAAAACGTCTTAGAATCATTCATAGATCATTTTAGAAGTCCATAACATGCTTAGAATCATATAAACTTGTTTATTGAATCGCCGGTTTAATCGCATTGAAGTTGGCCTTAGCGATTCCTCTCGTTGCTCGTATTTGCTTCTATTTCGACGTACGAAGTGTTCGTTGAGTTCTTGGCTTTACATTCAGGTCTTAATCATGTTGAAACAAGTCTCTTTCATGTCCAAGTTATCCTAGTTTGAATGGTGTTTGATTGTAGTTTGATTCGTTGATCATTCGTCGCGTGGTTCGCGCCTTGTTCTATCTTGTTCCGGGAGTTGTTCGGGTGTGTTTCCGACTTGTTTTGAGTAGGGTTAGACCTTAGAATGATTGCCCATAAGTTTGGGATCATTTAGGACTAGTTTAGACCAAGTTCTAGAGGTTCTGAGCCGAGGCGGCGCATGGACCTTGCGAGGCGCCCGCCTCAACCGCAGAGCAAATTCAAAATGGACTGAACTTGGGAGTAGCCTCGAGAGAATGAGGCGGCCGCATGGGAGAGGGTGAGGCGCCCGCCTCACTGCGCAGATCTGACGGATTTTTCTTCCCCTGTTTTGAGTTAGGTCGTGAAATGCCTATCCTACCCCCATTAAACCCCCTCTAAACCCTTCCTAAATACCCACACTTAGTCCTAATCAAGTCCTAACACTAAATTGAAGTTAATCTAATATGGATTAGTGGTTGTTAACTCCCTAAGTTTCACTAATTGCACTTGAGAAATTCCCCTTGTGACCTTCTCTTGATTGGAGGTATAAATACCAAGCCTTGGCCAAATTTTCTAAAATCCTTCATTTGTTCATCCTATTCTTACAAGTTGAGAGAGAGAGAGTTGGGGGTTTGAGTTTTGAGCCCTAGCTCCATCTTCTTCCTTCGATCCACAAGGATTCCACCGTTCGATCGCCGCCAAACTTCGGATTCTCGACGGGTGAGACGAAAGGAACGACTTCACCGTTTAGATTTGGATTCTCTTGAGTTTTCACTCAAGCTATGTAAGTTACTCTTCTTCATTTTTGTTCTCATTGACCCTAAGGAAACAAAGTTTATGATGTGTGAGGTCAATGAGGACACATAAATGCTTCATATGCTTTCCATTTGAAACTTTAAATGTATGATTTTGCTAGAAGCATGTCTAGGTGAATTTCTTGCCTTTGGGAGTTTAAATTACTCTTGTATCATGTTAATTGAGGTCTTGAACATGTTAGAAATATGTGGTATGTTTGTTGATGAAAGTGAAATTATTTAGGAATGCCCTAAATTATGCCTATGTGATATATATAAAAATGGTTAAGTGTTGTATCCTTCACATTGGACTATATAGCAACATGAATTACATCAAATTGTTTTGGGTGAATTTATATCCTTGTTGAACTTAGAAGTGACCTAGGTTGGGTTGTGAAGCATATAGCTTCACTTTCCCCAAAATTGGGAATTTAGAGCAAAGACTCAACGGAGTCGACTCTAGGGAATATTTGAACGTGTTGAACTCTAGTTTCAATCCCTACGAAGTTTGGACACCGTTTGATTTGGTTTACTCAAGTATGAGTTTGGTTTAATTGATTATAACAAGTTGTTATGAAAGATTGGTTTTGAGCAATTAATTGCCTTGATGTGTTTTCGGTAGAGATTAACACCTACTTTGTCGGACGAGTCCGCTCTTGTCGGATTCGGTCCTTAATTGGTTTAAAGTCAAGTAAATATCTACTTGTGCATTGCATTGAGTCCAGCTGGCATAATTTGGTTTGTTTATTGAGTCAAGGTGGGACGATGCATCGCCTTCACGAATTATGGGATTCGTGCTTGCTATGGATCGCCGCACCTGGGACTTCACACACCCCCACCGTGGGCCGCGCTGGGAAGTAGCCCTTTGCCGTACGCTTAAGTGCCGCATTGGCTTGCTATTGAGATCGAGTAGGTTCTCGGTATGAGTCGATGAATTCACATAACATCGATGGCACGAACTAGTAACAGAATTGTATTGCAGGAGCTACGAAGCGGCCGTGACTATCATATCCTACTTGTATGATTTACTTTACGCACTTATGTGAATAAGGTGCTAAGTGTTAAATGATGATAATATGCCATAATTGTGATAATTGTCATGCTATAACATGAACATGCATATTTTGGTAACTTACTAAGTCTTTCGACTTACCCTATTTGTTTGCTTTGTTTTCCTTAGATCAAAGCCGAGGAGACGTCCCACGCTAGATTCTCGTGCTCGCTTGGACGTTGTGAGCAAGGTTGCTCTTTTGGACTTTAATTGATTAATCTTTTATTTTGGAAAGGACGTTGGGAAGCAAGTCATGTAGACTTGGCTTGGGGTTTTGTTGTTGTAGTAACTTAAACATTTTATACTTGTAATCTTTTGGTATGCCGACTTATATGTCGAGCTTGTTTATATGTGTATGGTTCATCCTAGTTTCTTCCGCTAAAGCTTGTTTAAAGTATTATTATTGTTGTTGTCTCCGGCATGTTGTGGCCGCTGAGGTTTTATAAGCATGTGTTAATTGTAGGAGTAGTTGTTGGGTTCTACCGTAACGCCGATGACTTGTTTAAATTAGGTTGTTTTTCCGGCCAAGTGTAGCCGAGTTGTTATTCGTATGCAATGTTGCGCCACATGAATTTTATAATCCTACTTGTGCATGCTTGTGTGTTTAACTTGACTATTTGGACGGCACGATTCGGGATCTCACATTGGGATCCGGGTCGGGTCGTCACAGATGCTGAATGGGATGGTGTAAATAAGAACAAAAATGACAAAGGAAAAGGGGTTGTGGAAGAAACTGAGGATTTTAATGATAAGTTTCCTGCAAGTGATGGTGATTTGGCTAGTTTAGATGGTGAAAATGATGACGAAACAGGGCAAAAAGTTGTAAAATTTGTTGAATTCAACAAAAATACTGATATGGAAGACCCTAGGTTTAAAATTGGGATGACATTTAGTACTATTGCAAAGTTTAAGGATGTTGTTACACAATATTCTGTTAAGTGGGGGGAAAGTAATAAGATATGCCAAAAGTGATAAGAATAGGGTAAGGGTAGTGTGTAAGGATGGATGTGATTGGATGGTTTATATATCTAAGGTTCAAGGCAAGAATCAGTTTCAAGTGAGGACATACAATCCAGTCCATAAATGTTATAGGACTTTCTATAATAGAAATGTTAGAGCAAAGTGGATTGCTAAGAAATGTTTGGAGAAATTTAGGTCCAATTCTCATATGCCATTAAAGACATTGCAAGCTGATGTTTTAGTTGGGCACCAGGAAAAATTGTCAATATATAAGTGTTTCAGGGCTAAGCAAATGGCACTAAAGTTGATACATGGTACAGAAGAGGAGTAGTATGGCAGGTTGAATGATTATTGTGAGGAACTAAGGAGGGGTAGCCCTGGTTCAACTGTGGAGTTAATGACAAATGATCGATTGTAATAGATTTCAGAGACTGTATATCTGCCTTAGACCATTAAAAGAAGGGTTTTTAAAAGGGTGTAGACCTATAATTGGGCTGGATGGCTGCCATTTGAAAGGTCCTGTGGGAGGGATATTACTGACTGCTGCGTGCATATATGGAAATAATTGTACCTATCCATTTGTGTATGTTGTTGTGGAAAGTGAAAACAAGTAGTCCTTGTTGTGGTTTCTTGGTTTGTTGAAAAAGGATATCAATATGGTAAACTCTTACCATTGGAGTTTTATGTCAGATAAGCAGAAGGTACATTACCTTCTTCTTTTTTTTACCTTTTAACTTTGCTTCTAATATATTGGTTCCTGCTTGTATTGTATAATTTAAGAATCAGTTTAAACTCTTAATTGTTTAATTATTGGGATTGGTTCCTGCACTTGAACTCTTGTGTCCAAACTCAAAGCATAGGTTTTGTGTTAGGCATTTGTATAACAACTTCAAGCTTATACACAAAGGTCTTCTATTGAAAGACATACTGTGGGACTGTGTAAGGGCTTCAAATCATGCTTTCTTTGATAAGTGTATGGAGACTTTAAAGGAGACAGATGAACAGGCATTCAAGTGGCTTAATGCAAAGCCATCTCAACAGTGGTCTAGGTCACACTTTAGCACATGGCCACAATGTGATATTCTACTAAATAATTTGTGTGAGAGTTTTAATGCAGCAATCCTAGAAGCTATGGATAAACCTATAATCACAATGTTCGAGAATATTAGGGAAATATTGATGAGAAGAACACATGTGTTGAGAAATAAGATGAAGAAAAATACAGGCTTGCTATGCCCTAAGATTCATGCCATAGTAGAGAAAACCAAGACAGAGTCCACACATTGTGTACCCACATGGACAGGGAATTCAAAGTTTGAGGTTTTAAGTAGGGGAACACAGTTTATTGTTGACATTGAAAAGAAGACATGTTCTTGTAGAAGGTGGGGCCTCACTAGAGTCCCATGTGAACATGGTATCTCAGCCATGTGTTATGGTGTTTTGGAAGTGGAAGACTCTGTGTCACATTGGTACAAGAGACAATTGTACATCAAACTTTACAACAACACACTTGATGCCATCCATGGACCTAAAATGTGGGGAAAAAATAGGGCTTCTACATGTCCTTGCTCCAGTTAGGACGAAAAAAAAGGCTGGGAGGCCTAAAAAATTGAGGAGGACAGAACCTGATGAGAATCAAGAAAACAGTAGGCTTGTTGGGATTCATAAACTAGGTAGAGGGGGTAGGACAGTCACTTGTTCTTATTGTCAGTTACTTGGACATAGTGCAAGAAAGTGTTCAAAGAAACCTGGTCAGCTTGATAGTAAGGTGAAAAACACTGTCACATGCTCCATTTTTAAGGAAATTGGGCATAACAAAAGAAAATGTCCAAGTAAATAAGCCAGTCAATCCCAAACTGATCTTGAGCCAATGGAAGACCAAGTGAATGACCCAATGGATTACCAAGTGAATGAGCCACAAGAAAATATACTGCATCAGCCACAACAAGACCAAGTAGCTGAGGAATTTACTATAAGCCAGCTTGTTTCAGATTGTTGAATGTCAAGTTCTCAACCACATCTGGATTCAAACTTGGAGAACATATTGACCCTGATGAGTAGACTCTTTTAGGCAAGAAACTGTTTTAACTATTGCTTGTTGTTGGTGTATATTTGTTTATCTCATCTGACTTATTTTGATGATTTTTTTGTGTTTTGCAGCCATCAGAACATTCCTTTTTGGACATAGTGTAACACAGGGGTGACTGCTACTAGGGGATATTTTGTGTTTTACAGTGAAGCCTTGTTGTAATACAGGGGATTCCTTTTTAGGCATAGTGGAAAACATGGGTGACTGGGGGATATTTTGTGTTTTGCAGTAAGGTCTGGGTATGATACAGTGCATAATACTTTCTGTGTTTTTGCAGTCATTTGTATATTTTTGTATATGCTAAGAAGTGTTATGGAAGCAGTTTGGTTGATTACCCTTGATATGTTATTTGCACAATATCTAAACAGTTGGTTCCTGCTTGTATTTGTTATCAGAATATATAAGTAGTTGGATCATGTTTGTGTTTTTGTTCATGTTTGTGTTTTATTGTCTTTGGATAAACCTATAATTGTGTGTTTGTTGCGTTGATATATATGAAGATTGCTTACATGAAAAAAAATTCATTCATTTATAATAGACAAAATAAAAGAATACATAATGGGTTTAATAAGTTTCCATTTTAACACATATACAATAACAAAATGTACAACACCACAAAATTAACCCCGACCATTTCATTAATACTTTCATACTCTGATAGCTTAATCATGCTCAATTATGATTAAAATGAAAATGAGGTTGAACACAAAGGATAACAAAATTAACCCCGACCATTTCATTAATATTTCCATACTCTGATAGCTTAATCATGTCCATATTATGATTAAAATGAAAATGAGGTTGAACACGAAGGATAACACAAAACAAATCCAAAGGCATTTGTTGCTTTTTTTTTTTTTAATTTTCACTTCAATTGCCTTTAGATGATGATCAAATCAGAGGAAAAATCGGGATCCCCCTTCTAGTTGCAAGAAAATAAAAACTAGTAAATGAAAATAATTTTCTAGAAAATTAATTTTAAAAAAAAAAAATCAATAACTTACCACATATCTTTCACAGCCCAAGAACCTCCTTCCTGGATTTTGATCGGTCTATGATGTTTTGATGACGGCCATCCTTCAACAATGGAAGCGAACTGTGTTCATCATGAAATAAAAAATATAATAGAATGGATAATTAGACAATGAGATTGATTTTTTTTAGGATGAAATGAGTGTATATATAGCCAAAATCTGATTTCCTCTTAAGGTTTATATTGCAAAACAAAAACATGTATAAGGTTTACTTTGCAATAAAAATGGTGGGATAAAAAATCTAGTTTGACCAAGGTTCGTTTTGCAAGAGAGAAAAAATGTATAGGGTGTAATGTGCAATAGAAATTATGGGAAATAAACTATGGTTTGACCAGCGTTCTTTTTGCAAGACATAAAAATGTATAGGGTTTAATTTGCAATGAAAAAAATCGAGAAATCTATGTTTGGGACCACTTGTGTCCACGTCAGCTGCCAACATGGCAGCCAACTCAGCTTCCCGTTAAAAAAATTAATACTTCTTTAATGGAAGATTTTAATTACAAAAACAATAATAGGTGGAGGTTCAATATGATGAAAATCAATACACGAGGTTAATTTTGTAAAACATAAAATAGGTCAGGGTTTATTTTATAATTATCTCTTTTATTTGATGAGTCTCACCATGGGTATCCTTGAAAAAAAAATACCCTCTAACATAATATCTATTGTCAATTAACTTTTCTTGATTGATGTATCGTGTGAAACAAGATATTATTTAGAAACAGAGTGATAATAAAAAAGATAATATACCATTTAGTTTAATTAACGTTCACGTATGCTTTAACCATCTCGTGTAGATGTTGGTAGTATCAAGTCCTTATATCACTCAAACTAAGAGGTTACTCATTTTTGCGGATTGGTTTCGGGTGGTAAAATATATTACTCGATATTTTGGGTATCTGACCCGAAAACCCGAAAAACTCAAAACACGATCCGATGCCCACCCCTACGTACTGTCTTTGAATTGTATACTAACTCCATCCGAATCCACGCCTTGCTTTTACCTTATGGATTGGAGAATGTCATAAATAATTCACTAGTTATTTAACCCGTGCTATGCACGGGTATAATGTGAGATATATATATTTTTGTAATAATAATATAGCTTTTAGACATTATAATTAGATTGTTAATCTCTTCTATTGTTATAATTTTTTTATATTATTACTAATATTAAACGATTTTTTTACCTAAATACTTTTAAAATTAATATAAGTTTCTAGCTAACGTGAGATACATATTTTGTATTAATAATAATAGTAATTTTTTTTTATCTAAAGACTTTTAAAATTAACATTTAACTTGATAATAATATTAGAAGTCATTTTGTTAAAAACTTTTAAAATCATAATTCATTTTTAAACAATGTGAGATACATATTTTATATTTTTATTGGTAATAAAAGTTTAAGTCTTTTATCTAAAGACTTTAAAACCAACACTACATTCTAACCGTGTGGTATACATATTTTCTATTAGTAATAATAGTAATGGATAAAAGACTTTTTAAATAATATTCATTTCTAAACAATGTGGATACATATTTTCTATTGGTAATAACAAAAAATGTCTTTATCTAATGACTTTTATAACCAATACTAATTTCTAAATAATATGAGATACATTTCTTTGTAACCAATGTGAGATACATCGTCTAAAACTTTTTAAACCAATATCACTTTATAACCAATGTGAAATATTTCTCTTCTATTGCTAATAATTGTAGACTTTTTAAAATCAACATCACTCTCTAACCAATGTGTAATACATATCCTCATTTGGTAATAATAGAAGAAGTCTTTTTATTTTAAATTTTATAACCAACATCTCTTCCTAAATAATGTGGGATACATCTCTTCTATTACATTGACGATAAAAAGTAAAAGTCTTTTATCTAAAGACTTTAAAACTAACATCATTTTTTAGCAAATGTAAGATATCTCTTCTATTAGTAATAATAGTAAAAGGAATTTTTTTATCAAAATTAAAATCAACATCGATCACTATACTTGTGAGATATACATATTCTATTTATAATAATGATAGAATCTTCATTTAAAGACTTTAAAAACAAACATTACCCTCTACCAAATGTATGATACATCTATTCTATTGGTAATAATAGTATTTTTAAAACCAACATTAATTTATAGCCAATGTGATACATCTTTCTATTGATAATAATAGTAGAATACTTTGTAACCAATGTGAAATACTTGCATCCATGTGGAAGCTTTAAAACTTTTGGTTTTCAAGTGACTTTGAAAATCAACAATATCAATTTCTAACCAATTTACATCTCTTATCATTGTTGAAAAATAGTGTTTTTAGTGAAAGAAATTGTGCAACTTGAGGCACGAAATTTTTACGTGTCATTTGTTTGTTGACGAATGTAATTGCGCAAATTTATTCTACTCGGTGAGAGCATCAAAATGATATATTTATTTGTCCAAATCGAGTTTTGGGTAATAAGATATCAAGACTTAAAGTATAATACTTGTTAAAATAATTAGTGTTTTTAGTGAGAGAAATTATGCAACTTGAGGCACGAATTTTTTACGTGTCATTTGTTTGTTGGCGAATGTAATTGCCAAATGTATTCTACTCGGGAGAGCATCGAAATCATATATTTATTTGTCCAAATCGAGTTTTGAATGAATAAGATATCTAGAGTTAAAGTATAATACTTATTAAAAAGTTAGTGTTTTTAGTGAAAGAAATTATGCAACTTGAGGCACAAATTTCTTTACGTGTCATTTGTTTGTTGACAAAAGTAATTGTGCAAATGTGTTCTACTCGTCAAGAACATCGAAATTATATATTTATTTGTCCAAATCAAGTTTTGGATGAATAAAATATCAAAGCTTAAAGTATGATGTTAAAAGTGAGTCATTAGAAGGAATATCTAACCTTGAAAAGTTTTATCCCACATTGGTTAGAAGTAATGTTAGTTGTAAATTTTTTTAAATATAAGTCTTCTACTATTGACAATAGAAGAAGTTATATATACTAATACTAATACTCATTAGCATTATGATTATTATTATGTATTATTATTAGTTAATGGTTAGAAAACCAAAAGTATATATATATATATATATATATATAATCTAAAATAATTAAAAATCAACATCATTTTTTAACCAATGTGAGATATACATTTTCTATTGGTAATAATGGTAGAAGTTTTTTAACAAAAACTTTAAAATCAACATCACTTTATAACAAATGTATGATACATCTTTTCAATTAGTAATTAATAATAATATTTTTAATACAATCATCAATTTCTAACCAATGTGTGATACATCTCTTCTATTGGTAATAATAGTAGTAGAATATTTTTTAACCATGTGAGATACATCTCTTGTAAAAGTGAAAGTCTTTAGTCTTTTAAAGACTTTAAAATCTAACATTTTCTTTTTAAACAATGTGTTATAATATAAAATAATTTAAACTCAACATCATTTTCTAGCCAATGTGAGATATACATCTTCTATTGGTAATAATTGTAAAAATATTTTATCATATACATATATATATATATATATATATATATATATATATATATATATATATATATATATATATATATATATATATATAAATTGGTGAGTAGCACTATGGTTGTGCCACCTCACCACCTTTGAATAAATCTTCATTCTAAAGCATCCATGTGGAAGCTTTAAAAACTTTTGGTTTTCTAGTGACTTTGAAAATCAACATCACTTTTCAACCAATGTATGATGCATGATGCATTTCTTCTATTGATACTTAATAATAGAATTTTAAACCAACATCAATTTCTAACCAATGTGGGATACATCTCTTCTATTGTTGAAAAATTAGTTTTTTGTGAAAGAAATTGTGTAACTTGAGGCACCTAATTTCTTTACGTATCGTTTGTTTATTAACGAAGGTAATTGCGCAAATGTATTCTACTCGGTGAGAGCATCAAAATGATATATTTATTTGTCCAAATTGAGTTTTTGATAATAAGATATCAAGACTTAAAGTATAATACTTGTTAAAAAAATTAGTGTTTTTAGTGAGAGAAATTGTGCAACTTGAGGCACCTAATTTCTTTACGTGTCATTTGTTTGTTGGTAAATGTAATTGTGCAAATGTGTTCTACTTGGTGAGAGCATCGAAATAATATATTTATTTGTCCAAATTGAGTTTTGGATGAATAAGATATCAAGAGTTAAAGTATAATACTTATTAAAAAATTAGTGTTTTTAGTAAAAGAAATTGTGCAACTTGAGGCACAAATTTCTTTACGTGTTATTTGTTTGTTGACAAAAGTAATTGTGCAAATATGTTCTACTCGGCAAGAACATCGAAATGATATATTTATTTGTCCAAATCAAGTTTTGGATGAATAAGATATCAAAGCTTAAAGTATGATGTTAAAAGTGAGTCATTAGAAATAATATCTAACCTTGAAGAGTTTTATCCCACATTGGTTAGAAGTAATGTTAATTGTAAAAGTCTTTAAATATACGTCTTCTACTATTGATAATAGAAGAAGTTATATATACTAATACTAATACCCCTTATCATATTGATTGTTATTAGGTATTATTATTAGCTAATGGCTAGAAAACCAAAGGTTTTTAAAACTTCCACATGGATGATTTAGAACGAAGGTTTATCTAAAGGTGGTGAGGTGGCACAACCATAGTACTCCTCACCAACTTTAAATATATATATATATATATATATAGATTTAAAAATGTCAAATTCATATATACTTCCTCTCTTCCAAAGTAACTGTCGTTAATTATTATTTTGTGCTAGAAATAGACCCGTTGTCCATTTTAACCCGTGACTTTTTATACTATAAATTGATTTTTTTTATTAAGATAGGTCGACCCGTTTTAACCCGTTACCCATTTCAACCCGACTCATTCCGACCTAACCTATTTCAACTCGTTTAACATTTGAGTTCTAACGGATTTCGAACTGTTTCAACTCATTATTTATTTTAAGGGTGTAAATCGGAACCATCGAACCACGGAACCGAACCAAACCAAACCAAATCAGTCGGTTTGGTTCGGTTTTGGTCGAAGATGGTTCGGTTTCGATTTCAAAAATTGGAAAACCACATGGTTCGGTTCGGTTCACGGTTTTTGGTATCGAACCAAACCACCATATATATTTTTATTTATTTATTATATAATATGTATTATATTACATTTATTAACTATTTTGAACCTTTGATTTATTCATTATATATATATATATATATATATATATATATATATATATATATATACTAAACCAAAAAAAATCTTGATTGTTGGAGAACTATTATTTCTTCCATTGTTTGTGTTTATTTTAGAATTTGTTATGATAATTTGTTGTTAGTAGGTTATTTCCTAATTTTGATGTTAATTCCAAATTAAAATCTTATTTTCATTGTTATTTTTAATATTGGTTAATTTCATTAAAAATAATTTATACAAACCATAAAACCGAACCAAACCAAACCAAACCAAACCAAATTGAGTGGTTCGGTTCGGTTCGGTTCCAAGTCTTACTTGGTTCGGTTCGATTTGAGATTTTTGGAACCAGTAAGAGGTAGTTCGATTTGTGGTTTTGACATAAACCAAACCAAATCAAACCACTTACACCCCTAATTTATTTTAACTCAACCCAACTCACTCGATCTAAGCCTAGATATAATAACTATTGAAAGAATATAAAGTATTTAATGAGATGATGATTAATTGTTGGAACCCCAAAAAGAAAAAGTTTGGATTATTTTTATTTTTATTTTAGCTAAAACAACCATTATTTTGAACAATGAGGGAGAAGCATCTCCCTCGGAGTTGGCCATAACTAAGACCAATAATTGCAATCTACTAGTTGAGAGCTCTAGCCTCGTGCCATCTATCCTGTTTTCTTTCGTTTACAAATACTTCCTCCGTTTTTAAATTATTGTTCATATTTATTTTTCATTCATTTTTAAATAATTATATTCTTTTAAAATTTTATTTAAAAAAAATATTTTTATCATTTTATTTGTATTTTTTTTATATTTTTTAATTATAATCAAATACTTAAAAATATTAAAACAAATAACATATTTCATTAATATTTATAATACAATCAATTATCTTTTTAGACAGCGTGTCAAATAATATTTAAAAAATGGAGAAGTAACATAATTTTAGCCCACTCCCTCTCCACTCCCCCGGCCCACCATCCTTTTTCTTTCTTTTTTCTTCAAACTAACAAACAAAGATGCCTCACCAAATACCAAACCCTTCTTCCGCACAAGTCTCAACCAATACCTTTGTTTTTTAAGCCATATATGACCCCCCACAACTCACCCACTCAGATCCCTTTCAATTCAAGAAATTCCCAAAAGTATATTTCATATACTACTACCCTTCACCTCCCAAACACTCTCTCTCTCTCTCTCTTCAAAATGAGATCAAAAAACCAATATTCCATCAGCTTGAAGCTCATCGTGGCCTGCCTCTTCGCTATTTTCGTCCTAATAATGCTACTACGATCAACTACTCTATCACCTTCCCTTCAAAAAATCTCCGACGTCGTCTCTACGACATCATCACCGGAAGAAACAAAATCAACCAAAACCTCATGCCCTTCCCTCCCTTTATCCCCAACATGCACTAAAATCTCACCTTCTCTATCACAAGCCTTAGTCCACTACGCCACCTCAAACATAACCCCACAACAAACCCTAAACGAGATATCCGTAACCCTACGTGTCCTCGCCAACAAGTCACCATGCAACTTCTTAGTCTTCGGCCTCGGCCATGACAGCCTCATGTGGACCGCACTGAACCACGGTGGCCGCACCGTTTTCCTCGAAGAAGACAAGTCATGGATCCAACAAATCAAATCAAAGCTACCCACATTGGAGTCGTATCACGTGGTTTACGATACCAAGCTGACCCAAGCAAACCATCTTTTGGAAACCGGAGAGAGTTCAAGTGAGTGCAAGAAAGTGACTGATCCGAGGTTTTCAGATTGTCAACTTGCTCATAAGAGTTTGCCTATTGAAGTTTACGACGTGGAGTGGGATTTGATTATGGTGGATGCCCCGACCGGGTATTACGATGGGGCGCCGGGGAGGATGAGCGCAATCTACACGGCCGGGTTGATTGCCAGAAATCGAGAGGATGGGGAGACTGATGTGTTTGTGCATGATGTGAATAGAGAGGTGGAGGACAAGTTTTCAAAGGCTTTTCTTTGTGAAGGGTATTTGAAGGAACAAGAAGGGAGGTTAAGGCATTTCAATATTCCAAGTCATAGAGCTCGCTTAGGGAGGCCTTTCTGTCCCAAAATTTGAGGGAAAAAGAAGGGATTTCAGTATTCCAGGCCATGGACATGGAGCTCACTTTGGATGACCTTTTTGTTCATAAGTTCATTATTATTATTGGTTTGCTTTTTTGCTACTCATATTTTCTTACATTTGAAGGTATCATCATCATCACCAAAAGGGTAACTAATTGATTCTTTTTAGGTTTTCGCAACTTGGAACTTTGTAGTGTAATTTTGGCTTTTTTTTTCTTATAGGTAAAAACTTATGAAGGTTATACGAGTATATTTTATATAGCACAAATAACTTTGATCCGACCTACAATATATGAGTGATTTGAGTTATAAAAGAGTGGGACTCAAGAGACCTTCTCTTTCTTATATTGAATAAGCTTATTCTTTTTAGTAAATAAATTGAATTCTTTAATTAGTGAAATTGTTAAGTTAAAATGAAGTCAACTCATTAGGAAGACAATCCAATCGTCCCAGAAATCTCTTTTATAAATTAAATATAACTCCCTCAACTATGGCCAGGTTCAAATTGCCAACCTCCAACTACCAATTGAAGTAATGTTAATATGAAGGTACAATTAAAGAAAATGTGATAATCGAAGAGGACACATTGCTATAATCAGTATTCTAAAACTCTTTGCCTAACTCCGCCTAGGCGCTAGGTGCCTCTCCACCGTCGCGAGTTTCTTAGTCGTCGCCTAATCGACCAAGTCGGTGACTACGCCAAACCCCATGGACCTTAATTTATTTTGTAGCTTTGATTTTGTAACGTGCGATGACCGAAGAAAAAAGGGGGCGAACTTAAAAAGGAATGGAGAGTGGTAATGGTGAAGAAGAGAGAGATGTAGAAAGAAAAGGGGTTTGATTTTGTGGATATTCAGTGGGTGGGCTGAGAGAGGGGATAGATTAAAGGGTTAGATCTAGGAGGAAAGAGATTGGAGGATGAAAAAATGAGGAAAGTCGGTCTGTCGGAAAGAGAGGGAGAAGAAAAAAAAAGAAAAGAAGAAAAATAGGTAGTTGATCTGCCAGATAGAGAGAAGAAAGAAGAAGAAAAAAAGATAAAGAAGAAGGGGGTTGTCTCGGCACTCAGAATTTAGAATGAGGATGGACTAGGGAGGATAGTTAGACTGTCGGTTGTAGGGGCACTAGGTAGGTGGAGTAATATTTTTTTTTTGTTTTTAATTCTAAACTTGGCTGGTTTATTGCTTTTGGGTTATTGGGAATTGGAATTAGTGGTATGTTTGTATATTTTTGTTCATTTTATAAATATAGACAAGTGTTTGATAAAATGACAAATATAACAAAAAAATTGTAGTCAATGTGTTTGATCTTTGATGTAAATTATCAAAAAAAATCGTAATTATGTCTTAATTCTAGGCCCCGCCTAAGCCTCGATTAGTTCCCTAGGCGCTAGTGTGTCGTCTAGCGGTCGCCGATTTTTAGAACCTTGGCTATAATTGGTAGCTGATGGGGGCAATTTGATCATGTCTCATACTGGGGGTTATCTGTAATTTATCCATTATATATATATATATATATATATATATATATATATATATATATATACACACACATACACACCATGTAACGACCTGAACCCAAAAATCTGGTCCGCTACGTGTAGCACACGTATTGGCCTACTGAGCACATAATACTTTGGATTATCAGATCCACGACAAGGCGACCCAAAAATCCATGGATGATGTTGGTGCGTAGAGGTAGTGTATGACCACTTTATAAATCACACACAAGTCTCATATCTACCCAATGTGGAATTGGGGTATTACACACTATACTAGTATAGTTTATTTGTTACTCCCTTTGTTTCTAAATAATTGTACTCATTTCATTTTTATCCATTCAAAAATAATTATTTTTTTTCAAAAAAATCTTTTATGAAAATATTTGTATTTTATCTTTACTTTTTCTACTTACTATAATTATGGCTACATACTCAAGGATATTAAAAAATTACACATTATATCAATATTTATAATACAGGTAATTATGTTTTCTTAAACGGTATATCGAGTCAAACTGGACAATAATTTAGAAACGATAGGACTATTAAAGTTACAAATATGGAAAAGGCTCACTACACGCCACACGGGTTCCCAATTCTTTCCTAGGCTTTAGTCATTTAATCAAAAAAAATTGTACTTTTTTTTTGTTTTTTTTTTTTTTTTTTTCTCCTAAGGGGGGCGTGAGAAGGGATCGAACCTGAGACCTCACACATTGTGAAGTCTCATCTCTACCACTGAGCCACCCCCTTAGGGGTTAAAAAAAAAATTTGTACTTTGGTTGCTTGACACGCGTTTATATATTCTGAAACATTTGTTTCAGACAAAGAGTTTATTATTTTATTTTAAAATGTTTCATTTAAATAGTTCAATTTCAAAAATTAAGGAATATAAATTTCATTTTATTACTAATGGATTACTAAAAGTATCATTCTCTTTACAAAAACGAACTTTCAAACGGAGATTTTTTGCCCGAAACGAAATGAGTAATTAAGTTTCAAACTCCCTCTTTCACTTTCGAATTCAATTTTGAAGTAATTTTTTTATTTAAAAAAATCATAAAACACATAATTTTTTGAAGCAATACAAAACACGTGTTTTATGATATTGAAAATTTAAAAAAAATAACTTCAAAATTGCAGTTGAAAAAACACCATGTTATACCAAAAAAGAAGTCAAACAAAACAATAAAATTGTAAAAAAAGGCAAATATCAATTAATGAAATACTAGTATTTGTGCCCGTGTCATAGGCACGGGGTTTGTATGAGATCAGTTCAAACAAAACCCACAACTAAAGGTTTTATATGTAATTGTGGAGGGAGTAATTCAAACAAAACTCATAACTGATGGGTTTATATGTGATTAAACCTAGTATATGTATCTGTGCTATAGATACGGTATCGGTATATAATCAACTCAATGGATGTTCGAGATAAATTATAGATCACCACCTCGTCAACTTAAACGGAATGATGTGGTTAAAAAAATGTGTTAGAGGAAAACATTCATGTATCTGTAATTGGTTGTGGAGAGGATAATTCAAAAAAAAAAAAAAAACTCCTCATAACTGAAGGGTTATTACATTCTTATTGGTTGTGGAGGGGGGTAATTCAAACAAAACTAATAACTAAGAGATTTATATGTAACTCGCATATTTACGAATCAATCTGGACCACCAGTTGTGTTTGATACAATTCGATCTAGGCCATCGGTTAACCATTCATCTATATTATAATTCTGCTCAATAGTTAACTATTGGTCATGATTCATTTTTATCAAACATAACTAATGGTCATGATTAAATCTTTAAAAAGTTAACTACGGGCCAAGATTCATTTTTACCAAACATAACTAGGTCAAGATTAAATCTCAAAAAAAGTTAACTATTAGTCAGGATTCATTTTTACCAAACATAACTATTGGTTATTATTTATTTGTGATTTATTGATATACTGATTTACTAATTAAACAAATATTTAGTTTATAGATTTTAATGATTGTTATGGTAATAAATTGAATCTCAATTTTTTTTTTAAATGTTCTTTTATAGATTTTTAATTGATTATTATAATAATCAACTGAATCTCAATATAATTTTACTAGTATTTACTATTTTACAAATATTTAGATTGTCATTCTTAATTAATTGTTATCGTAATCAACTTAATCACAATTTAATTGTTGTCCGACATGGATTTATTTTTTATTTTTTTTCGTAAGTTCTATAGTTAATTTTGAATATCTATATTTATTATACTCATACATAACAATGTTTTAATTGCTTGATATTGATATTGAAACGCACCCACGAATACAATGGCTTACTATCCAAGAATATTTAAAATTACAAATAAAATAAAGATAACACACTTTTTTGTTGAAAGAGAATGATGAAAGAACCTAAAGAGAGACGGTGCATGTATAGATCGAGATTTTGTGTGTCTAAAAGAGAGGATGTCGGTATATTTTTTATTTTTTTTGTTTAAATTGGATTAAGACGGGTATATCATAGTATATGGTTGTAAAATAAAATATTTTTTGCCCGGCCTGGATTTATTTTTTTTTAAATTGTTCACAAGTTTTATAACTAATTGTTATAATTTTAAATATTTGTATATTAATTTATTTTTTATATATTTGTGCTAAGTTTACTAAAGAGAAAGATGAGAGAAACGATTCATGTATAGATCGAGATTTTGGTGTGTCCAAAACAGAGAGGATAACGGTATTTTTTTTAAAAAAATTGGATAAAGGACGAGTATATCATAGTATATGGTTGTAATATAAAATATTTTTTGTTCGGCCTAAATTTATTTTTTTAAAAAAAATTATTCGCAAGCTCTATAACTAATTGTTATAATTTTAAATATTTGTATTTTAATTTCTTTTTTTTTAAGTATTTGTGCTAAGTCTCCTCATTGATTTTTTTAAGTTTTTGAAATGTCTTATTTTTTTTAAATAGTATATACATTGATACGACACACCGTTATCATGTCTCATACTTACACCGTGCCCATAAACACAAATACGAAATCTAGTCTCTTTTATAATTCAAATAAGTGAGGTCGTTGACTTTTATTGAAGAGTTGGTTATCTACTCTCCCACCTGCCCGTGCCAATCCTAATAATGCCTACTGTTGCAACTGTTTAAAGACAACTTCGTTTAAAATACTTTATTTCTTCGTTTTTAAATAATTATCATTTTTTTTATTATTCAATCCAAAATAAACAATCATACTTATCTATTTATTAAAAAGTCAACTATAGTATTTTAACTTGGTTAACTGTTCCGAAAACATTATTTGTTTGATCTAACATATAAATTAATTAAAAAAAATATAGTATTATAAATATTAAAATAATATTTGAATATTCCAATGATAAGATTGTGATAATGAATTAAAGTGTGAATTAAATCAAAAATAAAATGATAAAGACAACTTTTAAAACAATAAATAAAAAACGTAAAGTAGACAGTTTCTTTAGAACAATTTAAAAGGAAATGACTTTTTTTAGAAACAAAGGGAGTAGTAAAATTTAGTCAATAAAATTCAACTATTGGTACAATGGTACCAGAATATAAGATAGTTTAACGAATAAATTTTGTTGAAAAGCTGTTTATGAGTTGTTATATTTTTTTAAAAAAAAAAAAACTTCAAAATTAGTATTCATATTTTTATGTATATTTCATAAAAGAATGAAATGAGGATAATCAAATATTTATTAATAAATAGTTGTCTTCATCTATTAAAAAAAAACCAAAAAACTCAAAATTTTAACTTTTTGGCTTTGGCTTTTCCATGCATAAAGGGTATCTATAAACAAACACTCTAAATATGACTTTTCAAAGCAAAAGCAATCACTCAAATAACAAACGAAAAGAAAAGAAAAAACAAACAGACCATCACTCTAAACACTCTAAATATGACTTTTCCAAATCATTCTTTGACCAATCAACTTTAGCTCTATATATCTCTTACTTTATTATCTTTAATCATAAAGAAAAGAGAAAAAACAAACAGACCATCACTCCAAAACACCTCCCTTCCTCCTCTCTTCATCTTAACAACCCAGAAATCCCCCACCCACACCCAGAAATCCCCCACCCCCACCCCCCACACCACCCAGAAATCCCCAACCCATACCAGCTTTTCATTATCATTGTTGTTCTCCTATCGCGGGTTCTCTGAAAAGTCAAGAGAGAACTCGGGAAACACAGCTTAAATAAGAATGTGGGGAAGATGATTGTTGAAACGTTCCAACGGGAATACAACTGCCCATCTTCCCCGTAATCTATGTTGCAGGGAACTCTTTCAGCAGAGTGCATTTTTGCAGCACAACACCGATACACACAATCCCTGCATTGCTGACCCACTAACCAAGAAGAAACACAAAACTGGAAGAAACTTGCATGCACACATACCTCTATCCAATATGCATAGATATGAAAATATTCAAATTATTCTGTTTGAAGTTTTGGGAGGGTGCACTTTTCACAAGTTCTCCAAGAGCATAACTAATCCCCACATAATTACCTGGGTACCATGTCAGCAAAGGCAGTTTCAGAACTGCAAAGTCAACAAGAGCAAAAGGCAAGAGTCTCGCAGAAAATACCAGGGTAAACAATTTCCAAAGGAAGCAACTTTGTGTTAACATTAAACCACCAGAAAGCTTGTGATAGTTCAATAAACAAAATGACAAAACATGCGCAATTACTAATTGAGGATAAGAATATAGACTATAGTAAACATTAATCCTTGCAGTGCTGCAAAAATTCATTGCCAAAAAGCCCATCTTCGTTGCTCTCATAAGATGGCAGTTAATCATTATCCACCCTCAACGGTTGGCCTTTGCAACCCTCTCAATTTCATCCTTCTTCTTTATGGCATAGCTGCAAGTACACAAAAGTAGGACAGCAATCATGTCAAACTTAATTCATGCTAAACTGACTCCCCAAAAATGTCATTTCATGAAATCCAAAATTAAAGGAACACAATGAAAGACAGACGAGAAAATTTGATGTTCACCTGTTGGAGGACCCCTTGGCTGCATTTATAAGTTCATCGGCCAGGCACTCAGCAATGGTCTTGATGTTCCTGAAAGCACTCTCACGAGCACCAGTGGTCAGGAGATATATCGCTTGGTTAACACGCCTCAGTGGAGAAATATCAACAGCCTGACGCCTCACAACACCAGCAGAACCGATACGAGTAGCATCTTCTCTTGGTCCACTAAACAAAAGAAAGTATATTTGAGTAACAAGTCAAGCACAAGAATATAATATGATGTTCAGGAGTCATGATGTCACCAAGTGCTCCAGGAGCAGGGATAAAATGTTTACCACAGTCCTAAATTTACAAACATGAGGTTCAACATGATGTGGAAAATACTGAAGCATAAGCAAGACAACAGTCCAAAATCCACTTTAACTCATAGATCAATTCAAGAATAAATCTCTCTCAGTCACCAAAAGCAAGACAAGAACTTGAAAGGTTACCAAAAATAGAAACAGCATATTCTCTGGTGTTTGTACCTGTTAATAACAGCATCAACAATGATTTGAATGGGATTGGCGTCTGTTAGCAAATGGATGATTTCCATTGCATGTCTCACAATGGCGACTGCCTTAATCTTTTTCCCGTTGTTTCTTCCATGCATCATAAGAGAGTTAGTCAGCCTCTCCACAATAGGGCACTGAGCCTTACGAAACCTCTTGGCTTGATATCTCCCAGCTGTGTGAGGCACGTAAGTTGGATGCTTAGAGGCAGTTGCAGTAATGTAATCCTCAACCGATAGATCACTGACCTGTATAATATAATAATTGTTATAGTTGGTATTCGATTGAATAGTTAGAAGCAAAACTCAAAAATTTCTCCACGGTCGCATTTAATCCCTGCAAAATTCTGGAACAGATGGATAGCTCATCAACTTAAGCTGAACTATTTGTGTCATTAAGTTGACAAATGGATAGAATAGCATTTAATTAGTGTTTGTGTTATTCAAATACATGCACAAGCGTAGCGGAGCTAAAATGAAAAAAATGGGCTGGCACCAATATATCATACACCAACGACAACAAAAAAGACAAATTTAAAATCTCTATTAAAAGCACATCAGGCTTTACTAATTCTATAGACAAACCCTTGGATTACCCATTGAGAAATATAGTTTTCTATGTCAGATTTGGATAGCAAAAGACAGGTTGAGTATATCAGAAAAAAGACAGGGTACCAGTAACAATAATTCCAATTTACTCTTTTAAATTCTTTCTCTAGAAGTGCAAACTAACTCCAGATTCTAAGAATGAAAAGAAAAACTGTTGCTGTTGGCTGACAACTTTTTATCCACCTTCAAGTAGCAAAAGAACCAATTTTTCCTACACACGCTGCCTCAATCCAACAAACACTGGCACCACGACATACTCTGATACAACATTAACCAGCTGACACAAAGACATTTTCCAAGAAAGTGCAGAACAATCGAGGAAATTGTCCCTTGTTCATGGACATTTTTTTGATAAGCGTCATTTGTTCATGGACATTAACATACATTGTTATAAAACTACAAAAATGAAGCTAAGAATCATTTCAGTAGCATAATGAATCAACTGAACCAATGAACATAGAGTGTTTCTAAATGGAATCATGGTGAGGGAGGAGCTTTTGGAGGAAGATGGGACGATCTTTCAGTGTGGTAGGAAGACTATCAAAGTGTTTCGGAGCTGTTACAAGGATTGCATAGAGTTTCGGCTTGTTGAAAGATATACAGGTAGGCCTCATGTGATTTTCCTCTGCTCCATAGAGTTCGAATGGGTCTGCAAATTACTGGGGAGCTTTTCAAATTTCAAAGGACCTTGCTGGAAGATGAGACAGGGTAACGCACGAGAACTGGTGGTGGCTAAGGAGAAGAATGCCTCTGGGATGTTCATTAAAATTTCTGTGAGAGGCTTGGGGAGGTCAGGCTTGATTTGCTTCCCTGAATGTGTCGAAAATCTGGGGTTGATGGTGGCAGAAAAACTTCCCAGATTTGCTGCCTTCACCTCAGAAGAGGGTCACAACATCCACAATAGTCCCAAATCTTTTAAGGAAGTGGCGGAGATCTCTCCTTGGCCTGATTTGGTTCGCAGTTGTGGAGATGGGGTTGCGGAAGCAGACTTCTCAGTGGATGTAGCTTCTTGCAGAGGAACTGTGGATTTCCTGGGTAGGTGGTTTGGTTGGGTTTGTTGGGTCTTTAGATTACCCTAAACCTGAAGCTACTGAGCTCCAACAGTGGGTTGATCAGAGATGGAGGACTCCAGGAGGAGTGAAAGTTGTGAACATGCATGGCAAATTCTTCCTCTTGGAGTTCCCCTCGAAGGCAGAGGCGAATCGGATTCGTAGAGAGAAGATATGGAAGTTCAAACAGGTGGATCTTATCTTGGAGTGCTGGAACCCTGAATTCGGCTGCCATAGAGATGAGTTGGTTTGGGTTCGAGCCCAAGGGTTACCTCTCCATTTGTGGGGGTTGAGGGTTTTCCAGGACATCGGTAAGGCCTGTGGAAGTTTTATTAGCATTTACAGCGTTGCAATCTCGAGGAACGATTTGAGTGGGCGAGAATTTTGGTGCGAAGCAAGAACGACCTTCCGGGATCGGTGCGCATCAGAGTGAGTGAAAGAATTTTCGTCGTTCCAATCTGGGCTGAATCTTCGACTTCCTGTAGGTCATGGAGGAGGAACGACGGAGTAGGAGGCAAAGCAGCCGCTGGAATGAAGAGGAATAGGGTGGAGAAGATTAGTGAGCCTCACGCGAGGGTGAGGGAGGTGATAGGTAAAGGGAAAGGGAAGGCACAGGCCTGAAATCAGAAAAAAGAGACTGTGCGGAGCACATGGGTCGTAAAAAATTTGAATTTCAAATTAAATGGCTCAGATAGTTTGGGCCAGGTTTTGGGGGATAGTAGTGGACTCAAGGCCGGGCCTGTTGGAAGCCCAAGTTTGAGGAGTACTCAAGTAGGGAGGTTGGGTACAATTAGTGGTCCATCTCTTGTAGAGGAATCGGAGGGTCCTGCAGCCCAGTGTAGTGGGCTTTTGGATAAGGTAGATCCAATCCCTCAAAACAGAGCCCATTAACAGGTGGACAGGTACAGCCATTTATTATAGCAAGGGGAATCGGTCTAAAATATCTGGGGAGGAGGCATCTTCAAAGGCGCAAGGGATCCAAGGCGAAAATTTTCACGGTTCTCAGGAATCCTCAAACTCTAACGAGGAAGATTGGGCTTCAAAGGAGTTCCAAGAGAGCGAAGATAGCGACTTCGATTGCGACTGGATGGGAGGCTTCTCTCAAGGGAGTCGTGAGGATACGGTGTCGGCGTCTTTAAACGAGGAAATGATTGAAGGGTCGTCCACAACCGAAGATATGTCTCCGAGGGACCCTGTTGAGGAAAATATGCAGGGGGCTTCCTCGCCTACAGGTCGGAGTTCAAAGGCCATTACAGCTCATGCATGAATTCCTGAAGTTCTTCAAGCAGTCCCAATTAGATGTGAACCATTATCCGTTATCCAACTTCAAGTAGCAAAAGAACCAATTTTTCCGTCACATGCTGCCTCAAACCAACAAACACTGGCACCACGACATACTCTGATACAACATTAACCTGCTGACACAAAGACATTTTCCAAGAAAGTGCAGAACAATCTAGGAAATTGTCACTTGGTCATGGACATTTGTTTTTGATAAGCACATTTGTTCATGGACATTAACATACATTGTTATAAAACTACAAAAATGAAGCTAAAGAATCATTTCAAGTAACCCAAAAAAAAAAAAAAGAGGACCTTACATGAGCCAAATAATGTATCAATAACATAAAGAGACCAGAATTCACTAAGGTTGAAAAGTTTCAATGGAACACTACCAAGGCTTTCTCCCTGAATTTGTTTCTCAAACAGAGATTATAGCGTGTCTCCTTTTTCTATTAACCTGATTCTCACTTCTGTCAAAAAATATTCCACAAGTTCAACTATGTTAGGAATGGAAACTTAAGGTTGAACTCTGCAAATGCAAGGCTTTAACATTATTGAATATTGACCCACTGAAGTTTAGCCAAGTGTGTCTTGTGCAAGTGCCCCACTACCCAGTCGCCTCCTAACATTCTCCAAGTTAATATAAAGTTTACCACCGCTTCAAAAGATTAAGAATGTGTCAGAAACATGTCCAAGACCAAGAGTGTCCATATGGTATATTGGTATTGGCATCAAATACATGTCCAACAACAAAATGAGCTTTTGTTTGGTGACACTAATTAAAAGCTCTTAATCACTTTTGGTTCTTTTATTCCATATACCTGGAACAAAAGCTGAAGGCAATAGGAGCAACAAGTCTACAGTGGAGACATAAAGAACAAGGCAGGGAGACACTAGCACAATAAACTAAGTTATCTTGCTGCCACGTAGGAAATTAAATTGAGTTTACAATGATCAGCCGACTAGGATAATAGACATATTCAAAAGTACACACATGAAATAAAAATGTCTACATTGGATTGAATTATGAGTCTAAAATCAATGCTCAGTAGAATAGCAAGGACTCATCGCTTTGATTGTGTTAAGCAATAGCCAAAAACTCAATGTCTAATAGGACTAAAAAAATTACTAGCTGGTGATAACGACCACATACGAGACCAAATTAATCCTTTTTCACTGCAACCTAAACAATGCTGGATATCTACCGAGACACCAAATTAACACATGGATTAATAATTTAGTCAACAGACACAAAACTAAGAGAGCAAGCATGCTAAAGAACAAAAAAAGCATCTCCATCATATTTAGTTTAAGCAACTAAACACAATGATTAAATTAAACATGTATACATCAAGTATAAGCTAAGGAATTGAATATGAAGCTCAATAAAACAGCTAATTAAAAGGAATTTCAATTGCAAGGCATGAATTCTGTTATATCTCACGAAATAGGTAAAAGTTTTCAAATCACACACACAGAGACTGCCACAGAGAGAAGGGAACCTGTATGTCCACGTAGGACCATTTGTTGAAGAGCATAACCTCACTGTGAACCAGTGACTGATTCTGATCATTTGCTGCAACATCCGGCGCCGCCATCGCCTACAACAGCAAGCAGTGAGATTCATTAATTCCATAAATTCATTATTGCAATTTTCAGTACTGAAATTACTCTATATGGCGAAGAAACTGGAGCAATAATCGTACTTTTCGCTGCCTGTACGGGCGATATTAGGGTTTAAGGACAGAGAAAGGGGGAGAGAGAGAGAGAAAGCAGCTGCAAGAAGACTCGGGGGGTAACGAAGAAACGAAAAAGATATAGCTGCGGCGAAGATTGAAATGACTCTAAAACCAACTAGGGTTACCGCCACTCTCATTGTTACTCATGTTTTCTCCCCATAATACCCTTTACGATCGAATAATTGACATTGGGGTGTGTAAAAAATTTTCAGAACCGAACCGGACAAGTTAAAATTGAAGTGAACTAATACTTTAGTTTGATCCAGGATCTGAATTTTCACAGCACCGGACAATTGGTTTGGTCATGGTTCCAAAACCAAAAAAAAAAAACATAGAACCGGACCAAATCAAACCAATATGTTATTTATTATTATGTTATTATATATAATTATATATGTATATAATATAATATAATATAATATATAGATAAATATTAATATTATTAATTCCTTATTTAATTTTCCTAACCCTAAAGGCTAAACCCTATTTGCGTTTGCCGATCGCTGTCGTAGTGTCGTTTCCTACCTCAAGATCAAAGCAAGAAAGAGAAAGAGAGAAAGACTGAGATACCAAGCTGCTCACTGCTCAGGTCAAGTTCATCAACTCGGCCAACTGGATCAAGAGGTGAGTTTTTTCACAATCTCTTCACCTCATCTAAGCCTGACCTTTGAGTGAATCAATCTGCCGATTTCTTTGACCCTTTAGGCTTCAACTGAAACCCTCCAATCAATCTACTAAACAAAATCACAGACCCTACACTCACTCCTTCAAGCTTTAGCGAAAGAGTGGAAGTTGTTTGAGAGTTTGAACTTCAGCAGTGATGGCAGCCGATAACTTCAAGCTTTAGCTGCTACGGTAGGCTTTAAGTTCCCTTGAAGGTTAGCTTCTATCTCTCTCTCACTCTCAATCTAAATTCTAACATAGTCACGTGGATCTTTCAGTTTTAAACTTTACAGATCTACCAAAGTCTCAACTTTCATTGTAATCTGTGATCGGAGACTTATTAACATATAATCCATCTGTTTGTATTACTTTCCATTCAACATCAAAAGAAAACAACTATTCAAGATTTAAATATGTCCATCAAGCTGGATATTGAATTCATTATTGTTATCTATCGATTTTAAGTTGGATCCTCATACATAAGTAGAGCCGTCAAAATGGGCAAAACCCGTTGGGTTGGTCCGTCCCGCCACCTAAAAATGTGGGTTGGGTTGAGAAAATTTGAATCAGCTAGGAGGCGGATCAAACGATTTTGGCCCGTGCATATCGTAGGCTGAAACGGGGCGGGCGAGTTGATCCGCCAATTTTAGAGATACTGAAAAATATTACCCGTAATTAAAGGGTCTCAATAATATATAATGTAACCTCAAAGGAGGTAGCTGATAATTTTACTTCACCATAATTAATACTAACATTTACTTGTTGACTTTAATTAATCCCATTTCCCTACGCCTGCTACCCATTTACCCAGTTCCCTATCCCTTTCCCCCTCCAAATCACCCGCTCCCTCCCAACTCACTCACACACACACATGCACATCGGCACATACTGTCTCTCTTTCTCTTTCTCTCCATCTCTCTCTCACTAAGGTTTAGACTTCAATATCTATCATCTTTCTTTCTCGCAATCTTTTAATGTCTCTTTGAGTTCCAGATTATCCATGAAAAGGGCTACAAATATGCTTCGATCCAGTTTCTTCAAGCATCCATGACAATATCGATGAACAAATTTTCTCAGCTTTGCAGTGCAAACCTTTGTTTAAGCAAGAGATTCTTGGTTCTCCATATTCATTTCTTGATCCTCATTTAGTCATCTCTATGTCTTGACAATTTTATTTTTATTTTTATTTGATTTATTATTCATCATCAAATTCAATTATTTAGGGTTTTTGTGCGATTGGTGTTCGTTAGATCTGTAAATATAATTCAGATGTGCTATGAACTGTGGATGGCAAACCTCTATTTTAGATGGTGATGGGAGAATATTACTTGCATTGGGGATGCATACAAACAAAGACAAATGAGCTGCTTGTAATGACAATTAGGTGGAGAGCATAGAAAAGGGGGAGGGTGTTAAAGGTTTCTCAAATTTCTAGGCGTTGATTGTGCATGTTTTTGGATGGGTTGGTCGGCCTCGCCCCGCAACCCAAGGTGGGTTGGGTTAGGCAATGTTTTCCCAATCCCCTATTTTTGTGGGTTGGTCATTGATCCGTTTTGACAGCTCTATACATGAGGTCATATGGCTATTATCAAGTTGTACGAAAACTTCAACTTCCTCAACGGAAAACATTTCTTATTGCAATTTATTCAATTAAACTGTGAATAACTAACGTTGGATAATATGCTATGCCTGAACATAACAATATATGCTAAGAACCATCAACAGCTTTACAAAAAGAAACAAGGCAAAATTAAACAGTTCTGGTCTAGTCAATAATGAGTCTATGATTCCGACATTTTTAATTGTTGAATATACTTTTATAAAATGGTTTTTAATTTTTTTATGAGGTTTCCTTTAAGATTTTATATGTATTTGCATTAAACAGGTGAAAAATAAATAACTATCTTACTGGTCTGGTCCTGGTTCTTATATACGTCTTCGATTAGTTCTGGCCGAACCAATGTATTGGTTCTCAAACATATTGGGTTAGTCCTGGTTCTAAATTTTGTGAAAACCGGACTATTGGTTAGGTTTCGGTTTTCTCAATTTTTCCAAAAAAAGTGGACTGAACCGGGTCAAGCTCACCCCTAACTCACACCTCATATTAAAGGTATTAATGTCTTTACATTCTCTTTGTTTGAATTTTATTGTAAATACTATCCAATATCCATGTACATTTTGATTGCATTTTACTTTTGGCAAAAATAAAATAAAATATTACGAGTATTTAATGTAGGCAAAAACTTAGTAAGATGGTCTTATGGATATTTTTTATGAGACAGATCCTCCATATCCGACTTACCGTGTGTTTGTGGGTTGAGCTGACTCCAGTTTTGGTAGTCTGGCGCACTATATTATTCACTACGAGCTATCGCAACGTGTAATACCTCAATCCTACATCGAGTAGATGTGAGACTTGTGTGTGATTTAAAAGGTAGCCATGCGCTGTTACTGGGCACTAACATCATCCATAGTCTTTTGGGTCGGCTTGTAGTGGGCCTGATGACCCAAGGTGTTGTGTGCTCAATGGGCCAGTGTGTGGGCTACACGTAGCAGACCGGGCTCTCGGGCTCGTGACGTTACAGAATGGTATCAGAGCGAGTCTCAGCCGGAAATGTGGGAACAAAGTACTGTGCGGGCCAAAGTGCTACACCGCAGAAGGTGGGAGCCACCTCTTGATCCCCGTACGAGCTACCTCTTAAATCATGCATCGGCCGAGTTACGATTTGGCCTTGACGAGGACATCAAGGATTTAAGTGGGGGAGATTGTAATACCCCAATCCCACACCGGGTAGATGTCCATGTGTGATTTATAAGGTAGCCATGTGCTACTACTGGGCACCAACATCATCCATGGACTTTTGGGTCGGCTTGTGGCGGACCTGATGATCCAAGGTGTTGCGTGCTCAGTGGGCCAGTATATGGGCTACACATAGTGGACCGGGCTCTCAAGCTCGAGGCGTTACACAACGTATAGCAAATATAGCTATAAATCCTTATTACGGCCTCTTGCATCTTTTAAAATATGAGAAAATAGTCGTGTTTCAAAACAAGCACCCAATGACTATCTACGTACAATCTTATCTCGTCTCACGTCACGCAAACAACTATTCCAATTTTCAGAATTAATAGGAAAGGCTCTCGTTACATATCTTACAATTCTAGTAATCATATAATAGTTGGCTAAAGCATTAAGAACATATAATAATAACCAAATTGTGTGGCTCTCACCGTGAAAAGAAATAAGTGGGCTTGGAGGAAATTATTTTTTTGAAAACTGGTATCTAAATTGGGCCATTTGAGAACCCAAAATTGGAGAACACACATTTGAGAACTCCCACAATGTGGAGAACCCATTTTTTCTTGGGTAGGGAACTCACCCAAGAACTCACATTAAGGATGCTATTAAACCATAAAGTAGAACCATTAAAATCATTCTATTTAAACCATCAAACTGAACAGAACCATTCGGTTCGATTCAATTTTAATCATTACATGATTTGATTCGGCATGAGAAAAGTCGAACCATTAAAAATTGGTTCGGTTTGTGGTTTTGGTCCCAAATCGAACTGTTACACTCCTAATTTGTAAAATGTTCGATGAAATGCTAGAATATGGACTTGTTCATTATTAGACACATTTTTCAATCGCGATCCATCAATTTTGAATCACAACACATCATTTTGTAAATCGTGATGTATCCAATTGGAATTGCAATGCATCGCTATGTTTTATAATATGATCATATTATAACGTTGATTAGTTTTAAATAACATTTTGGATGTCTCAATCTAGTTGTGACTTTGCTACTGTTGGTAGCTGCAAGCCAAACAAATTTTTTGTATTGATCATTCTGCTGAGACTGAAATAAGAAACTGAGTTAAACATTACTTAGGAATCTTTTAATACTGACTTGAAGTTCAGACAATTCATATTTCTTAAATTAATTTTTTTTAGAGTTGTTTTGTTATACATTTAGTTTTCCACGTTCAAAATTTGGTTCCATTACTGTAAGTTTTGTTGTTGATTATGTATAGGAAATAAGGGACATAAGATTTAGGTTCAATTTGTAAGGCATCCAATTAGAATTATGATGCATCACTGTTAGTCCCAAAGGGCACAATACTAGGCTAGAAGGGGGGGTTGAATAGCCTAGTAACACTTAAAAACTTTTCGTGAAGATTCTCAAAGCTAGTACTTACAACCTATTGAAAAGGTTGAAGTAGTTGAAGACTTATAAGGAAGACAGACTAAGTCTGATGGTGAAGCACTACCGGTAGACTTGGCTATTCACTCAAGTTTTATGCTCAAGAGAATAAGTTAAGTACAAGATAATGAATACAAACAGTAAATAAGTTAACACAATGAACACATGTATTTTGAGATGGTTCGTACTATAAAGATTACTATGTCCACCACCAAAACAGTCAACCTTGGATTTGAAAGTTCATTATGTTTTCCACTAGTTCTATTACAAAAATCTCTAATGGATCGTGTATAAAATATTTGACTGGTGTTTGAGGGTGGGGAAGTGAATATCTAGAGAAAACAAAAATATTCACAGCACTGAAGAATAGTAAATGAATACAACAAGATGAAGTAAATGATTTGCAATAAATATACAGATCTTCTTGTTGTTGTTGAGGACTTCGTTGATCAGTTTATAATCTCTTGAATGCACTGAGACAGATGGCTTGATGTTGTTGAATAAGTTCAGAGCATTTTCTTTTTCAAGTGACCTCTCTGCATTGTTTTCTTAAGTCTTCATTGGCAGAATTTATATCGAAGCATTCTTGAGACCGTTGGAGAAGACGAAATGAGTAGCAGCTCTATTAGGTTGGATGCATTAAATGCAAGGGGCTGTTGGTTGACTTTGTCTTCAACTGGAACTGATCAAGGTATGGAGAGGAGTAGGTACTGGAGTGAGCAGATGGGAGACAAACAGAGTTGCAAACCTGTAGTAGTTGGTACAGTCTGTTTGTGTCAGACTGTAAACCTGCTCTGTTTTGTTCGGGAGCCGAAAGTCTTCATTATTCGGAAAAGCTGGGGAGGCGTGTTCCTTGAATACAGGAGTCAATCGATTGATGGATTAATTCAAACTGATATTGTATAAATATCTGAATTAATAATCCCATTGTTGAGTGTTGAGTTGGACATCTTGAGAACACGTCATACTACTGATCGAAGGCAGACTAGGTCTGCTGGTGAAGGCTTTTAGTGAAGCCTTTGCTGAAGTCTTCTGGTGAGGACAGCTGAAACCTGTGAAGTCTAAAAAACTATTCTAAAGGCAAAGTTATATACACAGTTGTCACGCTAACTAGTACGCAGCCAATTTAGCCACTAAGTATAGAACTTAAAGTAATGTGTGATCAAATGCAAATCTAAGATACAATGAGAAACAACCATCACTATGTTGTATAATTTGAAATCATGCATCACAATCAACAAATTATGCATTGCGGTGCATATTCATTCATTAGATTCAAAATCATGCATCGCGTTTAATTTTGTGCATCACGTTATACGATTTTGTGCATCTAAAGCTCTTGAAATGCGCGCTTTCGATTGTTCATTAAGGGTATTGTGGAAATTTGAATTCTTTAGATTTACTTAAAGACCATTAAGTTAAAACAACCAGTTTAAAATCATGAATTTCTAAGTCTATCTGCTGAAACCTTCAGTAGATAAATACCTCTCAAACTTAGTTAAACAACCTTCTTTAAACAAAACTCGACCTGCTTAAAGCTAAGTCATTAGCAGCTAACAGCTGCTGATAACATTGTGTCAGCACATGCTAAGTATTTTGAACTCTCTATTTGTTTAAACACTATTTACTGTTGAAATGTTTGACATTCATGCTCTTATATTAAATTATTATTTGGTTATCTATTTTCAAACAAAAGAAATTTTCAAATATCTTCCTCAAATTGAACCTCTTCTTCAAACTATTAAAAGTCTTATTTCAAAACTAATGAAGTCAAAAATTATGAAGAAAAACTCTTATCCTTCAATTGTAGAAAATCTAGACATTTTGCTTCAAACTGTCCATCTACCGGACATGAGTATTACAGAAGAGCTCTCAGAACCCTTGAAAAACAAAAATGATTAGTTACAAAAGATCAAAATCTAGCAACTTAGATTGAGACAGATTCAGAAGATGATTATGCTGATTTTGTACAAGAAGCAAATCTTTGTCTTGTAGCAGAATCAGTTGTTTATGATTTAAAAAATGAGTCTGATGATGAGCTTCCAAACTCACCTATTAAAGGTCGTAAGCTGTCAAAGGTCATCCAATCTGAACAGTTTGTGATCAAGAAAATAGGAAATAGTTTTTACAAACAAAACATAAATAGTCAACCAAATGGAAAAGAAAAATCAACTTCTTTTTAGGACTGTTGACACTAAGAAAATCAACTTGTCAAAAGACCAGGAGGAAAAGTCTTTCGACAAAAAGGCTGAGGATCTCTTAGAACAAATGCAAAAAAATGTATTCCAAGTTTGAAACATTTCAAATGATTCACATATCTTTGTCTAATGACTTTAAAAGAGTTTCTGATGAAAACAATGAGTTTTAAAAAATCAATGAGCTCTATAAAGTTCAGCCAAATGAATTGCTGCAACTTAAGAGCTTAAATGAACAATATGAGACTCAAGCTAAAGTCTCAGTAGCTCAGATAACTCAGATAACTGACCTTGAAGAAAGGAATCAATGACTGAACAATGTTGTTAACATCTACTCAAAGTCAAAAGCTACTGTTGAAACTATCATTAGTCAACAGAAAGATCGTGAAAATCAGCATGGTCTTGGATTTTCAAAAGCTAATGAAAACTGTGAAATCAGACAGTCAAATGGTGAACCAAAGGTTCTGCTTAAAAAGAACAAAGGATCTACTTATAGTGTTGTTTCTCATAAATATCTTAAGAACCAGCCTAAGAAGTCCTTTAATAAAAGTGAGAAGCTGAACCAGGATAAGTGTCAGTCTTCTGCTGAAAAACCTCAAAAACTGTTAGTAGCTGAAACAGTTAATAAATATCAAACTACTGACTGATGCCAACCAGCTGATAAAAGAGGATGAATTAGAAGGAAAACTACTACTTACAAGTTTAAACCAATTAAATTCGTGGCTGCTAAAACTTCTACTGAAATACAAGCTGAAACAAAAGGTTCCCTTCAAATGACTGACAAAACTGGTTATCACAAATGCAAAGTCTTTACTACCTTTGGTTATCAGTCTCATGAATGCTTATTTAGATTTAATCTTACTGACAAAGCCAAGATGCCTAAATTAAGGCAGGTTTGGCTACCAAAGAATGTTATCCCTCTGGACACAAACCAATAAGGGTACCATGATGAAACTGTTCACATTTCAGGTATGCTTTATGGCAAACAATCAAACAACTAATGTGTGGATAATAGATAGTGGATGCTGACTGGGTTAACTAAACTACTTATTGACATTATCTCAGCAAAAGGACCCTCTGTCATTTTTGGAAATAATTCCAAAGGTAAAACCATATGGATCCATTGTAAGAGGATCCAAAAAGATTGATAATATATCTTTGGTACAAGGTTTGAAACACAACCTGTCGAGTATATCACAATTCTATGACAAAAGGTATGAACTGTATTTTCTCTTCTACTCATTGTTTTATTAAAGACAACATCACTAATGAAGTTTTACTTAGTGGAACAAGGAAAAGAAATGTTTTTTTCTATTGACCTACTATTTATAAACAACAAAACTCAAATATGTTTGATAGCTAACAATGTTTCAAAAACTTCATGGTTGTGGCATAAAAAACTTTCACAATTAAATTTTGAATATCTTTCAAAACTTTCAAAAGCAGTTTTAATGAATGGTCTGCCACCAGTTCATTTTCCTACCGATAAGAAATGCAAAGCCTGTATTTTAGGAAAAATCACAAAAACATCTTTCAAACCCAAACTATGTCTTTCTACCAAAAGAATGCTTGAATTATTACATATGGATTTGTTTGGACCAGTTTCTACTTCAAGCTTAGGTGGAAGCATGTATACCCTAGTTGTTGTTGATGATTATTCAATGTATACATGGGTTGAAATGATGCAGTCCAAGGATGAAACTTATGGAATATTCACTACCTTGTTCAGAAATCTTCAGACTAAAAAAGAATGTGACATTATAAGGGTAGGATCTGACAATAGTACTAAATTCAAGAACCTTGGAATGGATACCTACTGTGATGATCATGGTATAGACCACAATTTCTCAGCTGTAAGAACGCCTCAAAAGAATGGTGTTGCTGAAAAGAAAAACATAACTCTTATTGAAGCGGGTAAAACCATGATTGCTGAAGCAAATATGCCTAAGTACTTTTGGGTAGAAGCTATCAATACAACATGTTTCACACAAACAGATCTCTCATCAACAAGTTTCATGATAAGACACCTTATGAACTATGGAGAGGCAGAACACCCAACATTGCCTATTTCAAAATCTTTGGGTGCAAGTGCTACATTCACTACAATGGTAGTGACCACAGAGAAAAATTTGATGAGAAAGCTGATAAATGTATTTTCGTTGGTTATGCTAAACACAGTAGAGCTTATAGAGTATATAATAGAAAATTTCAAATAATTGTTGAAACTATGCATGTTACTTTTGATGAATTTTCTTTACTTGAGTCTAATGAGACTCGAGATGTTTCTTAGCACTTTGAGATTTTTGAGATAGGAAATGATAATAGCTCAATTAAGAACAATCCTTCATTATCTACTCTTCCTGCTGATAGCTTAATTGTCCAAAATACACATCAGCAGGACGGTATTAAAAACCTAATGTTACTTTTAACCCCATTCCAAATCTTTCCAAAGAAATTAGAGAAGCCAGACATCACCCAGTTACAAACATTATTGGTGATCCATTTGGTGGCTTAAAAACAAGAAGCAACTCAAGAAATAAAACAGTTGTGTTGAATCTTGCATGAAATTAAATTTGCTTAAAATCATTCCACTTGATTGTCAGCCAAAAGCTTAAAAATATTTTGGTCAGCTTGTAATTGTTTGTCAGTTACTTGTTTGTATGACCATAACGTTTTAAGTGTCAGCTTGCTTTCCTTATTTGATTGAACTAATACTTGTACTGACACTTTCTCATTTTATGTTTTTGGTAGATATTCTGTTAGATATTTTTTCCCAGGATCTTTTGTGATCTTGTGAAGATATATACTCTGCCAAACACATTTTCAAATTCAAATGTGTTTCTAACGGGTTACTCTTGAAGTTCATCTATAAATACCCACTAGAAGCACTCTTGAAGACATAGAAGTCTGAAGCCATATACTCTCAAGAAATTCTCTCTGTTTGAGTCTTCTTTAAAACCATAGCTAGATAATCTTTCTTGTATAATTCTTTCTAGTTATTGTTTAGGCAAACACTGAGTGATCCCCTTTTCATATCATTTTGAAATCAGTCAGTTTGTCTCACGAGTTTGATTGTTTCTCAATCATTCTCCATAAACACCGGTCTTTTGTTGTACACTGATCCATTAGAGATCAAATAGATTTTTAATAAAATTAGTGCACTTCAAAAAATCCAAGTCTGACCAACTTGGTAGTGGACGTAGCAGTTTAACTGTGAACCACTTCAACTGATTTGTCAGCCTGTTGATTCTTATGATAGATTTATATCTGTTCAGTTCATTACATTAGTTTTATACTTCAGTGGCTAATCGGGCTACGTATCGATTAGCGTGGCAACTGTGTATAGAACTTTGCCTAGTATAGTTTTTATAGGACTTTACAGGTTCAGCGGAAGACCTCTCCACAAGCTTCATCGGAAGACCTGCTCAAAGTCTACAAACGGCAGACCTTGTGTCCACTTGGTCTTGCATGACGTGCCATATCCAGCAATGACTCATTGCATTAATTCAAACTTATCCTGATCATTGTTTGAATTAATCTAAGACATTCCCTGACACATCAAGCCGCCGAAAGCAACTTTCCGAAAAGCAGGAAGACTTTTCGTCCTGAACAGTGAAAGCAGGAAAAGCAGACTGTCTCCTACTGTCTGCAACAACTCTCAGATCTGACACCTAAATCGCCCACTTTTTGAAGATCTCATAAATCATTCTCTGCTCTAGATATCTGTGAAGATGAAATTCCTTGACTGACAGCCCCATGCATTTAATGCATTCATAAAAGAGCTGTTGAAGTATTCGTCTTCTCCAATTGATCTTTTGAAGTGCACCTGCTATAAATACTGTCATTGAAGACTGGAGAAACAACAGTACAGAATCGATCGAACACTTAAAGGATTGCTCTGAAACTCCATAACTCCAAGTCTTACTCTCGGTGCAATCAAGAGATCCTCAACGATCTAGAAGTCCTCGTCAACAACAAGAAGGCGTTCATCAACACTTATTGTTTTAACTTCTTGTTGTTTACATTCATTAACTATATTTACGCACTAATTAAATATCTTGTATTTGGATATTTAATTCCCTAGACCCCAAACACAAGTCAATATTTTGTACACGATCCATTAGGGATATTCTTTGTAATTGATCTAGTGGAAAATATAGTGCACTATTTAAATCCAAGGTTGACTGCCTTGGTGGTGGACGTAGCACTCTTTATAGTGTGAACCATCCCAAAATACTTGTGTTATTTCTTACTGTTCGTCTGCTATTTGAACTGTTTATTACTTTGATTATCTTTATCCGTTTACAGCAGAAATTAAGTAACTTGTAAAGGTCTACGGTAGTCCTTATCGGCACACTGAACAACTACATTGAAGGTCTTCCGCTACTTCTATCTTTTCAATAGATTGCAAGTACCCTTCAAAGAATTTACTTAAAAAGTTTTAAGTGTTTAAATAAGCTATTCAACCCCCCCTTCTAGCTTATTATTGTGCCCATTGGGACCCACAATTGGTATCAGAGCCTTACTCTTTGAAAACAAGTTTTTCCGAGATTTAACTCTTGAGAGATACGATAAAATGGCACAAACACACTACATGCTGCCTACATCTAATGCTAACCACGTCCCAATATTGGACGAAGGACATTTTGATCTATGGAAGGATAAAGTAATGAGATTTATGAACTCTATTGACAACAGATTATGGAAATGCTATCGCAGTCAACATATACCAATGAAGCCAAATCTTCTAGCCTCCATATTTGGGAATCTGCATAAGTACCTAAAGAAGAATCTGAATGGACAGAGGATGATAGAAAGCTGGTAGAACTTGACAACAAAGCAATCAACATAATCACCAGCTCTCTAGACACAAGCACATACTAGCAAGTGATTCGATGTACAACTGCAAAACAGATGTGGGAAGCTCTTGTGGAATACTTGGAAGGAGACCAAGACACAAGAGATAACAGAAAATATACATACATCTAGCAGTTTGATTCTTTTAAAAAGGATCCTAAGGAAACCTTGAGACAAGCATACGATCGCTTCAGTGAGGTAATAAATAGTTGTTTTTCTCTTGGTAAAACATATGACAAAAAGGAAATGAACATGAGGTTTCTAGGCTCTCTAGGTAGCTTATGGCATGTTAAGACCACGGCTATGAAAGAATCCAAGAACTTAAACGAGATGACTCTCCGTAGTCTCTACGCAAGTTTGAAGGTTTATGAACTTGAAGTAAATCAAGCTCTAGAGCAAGACAAACAGTTCAGAACTGTGTCCTTGCCAGCCATGGTCCAAGAAGAAATCACTGTTGAAAACAAACCTTCCACTTCCTCCTGTGAAAACGATTTCCTCTCAGATGAACAATTTGCTATGTTTGTAAAATGTTTTCAAAAATTTGCAAAATATGGAAGGAAGAACACACACCAACAACCTTTTAGAAAGACTGGTGAAAGCTCATCTAAGGAAGAGCTTGTGTGTTACAATTGTAGAAAACCTGGTCATTTTGCCTACAAATGTCCTAAGCCAAAATTTGAAGCATACCGAAAACCTTCTTTTAGAAAATTTCAAAAACAAAAGGGTATGTTGGCTGAAGACATAGAAGACAAATAGGTTGCTACATGGTTTGAGACTGATTCAGAAGAGGAGGAAGATGATTGTGAGCAAGCTAACATATGCTTAATAGCTCATGATTAAGGTCCTACCTATGACTCTGAAAATGAAGTCGAGTTTCACCTAGTCCCTTGGATAAAAGTGAAATCAATAGTGACAGCTTCAGTAAGGAAGAACTTCTCAAGGATAATCAAGATATGCTTGAAGAAATTTAATTCCTTTAGAGTAGTGATCGATGTATTTTATACGTCGATTTTATATACTTCTGTGACTTAAATTATGCTATTTCATGAGTCTTTTGAGTACTAATATATGTTTTCGGTGAGTTTTGTAAGTTTCAGGATTGTTCGTGAAAATACAGCGAAACTCCGGGGTTTTAAGTGCAAATTACAAAGAAAGAAAAATTGAAGAAAAATGAATATCTGTCAATCTGACACCTTGCGGACGCAGGTGCCTCGGCTGCGACCGCAAGGTAGGCAGTATAGGCCCCCGAAGTCGGCTAATCAAAAATCAAAAGCCACCACGTCTTGGAGACCTTGCGGATGAGGTATCCGACACTGCAGCAAGGTAGGCGAGATGCTCAATTTTCGGGTTTTCACAGTCATTCGATTCAATCACAACTCAGAGTATATATAGAAGTCGGATCTGAGCCTAAGCATAAGGAGGGCGGTTGGAGCTCTCTTTACATAGATTTTAGGTAGTTTTAGATTGTATAACATAGTTAGGTTTTGTAATTTCAAGTATTGAAGATCAAATCATGTCTTTCATCATCTCCATGTGCGTTCATCGTCTATGATGAACTAAATCATCTAATCTAGGAGGTGGGAGGTAACTTGTATCGAATTTATGTTTTGATTCATATATATATATGTCTATTCAATGCTTGTTGATTGTGTTGTTTATCAATCCCTATATTATTTTGCTTTGAACAAATGAATGTAATCGCAAATAATAAAGGCTTTAGAGGTGCGGATAAGCGCATGACCAAGTGCATATGTCGTACAACGGCTCACCAACACAATAAATTGGACCTATCGAGCACGAGAGTGATAAGTTAGGACCGAGGTTCTTACATGATCTAGGTGACAGATAGATCATAAATCTAGGTGACGACTAGATTACGGTTCATGTGCTTAGGATATGGAATGGGTGAATTTTCGGGGATGGAGGTTGAACCAATTGTTCAACAGACCATATCTATTTTTAGTGAGCGAACCAAGACATTGAATGACATTATTATGAATTGAACATAAAGGAGATATAAGTGAAACCCAGAATCCTAGATTTCCATTTATCATAAGATCTTCATATATGTTATTACCGTCTAATTAGTTAAACATCTGTAACTAGTAATTTAGAGTAGAATTAAACAATAAAAACCCCCTTAGGTTAATAATTTGCTATCTATAACACTTTGTTCGTGATCACTTGTCTCTGTGGGTTCGACCCTTGCTTCGAGTCTATTCTATAATAGTCTTGTACACTTGCAAGGAAATAGATAAATAAAACAATTGATCAAGTTTTTGGCGGTCAAGGGACAAGCTAGTTCACGTAGTTAGTTTGTAGGTAGCGTAGTTTTTAATTTAATTTAGTTTTTAGTTTAATTTTACGTTTTTATAAAAATAAAAATACAAAGATTTTATTTTATTTTATGTTAATAGTTAGTTGTTTTTAAATTGCTTTAATTTATTTTTTATGCAAGGATTAAGTAGATCTTTAAATCTGAATTGGTAGACTTAGATCAAGATATAAATATTGTTAAAGATACCAAGATATTTTGAAAATCTAGCTTTTCGAGCACGATAATCAAGATCGGCTAAATCAAGAGGATCCTACGGTTGATCCTACAATGGAAGAAAATAACAATAACGTAATCACGAAAACCTAGTTGACCCAGTCAATAGGAATCAAACAAGAAGAGCACTTGCAAGAGAAAAATATGGAAGTAGTTATAAATCAAAGAACTATTAATGATTTAGTAGACCTTCATTAAATGTTGTGACATCATGTTTAGTCTTGCCAGATCTGTTAGGAATTTTGAGCTAAAAAGGACATTATTTTAATGCCATACCATCTTTTCATGGGATGCCCCATGAAGATCTGTCGGTTTCTTAAGAGAATATGAATACATGATGAGTACTTTTCCTTTAGGAGGGTTGGTGAAGATCAAATTAAAATGAAATATTTTCCCAGTGCATTAAAAGAAAGAATTGGCAAAGAGATGGTTTATGAACCTAACACCAAGCAGTGTTTATACTTGGGCATGAATTATATGATTTGTTTATGAGCAAATTTTACAAACATGCATCTCTTACGAGTATAGAAAACAAATCATGTCATTCCAAAATGAACCAGGTGAAACATTCCATGAGTCATGGGATAGATTTAAAAATACGCTTATTATGTGTCCTCATCATAATTTGGCTCAACATGTGTTAGTGCTTCAATTTTATCATGGTCTTTCGCCGGGTTTACAAACTATGGTTGATAGTGCAGGCTGGTTCTATTAATAGAATGACACGAAGCACTAGAAAATTATTTGAGATGCTAAGTATTAATTCCCAACGAGAAAAGTGCTAGAGGTAAAAATAGGAGCCTATATCAATTGCAAGATAATTCAAATACACAAGCTCAATTTGAAAATTGGCAAATTCAATGTGCTCTATGTGGATTATATTCTCATGCTACTAATTTTTGTCCGTCAAGTGCTATGTATTAGAGCAGGCTAATGCTATGAATATGTATCCTCAAAGGCCAAGGAATGATCCTATTCAAATACATATAATCTGGTTGGAGGAATCATCCTAACTTTTCTTGGGAGAAATAAGCCTTTGCCTCAACATTCAACCTCAAACCACAACCTCCAGGTTGCCAAATCAAAATCGGTTGAGAATGAAGAAGTTCCCAAGCAAGAAGTAGCTAGTAAAGGTCAAGCGGCTTTGATGAAGTACATGCTTGAAGATTGATCTGAAGAAACATATTGAAAGTTCGGAAGCAAATAAAGAGAAGAAGAAAGTTCCCTAGTGAGCAAGCTAAGTCAATCACCGTCTGCGAAGTGGTAAGTGATAGGTGAAAGGTAAGTGATCCCGATCCTTCTTCTAATATGCATGCTACAGGTAGAAAATACGAAAAAGTAATAGAAAAGAAATTGAGAAAGATAGTGATAGTAATAAAGTGATTAATGATGTAAGTAATCCAAAGAGGTAGAAATAGAAGTAGAGTTAGAGGTTCCAAATAAGGCAGAGAGAAGAA
>CM028378.1:120221889-120254319 GCA_013146195.2 Codonopsis lanceolata
ATTATTGCCCCCTTATGCCCTATGCGCAAGCTTTGTAGAATCGGTGAGCTTCAAAATTAGAAAGCGGCGACAGTTTTAGGGCATTACCCTAAAACTCTTCAACCATTAATTCCATTTCTCCACCCCTCCACCTAAATCAAAAATGCATCCATTTTGAAGGCTTGGAGCATCAAATCAAGGGTCAAGGGAGCAAGATTAATGTGAAGTCAACCAAGATTTGCAACATTAATTGGTTTAATTCTTCCACCTCTTTAATTATTTTAATGTTGTAATTTTTGGAGAAACTTTGCATTTATTTTGATACCTTGATGATGAGCTAAATATATTTTTGGATTGTGATTATTATCTATGTTGAATGTGATGTTTTAATTTAATTTCTCTCTATTTGATGTATTACTCATATATTTTTGGTTATTATCATTGTATGTTTAATGCTTTTAATGAAGTCATGAATCATTAAATGAACCCTAGAATGATAGGATCTGACGAAAGCCCTTCCTATTATTCGAAAATGCGTGATAATTGTTTACGTCTCTAAGGCACACCGATTGTCGGAAGTAGATAGTCATTGGGTGCTTGATCTACCACGCGGCTATTTTCTCCCCTAGGCTATGTGTTGCGAGGATATGAGCCCGTAGCAAGGATGAGTGATAGCTAGGTTTTCTATACGTGCGAAAGCCGTAGAAAATATTAGTGCGCACCCGACTACAGAAAATTTGAGTTAAGAAAAATAGAGAGTTAAATTAAGACATTGGCTAGACTAGAAATATCACAATCCTACCTTTTTAACCTTGATTTGATGTTGCGCCGCCGTTTCCTGTCGCGTTAATTTAGTTTATTTTCTTGCCATTTATTTTGTTTATTTTATTTTTATTTTAAATCTAATTTCCGTTAGCTTAGATAAAATTAGGTGTGCCCAATTTTAGTACTTAGGATTTATTTCTAGCTCTATCCTCGTGGGATCGACTCGTACTTGAACTTTATTACTTGATACGACCAGGGTAATCTTGCGTGTTGCGTTCAGCGCATCAAGTTTTTGGCGCCGTTGGGGATAGATTTCTAGAATTTATCTTGATATTAATACCAAGCTTGCCTAATTTTAATTTAAGCATTTTTTTTCTTTTTTTCTCTATTTGCTTTAATTTTAGTTGTAGTTAGTTTTTGTTTTCTTTTAGAGTAGTTTTTTTTTATATTGTTCTTTTGCATTTGATCTTGTTTGCTTAGTGAGTGTTCTTGTAGCTAGCTTGAAGCGATGGCTTGGAACAATGTCAATTGGGACTTTGATCAAGGGGCATGGAATGGAATGCCGGGAATTTATGAGAATGAGATGGCGTCAACCGAGGCTATGAATTATACTCCGGTCCATCCGAGCTTAATTTGTGAGAATTGTTATGGAAATCATTTTCCATATCCGTGTGCATTTGGGATGGAGTCGAATTCTTATGCTTCTTCCTCTCACTACCATCATGAAGACCCCCATCATCACCCCTATGATCCGAATTGTGTGAGTAACAACTACCCTTGGGAAGTTGAGCAACGCCGCTCACGGAAGAAGAAACAATTCAAAGTCTAAGGGCTCAAGTAGCCGTGTTGATAGAAGCCATCAAGCTCCTAGTCCCTCCTCACGATTGGGAAGCTACAATGCGGAAATTCGGTATTGCCCTTGAAGAATCACCTCAAGAAGACCTTCAACCCAATGCCGAGGAAAACCCAATGGAAATGGAGCTTTGCAATGATCTCTCTCTCACTAATGAGGTGAAATTTCGAGTATCTTGGGACAACCTCACTTGGAGCGCCTCAATCTCATATCCATGTCGCGGTGGAAGATCCAAAGTATAGAAGCTTGTGAGTATGAAGTGATCAATCATGCTCCCCACCCTATCCGGGAGTTCTCCCACCCTTGAAGAGTATGTTAGTAATGAGATGGAGCATCCAAGCATTTTTGAAGAGGATGCTTCTTTTGGCCCAAATGAAAGCTTCAAGGAACCGTTCCCTCACCTCTACACTCCACCGAGCATTGAGGCTCAAATTTCTTATTTCCACCCGCCTCTCGAGCATCAAGAAGAATTCATTCACTTAAGTGAGTTGGGTGTGATATTTCCTATTGCCGACATTTTCAAATGGCCTATTTTTCAGAGTCGGCAACTAAGGAGGTGTTCAAGTTTAAAGGCCTTCAATTAAAGCACTTCCTTGGTCATGGATTTTATGGGAATGCCATGTGCGCGTTTCTAAATGAACCGGTGCCTCCGTAGGCGAAAAATTGGTTTCTTTTATTTCTTTTGTATTTATATGTCTTGTATTTTGTGTCGCTTTTCGAAGCCCTCCCAAGTTTGTGGGTTTGTAGGGAGGTGTACATAGAGTCCCCACACCAAAAATATTTTTTTTTCTTTATTTTACTTTTATTTGCAATATAATTGCTCTCATATATTTCTTTTGAGCTTTGATTTGATGTAGGGGTTGAGCAATTATTCAAGTTTGGGGGTGACTCGCGGAGATTCATGGAGCGACATATTCATGGCTTGGACTTCAAGTGCACCGACTTTGAGGGAGTTTTCTCTTCTCTTTCCCCCCCCTTTATATGCATTTTTATGATCATGAACATTGTGGGCAATGTTCGGTTCTAAGTTTGGGTGTGAGGTCGGTCTTATCTTTGCCCTCGATTTTTTGGAAAATTTTGAAAATTTTTAGAAAATTTCAAGCTAATTTGGACCCCATTAATTATGCTTTGATCATTCATCTCATCACTTTGGCGCTCATAGAGTTGTATGTGCATTATTTTCTTGGATTCGGCCTTGAGATTATTACATGCATAGTTGAGGATATTTTGTGATTTTTGTGCTAGCCTTTCCCTCATTCATGTTAAATAGTGCCCATGTGTGGATATCTTGATAATTTTTTTTAAGCTAAGCTCTAGCTTTGGTTGTGCATGTGTTATGAGTACCTTGTTGTGAGTTGTGATGCCGTTGGATGATTTCGAGATTAATGAATAGCTTGGCTTGTGAGTATGACAATAGCATGATATAGGCCATGTTTGACTCGTTTGTGCCATATCGACCTACCCATGTTCACATTAAATCCCTAGTTTCCCATTTGAGCCTTATTGAAAGAATGGTGTGTGCAAAAGCACACAATGACCCCCATTCGCCTTCATTTTGATCACCCGCATTGACTTATCCCATGAGCCTATACACTTTATCCAACCCTTTGAGAGAGCACTTTGTGAAATGAATTGCTAAATTTATGTCTTGGAGGGAGTATGTGCTTCATGGAAGTGTTGTTCTTCATGTATTGGTGTGGTGTGGTTTTTAATTTTGGTTGATGAGTTGGGGTTGTTTATCTTGTAAAGGGCCCTTGTGTAAAAAAAAAAAAAAAAAAATCAAAAGTGAAGGGCAACCCAAAATTATGAACCATTTGTGCTTTAAAGTTATTCAAAGAGGGATATTGTGGGATGAAAAATCATTTGTGGTAGTTTGATGTACTCTCAACCCCAAGTTCTTGATATGTAAAGAAAAAAAAAAAAAAAAAGAAGCTAAGTTTGGGGGTTGTTGAGAAGAATGGTGAGTTATGATGAAGTATGTTGTTTCATGAAGTTAGACTTGAGTATGATTTTGAAGGCTTCACTTGTGCTCTCTTGTCTTGATTTCCTTCCCTTCATTTGTAGCTCAACCTTGGCCTAAAGTTACAAGCTTGCAAAAGTCCTATTGATATTGTCATGCCATGGGTTATTGCCTTGTGAAGTATTTATCTCTTTCGGTTTCATGGCTTATGCTTGGTATTTCATTGAACGTTCAATCCTAGCTAGAGTGATGCTATTTAGTCATGGGCTTGTGCTTCATGTTTTTAAGTAAGTGTTTGAGGAAAGTTTGATAGCATTGAAATCACATCATACCTTGGTTATGCATTTTTATAATCTTGAGTTTGATTTCTTTCATGGTAATGCATGTGGGATCTTGATTGAGTGCCTTCTTCATTCCATCGTTGTCTCGAGCTTATCCATAATCCATATCTCTCTTTGCTCGGGACGATCAAAGCTTAAGTTTGGGGGTGTTGATAAGCTTTTAATTTTCTATTATTTTCATTAGTTTTCGGAATTTTTATTGATTAATTTTGAGCTTTGGTTAATAATTTATTGCATTTGAGATACTATTTTTATGTATTTTGTGCTTCATGTAGGTATCTCAAGCATATTCAAGGTTTTATGGCTCAATTCATGCAAATCGAGGCAATTCGGGCATTAATGTTAAGTTTTGTGGCTTCGTTAAGTTTCGTCAAGTATTTCAAAGGGCGGCAGCTAACGAGAACTTAACGGAAGCAAAATGAGGACTAAATTGCAAAGCACAGGGGCATAGGGTCTTCGGCGGCCGCATTCAAGAAAAGGCGGGGGCAGGGCAATTCCTTGAAAGTTGGCTTCATTAATGCGTTGTCAGCGGCCAGCGCCCGTCACCGCCGCCCACTTGCGACCGCGCGTCCCCTTACGGATCGGATCGGCCGCGTCTTGCCATGCCCATCCGGCCCACGTGCCTTTCCGGCCCATTCCCTCTCTCATTCCCTCACCCACTAGCCCGCTTTGACCCGCGTCTCTCTCCCCTGGTTCCGCCACGACCGGCCTAGCGACCCAAGCCTCTTTTCTTTCCCTTTTTGCCCTCAATTAATTCTTGCCCTTCCTATTATGCCCCCTTATGCCCCTTTGTTCGAGCTTCATTCGGCGAGCATTTTCGGGCGAGAGAAGCGGGACGCCTTCGGTTTTAGGGCATTAGCCTAAAACTCTTCAACCCATTAATTCCATTTCTCCACCCCTCCACCTAAATCAAAAATGCATCCATTTTGAAGGCTTGGAGCATCAAATCAAGGGTCAAGGGAGCAAGATTAAGTGAAGTCAACCCAAGATTGCAACATTAATTGGTTTAATTCTTCCACCTCTTTAATTATTTTAATGTTGTAATTTTTGGAGAAACTTTGCATTTATTTTGATACCTTGATGATGAGCTAAATATATTTTTGGATTGTGATTATTATCTATGTTGAATGTGATGTTTTAATTTAATTTCTCTCTATTTGATGTATTACTCATATATTTTTGGTTATTATCATTGTGTGTTTAATGCTTTTAATGAAGTCATGAATCATTAAATGAACCCTAGAATGATAGGATACGAAGCGAAAGCCCTTCCTATTATTCCGAAAATCGTGATAATTGTTTACGTCTCTAAGGCACACCGATTGTCGAAGGCCGTAGATAGTCATTGGGTGCTTGATCTACCACGCGGCTATTTTCTCCCCTAGGCTATGTGTTGCGAGGATATGAGCCCGTAGCAAGGATGAGTGATAGCTAGGTTTTTCTATACGTAGCGAAAGCCCGTAGAAAATATTAGTGCGCCGACTACACCGAAAATTTGAGTTAAGAAAAATAGAGAGAGTTAAATTAGACATTGGCTAGACTAGAAATATCACAATCCTACCTTTTTAACCTTGATTTGATGTTGCCGCCGTTTCACTGTCGCGTTAATTTAGTTTATTTTCTTGCATTTATTTTGTTTATTTTATTTTTATTTTAAATCTAATTTCCGTTAGCTTAGATAAAATTAGGTGTGCCCAATTTTAGTACTTAGGATTTATTTCTAGCTCTATCCTCGTGGGATCGACTCGTACTTCGAACTTTATTACTTGATACGACCGGTAATCTTGCCCGTGTTGCATGCTCGGCGTGCATCACAAGCCCTCCCTCACCCAACCAACTACCGCCCAACCAACTACCGACGCCCAACCCTCTACCGACGCCCAACCAACCACCAACACTCAACCAACTACCACTACCTCTAGCCAACCCACTACCGATGCCCAACCCACTATCTCTACCCAACCCTCTACCGCCACACCCACCCAACAACCCATTCCTCCCGAGTCATCTACTCGTAGGAATTCACCACCTCCCTGAGGAGCCTATCCCTCGTGAGAGGAGCTCAAACTCGTGAGGAGCCAGCCAGAACCCCCACTCCTCCTCCTCCTTCACCTTTCAACTACTCACCTGACCCATCTACCCCTTCCTCACCTCACCAATCCCAACCAACTTCATCAACCACACCACAACCAACTCCAATCCCTCCCACAAAGCCAATAGACTCCCCGCCGCCAAGTTCCTTTCGAACTTTCTTCGAGCGTGCACAAGAGCGCACCTATTCACCCCTACCCAACAACCTCCTCAACCTACCCTTCGCAAACCAAAATCCCTCTTCTACCTGCCCCATCTTATTGGTTCTCTACGACTCTACTTATCGAATCATCCCATATCGGTGACAATTCGACACGCGACATTGAGATTGATTCCCCACCAGCCCCTCCTCCCCCTCCACCCATAACCATATCTTCCTCTACCAACACCATACCAACCCGTGACTCGTCCTCTTCCGAGCTCCATCACTCCTCCACTCCAGCCACCACGTGCGACGGCGTCTCTACCTGCGGCACCATCCACATTGGCCGCAACCTCTTCTTATCGCCCGACCAATGATGAAATTTTGTCATGGGGACGCCATATCAAACGGCTGGCGCTTACCGGCATCACTACCGCTATCGCCGAAATAGCCACCGCTTCCAAGGCAAATGACCGAATTGCCGCTCTTCTTCGACAATTTCAAGAAGATGTGCGGACTCGCTTTGGGACGATACGACACGACTTCACGAGATGTCAAGATCAACGTTGAAGCTCAGCGAGATGAGTGTGTGCGTATCTGCTCCTCCCACTTTCTACGAGCTTTTCCATGCCATTACTCTCCATCTCGGCAACAGTCGCCCTCCTGTTCTAGAGCTCAACTACATTGCTCGTGACTCTGCTCACAACATTATGAATGCTAATCGTGATCGTGATCTGGCCATCACGGAGGAGAAGCAAATGAGGTCAATTAACGTAATCTTGATGGAAGAGAAGCAGTCTTCGTGAAGAACTTGACTACCGTTCTCGTTCCACCAGACCTCCTACTAATGCAGATGACGAGTACGTACGCAGAATGGAAGAGCTAGAGAGAGAACGAAGGGAAAAGGAAGCTACAGACAAAGGCAAAGGGAAAAGACCTTGGTAGTTGTGTATCTTTCTTCCCTTACCTTTGTATTTATCTTACATTTTGAAAAACTCTGTGATATGTAAACATCTTGTTTATAAATTCAGAAGATTACTTGCTTTTCAAAATTGTCTTGTTTGAATTCTTGTTACTTTATTTTCTATATCTGTTTAGAATTTAAACAATCAGTTTAAATTTATTTGAACTGCTACTAATCTATGTGCTGTTCTATGACTTTTATACCCTTGTATGCACTTAGATTATTTCCTTACACTTGAGGTGCTCTTCTGTTTGATAGAGGCATGTCTTCTGCTACAATATATATAAATTTCTCAGACATGTTATTATCTATCACATAGTCTGTTATAGCCCTCATTTGTAGTAATGATGACCAGATATAAATAGGAGGAGATTGTTGATTCATATGATATATTTATATATGTTCAGTTCATTATATTAGTTTTATACTTCAGTGGCTAATCGGGTTGCGTATCGATTAGCGTGGCAACTGTGTATAGAACTTTGCCTAGTATAGTTTTTATAGGACTTTTTTGAAGACCTCTCCACAAGCTTCATCGGAAGACCTGCTCAAAGTCTACAAACGGCAGACCTTGTGTCCACCTAGTCTTGCATGACGTGTCCTATCCAGCAATGACTCATTGGATTAATTCAAACTTATCCTGATCATTGTTTGAATTAATCTAAGACATTCCCTGACACATCAAGCCGCCGAAAGCAACTTTCCGAAAAGCAGGAAGACTTTTCGTCCTGAACAGTGAAAGCAGGAAAAGCAGACTGTCTCCTACTGTCTGCAACAACTCTCAGATTTGACACCTAAATCGCCCACTTTTTGAAGATCGCATAAATCATTCTCTGCTCTAGATATCTGTAAAGACGAAATTCCTTGACTGACAACCTCATGCATTTAATGCATTCATAAAAGAGTTGTTGAAGTATTCGTCTTCTCCAACGGATCTTTTGAAGTGCACCTGCTATAAATACTGTCATTGAAGACTGGAGAAAAAGAACTGTATAATCAATCGAACACTTAAGGATTGCTCTGAAACTCCATAACTCCAAGTCTTACAGCTCAGTGCAATCAAGAGATCCTCAGCAGATCTAGAAATCCTCGTCAACAACAAGAAGCTGTTCATCAACACTTATTGTTTTAACTTCTTGTTGTTTACATTCATTAACTATACACATAATTAAATATCTTGTATTTACAGATATTTAATTCCCTAGACCCCAAACACAAGTCAATATTTTGTACACGATCCATTAGGGATATTCTTTGTAATTGATCTAGTGGAAAATATAGTGCACTATTTAAATCCAAGGTTGACTGCCTTGGTGGTGGACGTAGCACTCTTTATAGTGTGAACCATCTCAAAATACTTGTGTTATTTCTTACTGTTTGTCTGCTAATTGAACTGTTTATTACTTTAATTATCTTTATCCATTTCTTAACTTAAGTAACTTGTAAAAGGTCTACCGGTAGTCCTTATCGGCAGACCTGAAATAACTACCTTGAAGGTCTTCCGCTACTTTTATCTTTTCAATAGATTGCAAGTACCCTTCAAAGAATTTACTTAAAAAGTTTTAAGTGTTTAATAAGCTATTCAACCCCCCCCCCCCTTTAGCTTATTATTGTGCCCATTAGGACCCACACTCCCCAATTAGGTTCCAAACTTGCCCTAATTAGGGTTCCTTTGGATAGTAACATTCTGAAACGACTTTATCACCCTAGATGAATTTAATTTCTTGATAACAAAACAGTTAGGAATTCTCATCATAGCTATTTTTGCTTTTTAGCTGTTTTGTTGGTTCTGCAGTTTCATATCTTAGTTGTTTCAAAGCACATTCATCTTCTTGATGAAAAAGATTTAAAAACTCTAGTACATTAAAATTCTAACTTTTTTTGAGGATAAATCTAACCTAACTATTATGATCAAAACAGTAATCTAACCAACGGTACTAGTAAAAAATGTATAGATAGTTACATTAGACCTTTCATCCAACATAAAATTAAAACATAAAGTAAGAAAAAGAAAAGGCCGGTAAAGATATCTATTGTTTGAATGGAAAAATAAAAAAATATTTAAATTAATTACTATGTACATTTTATTACAATTAATAACAAAAAATATATTTTAAGTATAGAAGAAATTCAATTAATTACCCAGATTTTTTTAAATGAAAAAGCCATAATCTATTCGGCAACACTCATTTGTTGAATGTAATTAGTTCTTATTAAGAGAATTGATTAGAAATCTGTCAACTTATATTTGTATTAACATATTTTTTAAATTATTTTTTAATTGGAATTATAAACATAAAATTAAAGGAAAAATAAATATTTTAACCCAACAGATAATAGCATACATAAATATCATGTCATGTTAAATAAATTCATGGATAAGAATATTTTTGATAATGTTTTATATATATATATATATATATATATATATATATATATATATATACATACACACACACACATACTACATTGAAATGAATGCCCGTACATAATTTTTCGTTTAAAAATTTGACATTCGTCAATAACTTTAACTTATACTTCCTAATTTAAACATGGGCTACCATTAATTAAGAATATTTCCAACCTATTTATAAAATTTTAGGAGAGATTATTGAAATTACTTGAACAAAATTGTAATTTTTTAAAAAAACTGCAATGAAAATTCTTTTAAAAAAATAAAGAGACATTATTTAGAAATTGGTATTGCAATATAGTTTTTTATTCAATTCTTTTCCCATTATTCCAACTTTAAAATTGTTTTCAAGGGGATAGATTCCTAAAGAGTTGACTGACGTGTGGCACCGTCTCATTAACGAAGCATAATTGAAATAAGTGGTTTCATGACTTCATGTATAATGCATGCATGTATGATGTATTGATGTGGTTGTAAATACAGTAGTTTATTAGTGTTATGGATAAATCAGGTTTTCACAAGTTTGCGATTTGACCGGTAAAGTCGTTAGTCTCTTGGAACCAAAAGGCGGGAAAAAAGCCTAGTGGTTTGCACTTTTTATGATCGTTTTCGCGGTGTGTACAGGAGTCTGGAGGTGAAGTTTTTATTCTGCCTAAATTACTTGTGTACCCTTGTTAAAGTATTTTTTAGGTTCCATATTTAAAGCAAGGCCAAATTACAATTATCACCCCAAAGTTTCTACCAAATCCTAAAGTGCACCTTAACCTACATTTTATGCCATAGTCATACCAGCCCATTTTTCTTAGATTGCCTCCGACCATGATGAATGTTCATTTTAAACGAAAAGTTAGCACATGCATCTCATGAGCAGGGCATTGTAGTCATTTGGATCGAGGTGCAAAGTGAAATTTGGTAAAATGGGATGATTATTTGTAAATATTGAAAAGTGAGGGATGTTTCATTAAAAATGAGAGGATAGCTCTAATTCAATGTATCCACATTCCACTCACATTCCCCGGTGAAACCCACCAACCACCGAAATCAGTCAATAATCAATTTATCTTCTCCTTCATCTAATAAGTAAAAGGCATCATTTCTCTTTGTTGACCCACATTTATGGATTCAAAGGTAAAGACTCTTCCTTCTGTTTACATCGTTCCTCCTTCTCCTACTGTTGCTGCCACTATCTTCTCTTTTCACCTTCGTCATTTTACCTTCATCGTCACATTCATCTCAACCCACCAACATAGTCTTCGTCATGAATAACCAATTGAATCCCTAATCTTTGAATCAGTAAACCCTTTTCCACATGAAACTAATTTCATCACTTCGCCTCAACCAAGCAACCCCAATTGAGATTTATGGATGTCATCGTAAATCAAGCATATATCACCAGATATGAGTTTTAAAACCCAAATTTTGTTTGAAGAGAGATGGTTTAATTTTTTTTATTGTCGAAAATCCATATTTGTTTGAAGATGGATATTTAAACCCAGTTTTAATTTTGATTTCAAAATAATGGTTTTTATTTCAATTTTGTTCTCACTGAAAGGGTGGTGGTGATGGTGTTGGAGGTTGGAAGAAGTTTGAAGAGTGATTTAAGTTCGACGACAGTGGTAGTGGAAGAGGTGGAAGGATGGAACGATGAGGAGGCAGAGCACCGACAGGCGACATCATACAGACAAAGATAATTGATGAGCACTAAGATCTTGAAAGTACTAAAATAACCTTCACGTGACATGCACATGTCAATTTTTGTTTGTTATTCTAACGCCCGTCACGGCCATGGGGCAATATGGAAAAAATGACAATGTCAAGTATGTCTATGGCAAAAAAACATAAGTTGGGGAGTACTTTGGAATAGAGTGAAAACCTTGGGCTGATAATTGTAATTTGGCCTTAAGGCAATAGAGTGAAAACCTTGGGGCAGGCATATGAATTTAATGATAGAGTAATGTTATACTCCATTTTACCAAAATAAAAAATAAAAAACATAGGTCTACTGTAATATCGACTTATTGATCTTAATTCGTAAGACGAAATCTCCTCGTTTTATAGTTCAATCCACCAAACCCGGTGGGCTGGATAAGGAGAATCCGTTTTACAAAAAATATTCGTAAAACCGTTTTACTCATGTTTTTGTCAAAAAATATGTTTACAAAGTTTAATAATTAAGAAAAAAAATAGTATTAAAATTGATCATAATTATAATAATAGTTTAGGATTATTAATATGTTAATATGAAATGTAGAGGTTAAAGTTGAAATAGAAATTTTGTTTATATTCTTCCCTTTTTAATACTTATATTAATTATAAATAGAAATGTAAACTTAAATTGTTTATTTATTTCTATTTTTACCAAAAGAAATTCATTGAATGGTAAACGAATGTAAAAGAAATTTGAAAAGTACTAAAGACATGCTAAATACATTGTAGTAGGAAAAACCAATTTTCTATAAATACCGCAGCTTTGTCCTAAACGACTTCTTTTTTTAATTCGACAGCTTTGTCTTCTTATGAAACAGAAGTGAACCCCGAAACTAAAATACTCCTAGAGTAATTAATGCTACCATTATAAATTCAATACATGGATTAATAATAGAGTATAATAAGAACAAAAATATCAGCTCTATACCAAAGTTGTTCAAAATTTGCATGTTACTTAATCCTAGAGATTGGATTAAACTATAATGACGTAATTATATTGCTACACAGGCATCACTATTTATCAATCCACGGACGAATTGCAAAAGGGTACTCTTTCCAGTACCTGAAACTCCCACCACAGCTACAGTTTGTCCTCCGTCAACTTTAAAACTGAAATCACTCAAGACCATCACTTCTGGACGAGTTGGATAACAGAAATCAACTTGTTTAAGCTCAATCGTTCCATATACATTAGTAGGCTTAAGCGCTGAACAATCATCAGGGTCAATCTTAGGAACACGGTCAATGATTTCAAAAACTGAACTGAGGGATGATCGCCGTTTATGAATGTAAGGGGCAAGGCCAAATGGTTCAACCAGAGCAAAAGTTGAGAAAGGGAACACCATATACGCTTTGAGGGCTGCAGAAACTGAAACCAATAACATCCCAAATAGCATAAGTTACAAAAGAATATCTAAAATAAAATATGAAGAATTGTAATGTATGATTAAAATTTAAAACTTAATTACATATTCATACTTTGCAAAGTGACAAACGGTGAACGGCGTGGTTGACCCTAGTTAGTGAATATGCATACATAGGTTAATTTTATACTATCTACAATATTTTAATTAATTAATTAATTAATATTATATTTTTAAAGTTAATGATGAAAAGAAAACTTAGATAAATAATATTCTATTTGTAATACACTGCCACTGGAATCAAAGCCAATTTTATAAACGTAATTGTGTAATGTTGAAGAATATAAGAGATAAGTAGTGACAATTTAAAAACAAGGAAGTTATAAAAGAATTGAGTTGTTAATATATATAATAAGAATCAAATTAAAGTATAGTTAATAAGTCAACCACAATATGGTTTATTTCGGTTTTCTTGAGCAGTTCACAAAAGCAATTAGGAAGATAACTTATAATCGCCTTTCATTCTTTTCTTTAACAAAGATAATTCCTTTTCTGGATTAAATCTTTGAAAAATTAACTACTAGTTATGATTTATTTTTATCAAACATAACTAGTGGTCAAAATTAACTCTCATTATTATGCTAATTAGTTCCCTAATTAATTCTGGCATTTGTCTTCATATATTACTTCCTCCGTCCCTAAATTATCGTCCTCCTTTCCTTTTTCGTCCGTCCCAAAATAATTGTCCACTTTGAAACTTAACTTTTTAGAACATCATTTTTACCACTTTACCCTTACTTTTTCACCTTACTTTAATTATGGGCCACATATACATGAGCTTTAAAGGAAACTACACATTAAACCAATATAAATAATCAAGTCAATTGTTTTTCTTAATAAGTTATGACAATAAATTAGAGACGGAGAGAGTAATTTCTTTAATATATTCAAAAGATATTGCTAGATTTCGTAGATCTGTCAATAATATAGGAGATTTCGTAATGCTTCCTTAGCTCACAAACGCGAGCGGCACAAAGAGAGAGAACCGCCCACTCGCCCTCCACCATTTTTGTAATCTCTTTGCCTCTCCTCACACATCTCTCTCTCTCTCTCTCTCAACAACAATTCCCTCCCTTTCTCAACTCTTTCTTTCTCGTTTTTCTAGGGTTTTCCTTTCTTTTTTTTCTTCTTCTAGGGCTAGGGTTTTGATTTGAAATGAGTAACAGCAAGAAGGACCAGTTCGATATGTCCGATGTCGGTGCCTCTCTCCCCGCCGCCGCTGCAGGTACTTATCTATTGCTAAACCCTAGTTTACCGCCGCTAAATGAATTGTGCTTCTATATATCTGTCTCTAACTAGGATTCTAATTTCTGTAGCTCTTAGTGCTGAGGATCGTGCTGGGCTTGTAAACGCCCTTAAGGTCAGTTTAGTTTTGGATATGGAGATTAATTTTACTAGGTTTATCTAAGTGGTTGTTGGGCGTACCTTCTTACTTACTTATGTTTGTAATTCGTTATTGCCTTGAATTCTTACAGAACAAGCTTCAAAATCTGGCTGGACAACACTCTGATGTTCTTGAGAGTTTGACACCAACAGTTAGAAAGCGTGTTGAGGTTCTTAGAGAGATTCAGGTTAGCAGCTCTCATATTAAACTTCAGTGAAGGAATTAAGGCATTGTTTTATTATGTTGTTGCTCGACTCTTTTGATGTTTGCAGTGTTTTTTTTAAACAAAGTTCCTGAAATTTGCTTGCCATACTGGCTGACAATGTGATTCCAATCACACCTCAATTCATGGTCTCAGCTTAACACCATAACCACCTCAAATCAATTCAGTAAATACCATTGGTGTCCCCCGAGGCATAGCCAGTGGTGACATAAGTCTCAGCTTACACTTTGCTTTCACCATCAAACCACCTCAAAGTCAATTCAGTATTCAAAAAAAAAAAAAAAAAAAGAAAAAAAAGTAAATACCTTTGGAAGATAATTAAACTTGACCTTTACCCTAAATAGACACCTTCTTTTACACGTTACTAACATGTGCATGGGTCAAATTAAATGACACCAATTAATTACATTAATGTTTTATTATTTTTAATTACAACACTCTACAACACTCAAATTAAATGACACCAAATTAAATAAATAATACTTCATACAAACAATTAAATTGATGTATCAATTCAAGTACCTTACTGAATAATGGAGTGATAACAACGGTATTTTATTTTTATTTTTTTTGTGGGGTTCTCACAGTTTTTATGGATGGAAGATTGTTAAGTTCCCGAGCTCATAACTTATTAGGGGTTTAGGTTAAATTTAATTATTCTCTCCATTCCATAAAAAAAAAAGGTCTATGTTTGAAAAGTGTAATAATTTAGTGATAAATTGCTTGAACATATTTAAGTTACATGTATATATATGTAACTTAAATATAAAGATTGTTAGCATTTTTAGCATTTTGAAAAGATAAAGATTGTTAGCATTTTTTTTAATAAATAAACTCTTTCATTTTAATTTTTTTGATTCCCTAAATCTAACCAAACCCCCAACGAGATTCGACCCTAGGAGGAGTGAGCGCTCTAACCAGTAGAGCAAACATTGAATCTCAAATAAACCCTCTAAAAATGAAACCTTTGAAAATAAAAGATTGTTTGAATGATTTTATTTGGAGTGATAGAGCTTAATCAATACGTACATTTCTATTACGATAATATAAGTATATAGTAAAGACAAAAACATAGGAAAGATTATATAATACGGATTTCCATGATCTGAATTATTGTGTATTAGAGCTTGTTTAGTGAAGCGTTTTGACAAAGTATTGGTAAAAAATACTGTATTTTCTATTTTAAATTGTTTCAATGTAGTATTTTAAAAATGTATTGTGGCGAGGGAAAACGGATGTTTTAAAACACTGAAATAGTTTCTCAAACGTATTTATAAGAAAAAAATTGTATTTTGAAAACGTTGTGTTTTGAAAATGACAGAGATGTGAGAGATGGAAAACCTAAGCAATAAAAATTTAAAACTTTCCCGGGTATTCCTTTTGTGAAGAATATACGGAAAAATCTAATCCAATTTTACTCGCATTGACCAGCTCTCTGTGAGCGTAGCGTGTGTAAGAGTGAGAGAAAGAGATTATATTTAGCAAGTAAGACTGAAGAGACAAGGGCCCTGGAAGAATGGAAGTAAAATTGAATATATATTCACCAGGTGAGAAATGGAATTTCCTTTTTTTTCTTTCTTTTTCTAATTAACATTTTCATCAATAAATTCCATAATTAATTTTTCTTTGATGTGGATTGGTATTTCTGGATGCTTGTCACAACGTCTTTACTCTCTCTCTCTCTCTCTCTCATCTATATTTGTCTTATATTGACAAGTTTTCTCTATAAAAGACTCCCTACCAATCTTTTCCTAAACCTGTCCCCTAATTTCTTTGTTTGCTCTGTACACACACACACACACACATACAAAGTTTGAGTTTGAAAGATGGAGGAAATGGCTTCTTTATGGAGTTACCAAGAGGTGGGTCTCACTCTCCATTTTCTTTTCTTGGCTACTTCTACCATTTTCGGTTTCACTTCCGTATTCAATTCTTAAAAATCTTTTTCTCGTATTAAACCAGGCAGCATTTAGTTAGATCCTTAGTCGTTTCTTTTATGTCCACTAAATTCAATCTAAAATACATTCCTTCGCCTTCAATTATAGTTGATAAGTGAATTGCAAAAAACAGAGTTATGACTACATATATGACTCCCAACAGTACTTTTTGGTCTCGATCTCATTGCAGTGATCTAAGTAAAACTCCCACATTTATGTCTCTGTACCTTGTCTTCCTGTTTTCTTTCTGGGTATTTAGCAATTGAGGCTTTCTGAGTGAAACCATTGATGGATGAATAATTGTGTATTAGTCTTTTTCTTTCCCTTTCCATTCTAAAAACACATAGGAGCATGGATTGACTGAAGTGTCTAATGATATTGCATCGGACCCACTTTGATACTTTATTGTTCCTCCTATCTTTGAATTTATAGTTTATGGGATGATAATTTTTTTAAAAAGAAAAAGTTTTGTCTCTAGTAAAATGAGTGTGATGAAAAGTTGAAAACAGAGTAGGGTTTTACTTCTTATGCTAAATTATGCTTTTCTGATGATGGGTTTCCAAATTTGGCAGAGTACAGATGAACTCAAGCAGAAGCTCTTTTACAAAAATCTGGAATTGGAAACCCTGAGAGCAGAAGCAACAGAAGAAATGAAAAAGAATGAGGAAACAGTGAAACAACTATTCCATCTCCTAAAGGTTGCTTTTCAAGAAAGAGATGAAGCCAGAGACCAACTTCAAAAAATACTCACCAAGATCATCCCTCCCTCACCAACTCTACATCATCAACATGATCATTTCCTTGTTCCCTCTCAATGTCATTTACCACTTGCTGAAATGAACTCTAGCATTACCGAATCTAACAGCCTTTCCGATGCTTACAATCACAGCTCTTCCCCTGTTGACTCCCTCTTTGACCCTGTTTCTTCCCCTGAGTTTTCAAATTTCAACATTGAAAACCATGGAAACATGTCATTTGTTACTCCACAACAATCATTTGTTCAAGATTATAATAACGCAGCAACCGTGTTGAGCAATGTAATTCCTTTACAGAAATTCGATCAAGCTTCTTTGATTATCGATAACATGGTGAAAGGAAAAGTTCTGCCTCAGAAGGGGAAGTTACTGCAGGCTGTTTTGGAAGCAGGTACACTTCTTCAGACACTTCTCATGGCCGGTCCTCTACCTAGGTGGCGGAACCCTCCACCGCTTCAATCTTTCCATATTCCTCATGTTTCGATGAATGGTAGTGAGCAAATTGTTGGACAGAAACATGCCGTCGTGAGACCGGCGATTAATTCACAATCCTATGTTGAGATGTCTTGTGGGAATTCGCAAATGTTGAATACTTCTGGTTTGAATTTTGATAATGGGAATCCAGGATCTTGTATGGGGAATGGGAGGATGATTTCCGCTGTGGCTAGTGCTAATAATTGCATTCCGGTCGTGAAGAGGCAAAGATTTCAATGAGATGGAACAGGGTAGATACTGGTAGAATCCTTCCTATTTTTTGTAAAAATGAGATTGTTTGGTGGTTTATGGTTAGAAATTGTATATGAGGGGATATGCTATTTTGGGGTTTTGAATGACTCAAGCTTTGTTACATTTTCTCTTCCATTTACACTTGTTTTGCTTTGCTTCAAGTCTTGGTAATACAGTATACTTTAAACATTTTTGTTACTTTCTTCCTTCTTAAATATTCTTTTGTATAATTAACTGTTTTTTAGATCAATATTTTTGTTTTTTTCAAATCTTAAAACATGTAATTTATAAAATATGTGTTTTATGATTTTGGCACTACAAATTACATGCTTTACAATTTGAAAAAAGTAAAAAATATATGTACATTAAATTTTCATTAAAAAACAATCCGTTTAATTCAAAAAAAATATTAAAATAATTAAAATAATTTAGGACCAAAGAGAGTATTTGTTTTCAAACAGCCTACTATTACGTATAGTAGTTAGGGTTTGCATTTATTTCCTTTCACAATTGATCCTTCCGTCATTAGACATGTGGCGGTGAGCACATGTGCAACTCACGTGACAACTTCTTAGAATCAGTGTTCTGTTTGAATGTAAACAGAACTTGGCCAACGGGCAACGGTCATGCATGCTACCACCAGTTGCCACCATGTTAACAAGAGAGCCAGAAGAAGGTTCGGTGGGTGGGTGGGGGGGTGGAAGAGGAAGAGAAGACTTGTCTAGCTTGAAAAGTAAAATGAGATCATTTAACATTGTAAGGTTCAAATTTTTGCCCAACAATGTAAGCCTCGTATGATCTCTTAAGAAACAATGTTTTTTCTTATGGCAATTGGCATGCAAGGTGAAAAACTAGTCGAGCCGAGCTGTGAACCTTCGAGCTCACTATATAATTTTGAATCCAGATCGAGCTCGAGCTGACTTGGAAATAAGGTTCCTATGTCCAATCACAACTCGATTGATGATAACAAGAAGATAACGATGAAAAGAATCACGAGACATTACACTTTTGTTGTTTAGGAAAACCCAATGTTCCCAAAACTCCCTCAAAGAATCCGAATCAGTTTTGGATATTGTCTATTTTCTTGATCATATGACAAAAGCAATGAAGAACAAGACAGACCTCATAGAATTGAATATTAAGCATTTGGCTCTTCATCAAAATTGTTACCCTTAGAATCATCACCATGCAAATGTTCTCTGTTTAGTGTTTACATTGATTTTATCATCCTTAAACAGAGGTTTCAATAGCACTTAATCTGTACAAAACAAATTTATAAAGAGTCCAATTTGATACTCTACACAACTAATTTCAAAGCCATAGTATGCTTCTAAGTCCTTCACCGTCTCCTACCCTGCAACCTTCACGTTGGGATCCATTTGTGATTTCATTCGTGGGTTCAATATGTATCATATTTCTACTTGTCAGTTATTACAAGGTATTACGGCAACACTGCTGTTCTAGCCCTGCAGTAAACTTCTCAAGAAACAGGAACCAAAGACAGGGTCTTAATGAGAACAACCTTGATGAACCTTCTTTACAATTCCCAAGCCCAGGCCTCAATTCATATATCATGCGCACACTCCCCACCATGCAGTTCAAGAAAGATAGAGAAGAATCAAAACAAAAGGATACAGATTGTGCAGTTTGTTTGGGTGAATTTGAAGACGGTGAATGGCTAAAGAACTTACCGAATTGTTCCCATGTTTTCCATGTATCCTGCATTGATACTTGGTTTCAGACTCATTCCAGCTGCCCTCTCTGCAGGTCAGGTGTCTTTAATCTTGAATATTCAGTTCCCATTTATAATTTGAATGAAACTTCAAGCAGGGAAGAGATTATGGAAGAAAGGGTAGCTTTTTATCATGTGCTTCGCTCTCATATCCTGAGAACTACAAACTTCAGTTAATTTAGAGCCAAAAGAATACCTTCTTGTTCTTTGCTAATTCTTATTGCAAGGACAACACTCCTGTAAATCTTTATCTTTTAAATCACAATAAAAGAAAATAATGTCTGTAAGTAACCATTAGCAAACCAACTGGAGGTTGCCTCTAAACCTTGTACATAAATCTGATTCGTGAAGGCTGACTGCATACATCAACACTGAATGATTTTTGGGCTGTTTCGGTAAAGATAGTGCAACGTGCAAGATGCTTCAAAGAAACAAGCAGTACCTTCCCAAGATGGATTGTTAGTCCCAAAGGGCACAATAATAAGCTAGAATGGGGGGTTGAATAATTTATTAGACACTTAAAAACTTTTCGTATAAGTTTCTAAAACAAGCACTTGCAATCTATTAAGAAGATTGAAGTAGCGGAAGTCTTGTAAGGAAGACAGTTCAAAGTCTACCGATGAAGGACTACCGGTAGACTTTACTGAATACTCAAGTCTGCTATTTGAAGAGATAAGTTAAAAAAATATGAAATGGAATAAAGAGGTAAACAACAGTAAAGAAAGAACACAAGTAATTTGAGATGGTTCGCACTATAAAGAGTGCTACGTTCACCACAAAAGCAGTCAACCTTGAATTTAAATGTGCACTATATTTTCCACTAGTTCTATTACAAAGAATATATCCAATGGATCGTGTAAAAAATATTTGACTTGTGTTTGGGGGTTTGGGAATTGAATATCTGGGTAAACAAGATATTCAATTGTATAGAACAATAGTTAAAGAACAACAATAAGAAGCTTAAGATAAGTGTTGATGCAGATCTTCTTGATTGTTGTCGAGGACTTCTTGATCAGTTTACGATCTCTTGAATGCACTGAGTATATAAGACTTGAAGTTGATGGAGAATTTCAGAGAATTGTTTTCTTCAGTCTTTAATGGTAGTATTTATAGCTGGAGCATTTTTGAGATCTGTTGGAGAAGACGAAGTGTAACAGCTCTATTAGGTTGAATGCATTAAATGCATGGAGCTGTCTTGTAGATTTCATCTTCACTGATTCTGAGCAGGGAATGGTGCAGAGTTGTTGCAGCAAGCGGCGGTAAGAAAGTCGAGTTGCGGACACTTGCAATAGTTGGTACTATAAGAGACCTGTTCACCGCCTTGTTCAAAAATAGAAAGTCTTCTTGCTTTTCGGAAAGCTGGTCAGGCGTGTCTGAGAAGTCAGGGGAAGTTTTAATTCAAATTCAAACTGATAAAGTCTGAATTTAATTAATCCACAAAGACTTGGTGACTGGACACGTCATGCTTGAACACGTGCAGACAAGGTCTGCCGCTGGATGCTGAATGATGTCTTCCGGTGAAGCTTTGCTGAAGTCTTCCGCTGAACCTGTGAAGCCTATAAAAACTATTCTATGGCAAAGTTCTATACATAGTTGCCACGCTAATTGATACGCAGCCCAATTAGCCACTAATGTATAATACTAATGTAATGTATGAACAAATGTAAATCAAGATACAAATGAGAAATAACAATCTCCTCCTATTTGCATCTAATCATCATTACTTATAAGTGAGGGCTATAAACAACTATATGATAGATGATAATAGCATGTCAAAAAGTATTTTAGTTTGATAACGGTAGACATGCCTCTATCAAACAGAAGAACACCTCAAGTGTCAAATCTAATCTAAGTGCTTACAACAGAAGAGAAGTAAAGAACAACACACGGATTAGTAAATAACAGTTCAAATAGATTTAAACTGAATGTTTGAAGTTCTAAAGCAGATATATGAATAGAAATAGCAAGAATTTAAACAGTAGACAATTTTTTGAAAGACAATAATCTTTTGTATTCAAACGAGAAGTTTAAAGTTATAGAGTTTTCAAAAAACTAAGATAGATACAAAGGTTAAGGGAGAAAAAGATACAAAACTACCATGGTCTTTTCCCTTTGCCTTTGTCTGCTGCTTCCTTTTCTTTTCTCTGCCTTTCAAGTTCTTCGGCTCTTTTAACGTACTTTTCATCGGCAGAGGTAGGAGGTCTTGTGGAGCGAGAACGGTAGTCCAGTTCTTCACGTAGACGGTTGTTCTCTTCCATTAGAGTCTTGTTGATAGGCCTCATTTGTCTCTCTTCCGTGATGGCCATATCACGATCACGTTCAGTATTGAGCACATCGTGAGACCTGTTGAGAGCCATTTTATTGAGCTCGAGAATATGCGGGCGGTCGTGGCCGAGATGGAGAGTGATGCTGTGGAAGAGCTGGTAGAACAGAGTGGAGCAGAGCCGTACGCATTCTGTGCGTTGAGCTTCCACGTTGCTCTTGACATCAGTGAACTCGTGCTTCATCTGTCCAAACCTGGTCCACACATCGTCTTGAAACTGTCGAAGGATGGCAGCGGCAACTGTAGAGATACTGGTGAGTTCTCCTAGTCTGTCGTAAATTGCGTCCAGGCAGGACAAAATCTCAAAGTTGGCCGGTTGAGATGGAGAAGGGTCCAGGCCAATATGGATATGCTCAGCCAGAAGATCAGCTTCGGCCGTGGGTCGGAAAGCTTCTTTGGAGAGGTGGAGTGGCAAAGTTGGTTGAGGTTGAGTCGTGAGAAGGGAAGGTATGGGTAGAAGAGGAGTTGGTTTTTTGGGGGAGAGGGAGGAGGGGTTGGTGGCTGGTCTAGTTCAATGTCAGTGTCAGAGTTGTCATTGAGTATTAAAGGTTCAGGTAGAGGGTCGGTAGAGTACCAGAAGGAGGGGGCAGGGTAGAAAAGGGATTTGGGTTTGATGATGGTAGGTTGGGATGGAGGTTGAGGGAAGAGATCTGCTACCGACGACAATTCAAATAAGAACTTCGAGGCAACAGAGTCTAGGGGTTTAATGGGTGTTGTTTGGGTTCATTCAGATGGTGTAGTTTGGTTGGTTGGGTTACGAGAGGGTGAGGCAGGGGTAGATGGGTTGGGTGAATAGTTTAAGGGTGAAGGAGGAGGTGGAGAGGGTGTTCTGGTAGGCTCATCCGGAGGGGTTGATTCCCTCTGAGTAGATGACTCAGTGGGATGGGGTTGTGAAGCGGTAGAGGGTTGGGTGCCAGCAGACTTCCTTTTCTGCCTCAGCAACTAAATAGGAGGTTCAGCTGCTTCATCGGCATAGGTAGCAATGTTTGCTGGTGGCTCGGTCGGAAGACCTTTACGTAGTCGCCTACGTTTAGGTTTGGGCGAAGGTGAGGGTTGGTCGGAAGAGGGTTTACGTTTGGGTTTAGAAGATGGCCGGGGAGTGGAGGTTAGTGGTTTGGGGTTAGAAGGTTGGGGAGATGAAGGTTTTGCAGCAGCTACAAAGGAGCTGTCAGTAGACTTGTCACGTCTATCGGCCTTCAGCTCTTGCCTTATCCACTTTGCTTGAAGCTTTTCAGCCTCTTCTTCCGCCCTTGCCTTCTTGGCCTTGGCCGCTTCCTTTTTCTTCAACAACTGCTTAGACTCTTCAGCCAGATCCCTTGCTTCTTGGTGAATGTCTCGAGCAATGCAAGTTCTCAATTTGTCCGCTGTAGTGCGATATCCCTTGCTAGCAGCATCATACACGTCCATGTTAAAATGCGTGACGATCATTGGCGAAGGCTTGGCAACTTTGTCAAGTGAAATGTTGGGAAGACCTCGTTGCTGCCTCCGCTTGTTCTCGTAGTCGGCATACTTCTTGAAGAAGGTGGCCATCATCTGTTTGTCCTTGCTCACAACAATGAGCTCATCTTCCTTAACGGAAGACTTGATTTCTGCAGTGTCCCATAGAAGGACATTAATGAGCCTGACAAAAGGCCTTTTGAAGCTGGGTGGGTGGGGGGTGGAAGAGGAAGAGAAGACTTGTCTAGCTTGAAAAGTAAAATGAGATCATTTAACATTGTAAGGTTCAAATTTTTGCCCAACAATGTAAGCCTCGTATGATCTCTTAAGAAACAATGTTTTTTCTTATGGCAATTGGCATGCAAGGTGAAAAACAAGTCGAGCCGAGCTGTGAACCTTCGAGCTCACTATATAATTTTGAATCCAGATCGAGCTCGAGCTGACTTGGAAATAAGGTTCCTATGTCCAATCACAACTCGATTGATGATAACAAGAAGATAACGATGAAAAGAATCACGAGACATTACACTTTTGTTGTTTAGGAAAACCCAATGTTCCCAAAACTCCCTCAAAGAATCCGAATCAGTTTTGGATATTGTCTATTTTCTTGATCATATGACAAAAGCAATGAAGAACAAGACAGACCTCATAGAATTGAATATTAAGCATTTGGCTCTTCATCAAAATTGTTACCCTTAGAATCATCACCATGCAAATGTTCTCTGTTTAGTGTTTACATTGATTTTATCATCCTTAAACAGAGGTTTCAATAGCACTTAATCTGTACAAAACAAATTTATAAAGAGTCCAATTTGATACTCTACACAACTAATTTCAAAGCCATAGTATGCTTCTAAGTCCTTCACCGTCTCCTACCCTGCAACCTTCACGTTGGGATCCATTTGTGATTTCATTCGTGGGTTCAATATGTATGATATTTCTACTTGTCAGTTATTACAAGGTATTACGACAACACTGCTGTTCTAGCCCTGCAATAAACTTCTCAAGAAACAGGAACCAAAGACAGGGTCTTAATGAGAACAACCTTGATGAACCTTCTTTACAATTCCCAAGCCCAGGCCTCAATTCATATATCATGCGCACACTCCTTACCATGCAGTTCAAGAAAGATAGAGAAGAATCAAAACAAAAGGATACAGATTGTGCAGTTTGTTTGGGTGAATTTGAAGACGGTGAATGGCTAAAGAACTTACCGAATTGTTCCCATGTTTTCCATGTATCCTGCATTGATACTTGGTTTCGAGACTCATTCCAGTGCCCTCTCTGCAGTCGGTGTCTTTAATCTTGAATATTCAGTTCCCATTTATAATTTGAATGAAACTTCAAGTAGGGAAGAGATTACGGAAGAAAGGGTAGCTTTTATCATGTGCTTCGCTCTCATATCCACGAGAACTACAAACTTCGATTAATTTAGAGCCAAAAGAATACCTTCTTGTTCTTTGCTAATTCTTATTGCAAGGACAACACTCACTGTAAATCTTTATCTTTTAAATCACAATAAAAGAAAATAATGTCGTAAGTAACCATTAGCAAACCAACTGGAGGTTGCCTCTAAACCTTGTACATAAATCTGATTCGTGAAGGCTGACTGCATACATCAACACTGAATGATTTTTGGGCTGTTTCGGTAAAGATAGTGCAACGTACAAATGCTTCAAAGAAACAAGCAGTACCTTTCCCAAGATGGATTGTTAGTCCCAAAGGGCACAATAATAAGCTAGAATGGGGGGTTGAATAATTTATTAGACACTTAAAAACTTTTCGTATAAGTTTCTAAAACAAGCACTTGCAATCTATTAAGAAGATTGAAGTAGCGGAAGTCTTGTAAGGAAGACAGTTCAAAGTCTACCGATGAAGGACTACCGGTAGACTTTACTGAATACTCAAGTCTGCTATTTGAAGAGATAAGTTAAAAAAATATGAAATGGAATAAAGAGGTAAACAACAGTAAAGAAAGAACACAAGTAATTTGAGATGGTTCGCACTATAAAGAGTGCTACGTTCACCACAAAAGCAGTCAACCTTGAATTTAAATGTGCACTATATTTTCCACTAGTTCTATTACAAAGAATATATCCAATGAATCGTGTAAAAAATATTTGACTTGTGTTTGGGGGTTTGGGAATTGAATATCTGGGTAAACAAGATATTCAATTGTATAGAACAATAGTTAAAGAACAACAATAAGAAGCTTAAGATAAGTGTTGATGCAGATCTTCTTGATTGTTGTCGAGGACTTCTTGATCAGTTTACGATCTCTTGAATGCACTGAGTATATAAGACTTGAAGTTGATGGATAATTTCAGAGAATTGTTTTCTTCAGTCTTTAATGGTAGTATTTATAGCTGGAGCATTTTTGAGATCTGTTGGAGAAGACGAAGTGTAACAGCTCTATTAGGTTGAATGCATTAAATGCATGGAGCTGTCTTGTAGATTTCATCTTCACTGATTCGGCGGGGAATGGTGCGAGTTGTTGCGCAAGCGGAGGTAAGAAAGTCAGAGTTGCAGACCTGCAATAGTTGGTACAGACTATAAGAGACAGTCTGTTCACCTGCTCTGTCACTGTTCAAAAATAGAAAGTCTTCTTGCTTTTCGGAAAGCTGGTCAGGCGTGTCTGAGAAGTCAGGGGAAGTTTTAATTCAAATTCAAACTGATAAAGTCTGAATTTAATTAATCCACAAAGACTTGGTGACTGGACACGTCATGCTTGAACACGTGCAGACAAGGTCTGCCGCTGGATGCTGAATGATGTCTTCCGGTGAAGCTTTGCTGAAGTCTTCCGTTGAACCTGTGAAGCCTATAAAAACTATTCTATGGCAAAGTTCTATACACAGTTGCCACGCTAATTGATACGCAGCCCAATTAGCCACTAATGTATAATACTAATGTAATGTATGAACAAATGTAAATCAAGATACAAATGAGAAATAACAATCTCCTCCTATTTGCATCTAATCATCATTACTTATAAGTGAGGGCTATAAACAACTATATGATAGATGATAATAGCATGTCAAAAAGTATTTTAGTTTGATAACGGTAGACATGCCTCTATCAAACAGAAGAACACCTCAAGTGTCAAATCTAATCTAAGTGCTTACAACAGAAGAGAAGTAAAGAACAACACACAGATTAGTAAATAACAGTTCAAATAGATTTAAACTGAATGTTTGAAGTTCTAAAGCAGATATATGAATAGAAATAGCAAGAATTTAAACAGTAGACAATTTTTTGAAAGACAATAATCTTTTGTATTCAAACGAGAAGTTTAAAGTTATAGAGTTTTCAAAAAACTAAGATAGATACAAAGGTTAAGGGAGAAAAAGATACAAAACTACCATGGTCTTTTCCCTTTGCCTTTGTCTGCTGCTTCCTTTTCTTTTCTCTGCCTTTCAAGTTCTTCGGCTCTTTTAACGTACTTTTCATCGGCAGAGGTAGGAGGTCTTGTGGAGCGAGAACGGTAGTCCAGTTTTTCACGTAGACGGTTGTTCTCTTCCATTAGAGTCTTGTTGATAGGCCTCATTTGTCTCTCTTCCGTGATGGCCATATCACGATCACGTTCAGCATTGAGCACATCGTGAGACCTGTTGAGAGCCATTTTATTGAGCTCGAGAATATGCGGGCGGTCGTGGCCGAGATGGAGAGTGATGCTGTAGAAGAGCTGGTAGAACAGAGTGGAGCAGAGCCGTACGCATTCTGTGCGTTGAGCTTCCACGTTGCTCTTGACATCGCGTGAACTCGTGCTTCATCTGCCCAAACTCGTCCACACATCGCCTTGAAAGCTGTCGAAGGATGGCGGCGGCAAGCGTAGAGATCGGTGAGTTCTCCTAGTCTGTCGTAAATTGCGTCCAGGCAGGACAAAATCTCAAAGTTGGCCGGTTGAGATGGAGAAGGGTCCAGGCCAATATGGATATGCTCACTGCCGGCAGAAGATCTGGCTTCGGCAGAGGCTGTGGGTCGGAAAGCCTGCTGGAGAGGTGGAGTGGCAAAGTTGGTTGAGGTTGAGTCGTGAGAAGGGAAGGTATGGGTAGAAGAGGAGTTGGTTTTTTGGGGGAGAGGGAGGAGGGGTTGGTGGCTGGTCTAGTTCAATGTCAGTGTCAGAGTTGTCATTGAGTATTAAAGGTTCAGGTAGAGGGTCGGTAGAGTACCAGAAGGAGGGGGCAGGGTAGAAAAGGGATTTGGGTTTGATGATGGTAGGTTGGGATGGAGGTTGAGGGAAGAGATCTGCTACCGACGACAATTCAAATAAGAACTTCGAGGCAACAGAGTCTAGGGGTTTAATGGGTGTTGTTTGGGTTCATTCAGATGGTGTAGTTTGGTTGGTTGGGTTACGAGAGGGTGAGGCAGGGGTAGATGGGTTGGGTGAATAGTTTAAGGGTGAAGGAGGAGGTGGAGAGGGTGTTCTGGTAGGCTCATCCGGAGGGGTTGATTCCCTCTGAGTAGATGACTCAGTGGGATGGGGTTGTGAAGCGGTAGAGGGTTGGGTGCCAGCAGACTTCCTTTTCTGCCTCAGCAACTAAATAGGAGGTTCAGCTGCTTCATCGGCATAGGTAGCAATGTTTGCTGGTGGCTCGGTCGGAAGACCTTTACGTAGTCGCCTACGTTTAGGTTTGGGCGAAGGTGAGGGTTGGTCGGAAGAGGGTTTACGTTTGGGTTTAGAAGATGGCCGGGGAGTGGAGGTTAGTGGTTTGGGGTTAGAAGGTTGGGGAGATGAAGGTTTTGCAGCAGCTACAAAGGAGCTGTCAGTAGACTTGTCACGTCTATCGGCCTTCAGCTCTTGCCTTATCCACTTTGCTTGAAGCTTTTCAGCCTCTTCTTCCGCCCTTGCCTTCTTGGCCTTGGCCGCTTCCTTTTTCTTCAACAACTGCTTAGACTCTTCAGCCAGATCCCTTGCTTCTTGGTGAATGTCTCGAGCAATGCAAGTTCTCAATTTGTCCGCTGTAGTGCGATATCCCTTGCTAGCAGCATCATACACGTCCATGTTAAAATGCGTGACGATCATTGGCGAAGGCTTGGCAACTTTGTCAAGTGAAATGTTGGGAAGACCTCGTTCCTGCCTCCGCTTGTTCTCGTAGTCGGCATACTTCTTGAAGAAGGTGGCCATCATCTGTTTGTCCTTGCTCACAACAATGAGCTCATCTTCCTTAACGGAAGACTTGATTTCTGCAGTGTCCCATAGAAGGACATTAATGAGCCTGACAAAAGGCCTTTTGAAGCTGGGTGGGTGGGGGGTGGAAGAGGAAGAGAAGACTTGTCTAGCTTGAAAAGTAAAATGAGATCATTTAACATTGTAAGGTTCAAATTTTTTCCCAACAATGTAAGCCTCGTATGATCTCTTAAGAAACAATGTTTTTTCTTATGGCAATTGGCATGCAAGGTGAAAAACAAGTCGAGCCGAGCTGTGAACCTTCGAGCTCACTATATAATTTTGAATCCAGATCGAGCTCGAGTGACTTGGAAATAAGGTTCCTATGTCCAATCACAACTCGATTGATGATAACAAGAAGATAACGATGAAAAGAATCACGAGACATTACACTTTTGTTGTTTAGGAAAACCCAATGTTCCCAAAACTCCCTCAAAGAATCCGAATCAGTTTTGGATATTGTCTATTTTCTTGATCATATGACAAAAGCAATGAAGAACAAGACAGACCTCATAGAATTGAATATTAAGCATTTGGCTCTTCATCAAAATTGTTACCCTTAGAATCATCACCATGCAAATGTTCTCTGTTTAGTGTTTACATTGATTTTATCATCCTTAAACAGAGGTTTCAATAGCACTTAATCTGTACAAAACAAATTTATAAAGAGTCCAATTTGATACTCTACACAACTAATTTCAAAGCCATAGTATGCTTCTAAGTCCTTCACCGTCTCCTACCCTGCAACCTTCACGTTGGGATCCATTTGTGATTTCATTCGTGGGTTCAATATGTATGATATTTCTACTTGTCGGTTATTACAAGGTATTACGACAACAACTGCTGTTCTAGCCCCGCAATAAACTTCTCAAGAAACAGGAACCAAAGACGTGGTCTTAATGAGAACAACCTTGATGAACCTTCTTTACAATTCCCAAGCCTGTGCCTCAATTCATATATCATGCGCACACTCCTTACCATGCGGTTCAAGAAAGATAGAGAAGAATCAAAACAAAAGGATACAGATTGTGCGGTTTGTTTGGGTGAATTTGAAGACGGTGAATGGCTAAAGAACTTACCGAATTGTTCCCATGTTTTCCATGTATCCTGCATTGATACTTGGTTTCGAGACTCATTCCACCGCCCTCTCTGCAGTCGTGTCTTTAATCTTGAATATTCAGTTCCCATTTATAATTTGAATGAAACTTCAAGTAGGGAAGAGATTACGGAAGAAAGGGTAGCTTTTATCATGTGCTTCGCTCTCATATCCCGAGAACTACAAACTTCGATTAATTTAGAGCCAAAAGAATACCTTCTTGTTCTTTGCTAATTCTTATTGCAAGGACAACACTCACGTAAATCTTTATCTTTTAAATCACAATAAAAGAAAATAATGTCGTAAGTAACCATTAGCAAACCAACCGGAGGTTGCCTCTAAACCTTGTACATAAATCGATTCGTGAAGGCCTATTGCATACATCAACACCGAATGATTTTTGGGTCAAGCTTTTCGGTAAAGATAGTGCAACGCAAGATGCTTCAAAGAAACAAGCACCTTTCCCAAGATGGATTGTTAGTCCCAAAGGGCACAATAATAAGCTAGAATGGGGGTTGAATAATTTATTAGACACTTAAAAACTTTTCGTATAAGTTTCTAAAACAAGCACTTGCAATCTATTAAGAAGATTGAAGTAGCGGAAGTCTTGTAAGGAAAGAGTTCAAAGTCTACCGATGAAGGACTACCGGTAGACTTTCTTGAATACTCATGTCGCTATTTGAAGAGATAAGTTAAAAAATATGAAATGGAATAAAGAGGTAAACAACAAGAAAGAAAGAACACAAGTAATTTGAGATGGTTCGCACTATAAAGAGTGCTACGTTCACCACAAAAGAAGTCAACCTTGAATTTAAATGTGCACTATATTTTCCACTAGTTCTATTACAAAGAATATATCCAATGAATCGTGTAAAAATATTTGACTTGTGTTTGGGGTTTGGGAATTGAATATCCGGGTAAACAAGATATTCAATTGTATAGAACAATAGTTAAAGAACAACAATAAGAAGCTTAAGATAAGTGTTGATGCAGATCTTCTTGATTGTTGTCGAGGACTTCTTGATCGCTTTACGATCTCTTGAATGCACCGAGTATATAAGACTTGAAGTTGATGGATAATTTCGAGAATTGTTTTCTTCGCCTTTAATGGTAGTATTTATAGCTGAGCATTTTTGAGATCCGTTGGAGAAGACGAAGTGTAACAAATTTATTAGGTTGAATGCATTAAATGCATGGAGTCGCCTTTGTAGATTTCATCTTCACCGATTCTCGAAAGGTGGAATGGTGCAGAGTTGTTGCAGCAACTGACAGGTAAGAAAGTCAGAGTTGCAAACCTGCAATAGTTGGTACAGACTATAAGAGACGGTTCACCGCCTGCTCAAATAGAAAGTCTTCTTGCTTTTCTGAAAGTCGGTCGCGTGTCGAGAAGTCGGGGAAGTTTTAATTCAAATTCAAACCGATAAAGTCTGAATTTAATTAATCCACAAAGACTTGGTGACTGGACACGTCATGCTTGAACACGTGCAGACAAGGTCCGCCGGATGCCGAATGATGTCTTCCGTGAAGCTGAAGTCTTCCGTTGAACCTGTGAAGCCTATAAAAACTATTCTATGGCAAAGTTCTATACATATTGCCACGCTAATTGATACGCGCCCAATTAGCCACTAATGTATAATACTAATGTAATGTATGAACAAATGTAAATCAAGATACAAATGAGAAATAACAATCTCCTCCTATTTGCATCTAATCATCATTACTTATAAGTGAGGGCTATAAACAACTATATGATAGATGATAATAGCATGTCAAAAGTATTTTAGTTTGATAACGGTAGACATGCCTCTATCAAAACGTAAGAACACCTCAAGTGTCAAATCTAATCTAAGTGCTTACAACGTAGAGAGAAGTAAAGAACAACACACGGATTAGTAAATAACAGTTCAAATAGATTTAAACCTGAATGTTTGAAGTTCTAAAGCGATATATGAATAGAAATAGCAAGAATTTAAACAAGAGACAATTTTTGAAAGACAATAATCTTTTGTATTCAAACGAGAAGTTTAAAGTTATAGAGTTTTCAAAAACTAAGATAGATACAAAGGTTAAGGGAGAAAAAGATACAAAACTACCATGGTCTTTTTCCTTTGCCTTTGTCCTCGCTTTTCCTTTTCTTCGCTTCAAGTTCTTCGGCTCTTTTAACGTACTTTTCATCGGCAGAGGTAGGAGGTCTTGTGGAGCGAGAACGGTAGTCCGGCTTTTTCACGTAGACGGTTGTTCTCTTCCATTAGAGTCTTGTTGATAGGCCTCATTTGTCTCTCTTCCGTGATGGCCATATCACGATCAAGTATTGAGCACATCGTGACCCTCAATTGAGAGCCATTTTATTGAGCTCGAATATGCGGGCGTGGGCCGAGATGGAGAGTGATGTCAGAAGAGCCGAGAACGTAGTGAGCGGCAGCCGCACGTTACGCTTCGGCGCTGAAGCCTACGCTCTTGACATCGGGTGAACTCGTGCTTCATCTGCCCAAACCCCGTCCACATCGTTTTGAAACTGCTGGCGATGGCAATGCAAGCAGAGATATGGTGAGTTCTCCCTGAGTTCGTCAGAAATGCGTCCAGAGAGGGACAAAATCTCAAAGTTGGCCGTTGAGATGGAGAAGGTCTGCCATATGCTCACCGCCGCGTAAGATCCGCTTCGGCAGGCGGGTCGAAAGCTCGCCGAGAGGTGGAGTGGCAAAGTTGGTTGAGGTTGAGTCGTGAGAAGGGGAAGGTATGGGTAGAAGAGAGTTGGTTTTGGGGGGAGAGGAGGAGGGGTTGGTGGTGGTCTAGTTCAATGTCGTGTCGAAGTTGTCATTGAGTATTAAAGGTTCGGAGTAGAGGGCTCAGAGTACCGAAAGGAGGTAGAAAAGGATTTGGGTTTGATGATGGTAGGTTGGGATGGAGGTTGAGGGAAGAGACCTACCGAAGCGACAATTCAAATAAGAACTTCAACGAGGCAGTCTAGGGGTTTAATGGGTGTTGTTTGGGTTCATTCGAGATGGTGTAGT